>OY856188.1:74726851-74908870 GCA_963693315.1 Diogma glabrata
AAATGTTAAAATCAAAGAATGGAGGTAATTTATTGGTCTTCTTCAAACAGAAGAAGCGTCAGGGCCATTACAGGAAAACCCAGAAAAAGTTTGTTGAGTCTATCATGTATCGTCCAAATCAAAGTGCAAAAAAAATTAAAGTTGATTCTCCAAATTCAAATTCCAATGGAGCGCAAAGTGGAATTAAAGCACAACAAAGTGCACCAGTTGTTGCAGACGAAGCCATTGAAATTTGTTTGTCGCACGATTGGATTGCAAATGAAGAGAGCGGCAGCGAAGAGGAATCAACTTTTATTTCTTTCATTTTTTTTATGTGTGTTTGAATAAATAAATAATTATCGTCACACATTTATTAGAATTATTAGAAACAGAAAGAAAATTGACAAAAACAAATCTTGAAATTTAAATTGTGAAATTGTTTTTCCATTCTCAAATAAAAATGAAAATAAACATTTGACAAATCCTGTCGGTTGATTGAAAATGACGAGAATAAGATTGAATTTACTTTCACCTCATTTCTAATGTTTATTCAGATTAAAAGTCACCCATTACCGAGGTACATGGTTAGTAAAATGCATGTAACGAAAAAAAGAGCACCAGATTCATTTGTATTTTTCATACTTTCGAAATAGATTTATTTTTTTTCAAATGAGTTTCTTTTCAATTGAATACATTGAGTCAAATATGTATTTTATGGAGATTTTATATTATTCTCTTAAAATCAAAATAAATCGTGAACTTCTTCTACGAATTTGCCACTGTTTGTGGCACTGGTTCCAAGCTACCATCATAAGTAGCCGTACGATTCAATGGTGATTCATGTGGATTTGTATTGTTCAAAAACACATCAATATTACTGTGATCATTTTGATCGTTTACAGTGTGATCAGTTTCATGGATTCCAGAGCCATCGTTTTGATCTTGTTGCTTTTTTTTGTAGCGGCCAATTGGTGGTCGTCTTTTGCCGTCAGATCTTATTCTCTTGATTTTTGGCTCTTCACTCTGGGCCTCGGCAATAATCCGTGCTTTTTTGTTAATTTTTCGTTGGAAAAAACGTTTTGCATAGTCTGCCACAAAAGTTTGGTCCGCATTGTTTACGACTTGCCAAAACAATTCGTACACGTTTTTGAAATTACAAAACGGCACAAGATCAGCATGTCCTTTTATAGATGAGCCAGACCATGAACAAAAAGTGAAGAATGTGTCGTCAATCAATTTCCTCTGAAGATCATGAGCAACACGTTTATTGTCAACTGGTCCAACATCAGTTCCGAATTCGATCATCAACTCTTTTTTCACTTGCTCTGCATATTCCGTATCTTTCAATGCATCATCGAACCGATTCATATCATCAACAGTTTTGATACGCTTCAATTTCGAAACCACTGCAGCATTATTCGCTGTATTTGCAGTAGCTGGGCTGCTACCGGTGTTTTTCATCAAAATATCTAATTCGGCATTCATATCGGTCAAAAGAAGCAGCGCCTGTCTGGTCGCATTTTCATTCGCTGTCAATCTGGAGTCAATGGTCGCAAGGAATTCACCCAATTCGATGGTTTTGGGAACAATTTCTTCTTCGTCTGATTCCTTTTAAAATAAATATACAATTAAAATAATTATATGGTATAAATAACATCATGATGGCAATAGAAATAAATATGGCAACTCACTTCATGTGTTTCATCCATTTGTACAAACTCCACATTGTGTTGCAATCCATCGGCCATTTCTTGTTGATGAGTGATTTGATGCGATTGCAGTGGCGGCGGCATCGAATGTTGTTGTTGTTGCTGTTGCAATCCCATTTGTTGTTGAGCAACGATTTGGTGTGATTGCAGTAGTGAAATTGAATGTTGTTGTTGTTGCTGTTGAAATTCCGTTTACTGTTGAAGAACGATTTGGTGTGATTGCAGTGACGGCATTAAATGTTGTTGTTGCTGTGGAATGACCGTTTGTTGATGGTGGACGATTTGTTGAGATGATGGCTGCATTGAATGCGGCTGATTCTGGTAGATAAATTGTTGTTGTTGTCCAGTCTCTTCAATCACGTAATTGACCTGTGTTTGTTGGATACAAGCGATTTAAAATAATATAAAGATTTTGTTCGGATCACATCGGCTAAATAGAAACAAAACAAATTGTTACACTTACAGTTTGGGAATTCAGGAATTCACCAGATGTTATTGTGGCATTTGTGTTTACAGCAGAATTAGCTGCATTCGATCGATGAATGGTGAAATTGGGATTTTTATTAACACTAGCTAACGATTTGTTTCCTTTTTTCATCAATACTTTGGTTGTATATGAAGTGTCACGATCGCTGGCATCTGTATCGGTCTCTCTCGTCATCAAAGTGGCCATTTCGTTGGCCGATTTCAACGTCACAAGGTTATCACGTTTGAGTTGACTTGGTTTTTTGTAGTTTCGAAATTGGTCTGGCGTTGAATGTTCTTTTTTTTGCCAATTTTTCAAATTTTTCTTTGGAAAATAACACTCGCCGTTCTTTTCCCAACCAGACGGTACAATTTCGATGTACGTTCTACCATTTTCTTTCGTTTGAACAATCTTGTACGGCATTTTTGCCGATGGTTTCACTTTGAGAATTAACATAGAAATTACAAACAAATGTCATTTGCACGTGGCATTTCAAAAGTAGCGGTTGTTTATTCCGACATATGTTTTGTGACATTTTTATGCCACACACAAAAGATCCACAAAAGTATGCACTTTTTTGAGACTTTTATCCGTCGCAATAAAAGTCTGAAAAAAGTGCATACTTTTATGACACTTTTATGCCACACACAAAAGATTCACAAAACTATACATTTTTTTAGACTTTTATTGCGACGGATAAAAGTCTCAAAAAAGTATATACTTTTGTGGATCTTTTGTGTGTGGCATAAAAGTGTCATAAAAGTATGCACTTTTTCAGACTTTTATTAACGAAGTAATAAAAGATTGATTGAAGAGCAGCTGTTCGGTGAAAAAAAAAACAACGAAGAAAACAAAACAAACCATTATGCTAATGAGTTGACCGATTTTATTGTAATTTTCAGGTAAAATACGGCACAAAGCTGAAAACAAATGAATCCATGTATGATTTTTATAATTTAAAAAAAAAACTTCACAGCTCATGTCTATACTTTTGAATCATTCTATGATTTTTACACGTTAGAAAATAGTCTAGACAATTTATGGCTAAAATAACGAATCACTTCATGATTTTTATACTTTAGAAAATAGTCTTTACTATTTATGGCTGAAATGTGTTGCAGCTGATTTGATTGAGATAACCTTGCATCACCAAAGCTTTTAAGAAACTTTTCTGAAGGTTTTAACAAAAATACATTTTAAGAAACTTTTATTGCACTTTTAAGAATGTCGGCCATCTTTTCCGAGGACTCGGTCGTTTAAGCAGGCCTCATAAAAGTTTAAAGTTTTATCATACTTTTATGACGAATTTAATTTCCAAAAATCAAGAAAAGATGTTTGAAAAAATAATTTTTCAGAATGCCCGCAGAAAATTTGGGGAGTAGAATATCAACTCTCACCATAAATTTATTTTTGCATTAAAAATCGGGTTTGAAAAATAGTGCGAATGCGATTTGTAAGTCGCATGTCTATTTCTTTCATAAAATATATTCATCCATTTTTTCTTCTGACTAGGAAAAAATTTCATTGTCGTTCGATTCTGTGCATATTACAATATAACAGTGAAAGAGCAAACAAATATTAATCTAGATGGATAACATTCGAAAAGGAAGGAAAGGGAATAATAGATTTATACTGTAAGAGAGAGATAAAGAAACAGCTTTGATCTGTTTCATGTCTAATAAAATGCTCTTAAAATAATAATAAAAACTCAATAAAGCGTTCATAAAAGTACAAACGCTTCTTAAATGTTCCATAAAAACTACAATAAAAGTGTTATAAAAGCATCTTAAAAGTGCTTGATAAAAGTATCTTAAAAGTTTCAAGAAAGGGTGATAAAAACGTTTTAAAAGTATGATAAAAGTTAATAAAAGCATGTTAAAAGCTAGACCCACACTTTTAAGGGGAGGTTATACTTTTGAAAGAACCTTTTAAGAGCCTTTTAAGAAGTCTGTTAAAAGCAATTTTTTGATATTTTTGCGCCCTATGTGGTTTTGTGGCACTTTTGAGAACACTCTTAAAACGACTTTTAAGAGCGACGATTTTTTTAAGATGCTTTTAAGAAGTGTCTTAAAAGCGAAAAAAGGGGAATTGTGTTGCTCGGGTATATATATATATATATATATATATATATATATATATATATATATATATATATATATATATATATACATGGGAGGTAAACTACACCAAGTCACATTTTTAAAATATTACAGGAAACCCAAAAAACTGTTTGAAAATTACAAACCCTTCTATCTCTACATTAACTGCTTCATTTTCCCCGACTATTTTTATTGCTCTGTAATTTTTTTTTAAGATATCCTTACTTAAATTACGTCATATTATGTAACTGTTATTTGTTAAAGAGGACTTGATGTGCTTTACCTCACAATGATGGATCTTAGTATTCCCAAGTCCCTTGAAACATACAGCACCAAGCGTAGTACTAAATAAAGAAAAGTATTCCTAATACGTCGAATTAGAGCATCCCGAGTGTCCACTCTTACTTTGTACACTTCATTTTAAACCAGCCCCATAAACAATAATCTAGTGCTGTGAGGTCTGGAGATCTTGGAGGCCAATTAATAGGACCACAGTGACCAATCCAACGCCCTTGAAATGTTTCGTTTTATTGGAAATGTTTGAGTGTAATGATTTTGTAAATGTTTGTTGTCGTTCTATGCAAACGCATTGAAATTTTTTATAAATTAAGTGTGTATATTGGTATAAATAAATATATATAAAAAAAATTTCTATCTTTTTGTGTTATTTGTAAATTTAATAATTTTTGAAAATGTTAGGAAACTCCAACGGAACGTCAAATTATTTTTAAAAAATATATATAAAAGGGCTATATACCAAAGAAATTCTTTTAATCAAATATTAAATAACACCCAAGAAATCTAACAAAACTATATATATTATTATTACTATATATATAAAACTACATAAATATATAGTTATACATACCATTTTTCGTATTTAAAATACAAATTATTCCACTTTTTGTTAAAAAACACAAGAAAATTTTCTTAAATATTTTTATCGCAAACAAATTTGTTGATGATAAAAATGTAAACACTTTTATCATATATAAATGTCAAATCGTTTAGGTTTCTACAAAGGAGAAACCTACAAATTCATCGAATTTCCATTGAATTCATTTTTAAGGAGAAATGTGAGTGGGGTTGTAGAGTTTTTTTAATATTTTTACAATTCTACAAAAAGAGATAAAATAAGTGATAAACGAGAGATAAAACACAACAAAATGACCATCCAGGTCCATAATGCCTCAGACATATGTTTTTCCCCGTTTTACTCGTCAATCGGTTTCTGCGGGCGGTCGGACTGTCGAGATTACTCACTGTTATAGTAATAGAATGCAAAGGGATTTCTTTGTGCGTACATCGTACACATGGAATGCTTTGCCCGAATCAATAGTCTCGAGTGCCTTCAATCCACAAAGATTTAAAAAAGCGTCCACCTATACCTCAAGACGTATGTTGTTGTGAGACCAACGTTCTTTGTTCCAGTAGTTCAGATTCAGTTATAGCACCAGCGAAACGTTCGCGGCACAATCGGCTTAGTAGTGATGAAGAAGAATTTGCATAAATAATATGCATCAACAGTACTTTTTATATTTTAATTTTTATAAATTTGAATTTTTATTTAGTTCTTAATTTTTAAAAACGTCAATTATTTTGTTGAATTTTATTAATTTATAATAATTTATTAAAGGATTGCTAAAAAAATCTTGAATATTAACATATTAAAGTTTTATTTTATTAATTTAAATGCAGTTTTTTATACTTGGAACCTAACCCCGTTTTTTCTATAGAGTTCATGTCTCTTACAGCGCGATTTCCTGCTACGCGACGTTTTCTTAGAACGTATCTGTCGCGTTGTAGGAGGGTTGACTGTACATCAAACTTTATACCCAATAAGAACAAAAAATAATCATATATAAAACTAATTTTTGATGTGAAACTTCTAATGGCGCGACTTAATTGAAAAAAACAAATGATTGTTATGTTACCGTCACGAAAAACGGTATAACAATTGTATGCCATCACGTCTAATGAAAAATCTTCTATATATGTATATAAAAATGAATGTTTTGTTGTTTGTTTGTTTGTTCGTATTTGATAATCTCCGAAACCATTGCACCTATTTGAACAATTATTTCACTATTTGAAAGGTACATTATTCCAGATGGACATAGGCTATAAAAAAAAATTAAAAATTTAACATTGATTTAATGAATGATAATATATTTATTTGATAATTTGACAATATATTTGATAGTGTATAGCCTTATATTTGTTAGACCAGCCAATAGATGGTGCGGTTTTTTAAATTAAAATGTTTGTTAATTGTGAGTTACATTACGATTTGCTGTTTCAATTTCGTGTATTATTTTATTTTAATCGAATTGTGTATCATTTTATTGTTATTATTATTAGTATATCTTCTATCTTCTATTTTCGATATATATAAAAATGAATATTTGTTTGTTCGTATTTTATAATCTCCGGAACCACTGCACCTAATTTGAAAAATTCCTTCACTATTTGAAAGGTACATTATTCCAGACATAGGCTATATATTATGTATATCTGATCAGTAGAAAGAAAGTTAGGGTCCTAAATATTGAACTGATGCTTCACTTTTATAAACTTTCAAATGTCAACTATAGACATATAGTATAGTCATAAAATTTAGAATGTATTTGGGGAAATCTTATGACTCCTGCAATATTTTCTTCAGTTTTTGAATTGAAGAAATGTTTCGTGGTTATTCATTTGTTTATGCTTTTGTTGTTGTTTTCTGTAGAAATAAAGAATATCTTTTTTCAACTACTAACTTGAGAAATCGTCATTATTTACTCGAATGCCCCAATGAGAAGTAATTTTTCTCAACCTAATTACTACTATTTGAAATTATTGCTATTACGTCAACAAATTGTATATACGCACAAACTTTGTTTATAAGCGTAGCAAAGCAAAGTACATATGTCATATTTTCTCTAAAATAGAGTAATGTTATAATAATGAACATTTTTTGCCTTAGTTTTATTTTAATTTAACCCAATGAAATTCTCTTAAATGTAATGACATCATTCAATTTAACCAATAATGTTTGAATTATACTAATAACAAATAGTTATACGTCTGGCCTACTGGGATATTAAAAATTATCAATTAATTTTTGAAATAATTAACTGACATCGCAGTAGGCCAACGTATAATTCATAAAAAATATATAAAGAAATGAAAAATGGCAAAAAATTTTCTAAACGAATTCCCCTCGTTCGTTGATAAATTCTCATAATTTTTTGGAAAATTCCTCAAGCAAGTGGCTCAAGCCTCGACCTACGGCCTCGTGCTATTATCAATATATTTGCTGTCGAAATTTTTGGCAAAAAATTATTTCTAATTATCACCGCCCTTGGGAAATTACAACTGAAAATTAATTTGAACTTTATGTGTTGGTGTAACACAAATAATTCAAATTTTGATAATTCTGTGTTATGCCTTATTCCTGTGTGTATGGATGTGTGTATGTCTGAGTTTATGTGTTTGTTTTACTGGGTAAAACTACCAATAAGGCATTCCTTCGCAAGGCAGGGGTTGATTGCAGTACTCTCTCGTGTATTGTAATGTTGTGTTGTCGTGGATGTGTTGTGTAGTGTTGAGCATGGCTGCTTTTCGTTCGTCTTGTCTCAGCTGTTGCATCATACTGATGATGATCTCATTCACTATATCCCAGATGTCTTTTGAGCTCAGCGTAAATTGCTTGAGGCTAAGCGGAGTGATTAATTCTCCCATATGCTACGTGTGGACCCGTTATGATCCATAACATCCACGGCCTGAGATCATCTGCGTCAAATAATGGTTGACATCATCATGTTTCCTTGTTGTCAATTCTTTTACGTCAGAGATCTTTGATGAAGCATCTCGTGTTCGTTGGTCACTATCATTTTGTGTCGCTATATGCAAAGCATTTTGTGTTGCTATATGCAAAGCATTTTGCTCGATCAATATCGATCGCATCCCACTCCCAATAATATTTACGGTCTGATCAGACACCGTGCGGAAAGCGCAGCATATGCGCAACGATGTCCGTCTGTAGCTTGTTTTGATAGGTCTAACATAAGATGTCGTTTTCACCACTGAGGCCCATATGGGTGCCTAATACATAAATATTGATGTGCTAGCTCCACCGAGAAGCTTCCTGATCGGCTGTCTATCGCCGCCAATGATTGGCATAAGCCTTGCAAGATAAGTTCCACACATTGGGCTTTATCACTAGGTGGACATGGAGTGGAGTACATCAGGTGGATTTGAAGATGATGGGTCTATGGTAGAATGACTCCAAGATAACTCTGGTGCTGGCCATATGTTATGACTTGGATATCGATGATTTTCTCAATTTTTCTACTACTTTTTAGTACGACTTCCGGTTTTTGATCAGCTAACCTATTCCTGAATTTTTCAGCCATGCTCCAATGTTGATTATGGTCTGGATACAGTTGGCAATAATATTTTGGAGGTTCTTGGCTACAACAATTATGGCAGTGTTATATGCATACTGCATAGCTGATAATTGTTGTTTGTCTGAGCACACGTACTCTGAGAACACTTTTGTACATGATCTTCCATAACTGTGGTCTAAGGATTGATTTCTGTGGCACCATGGTTCCCCATCCCTCCTGTTATATTGTACTTCTTCGATCCTGCTTAGCTATCATGGACCAGAGATCTTCCTGTGAAGTAAATAGCTATTACACGTAACAGGCAGCCAGGTACGTACAGTTCTTCTGAGGCTTTCAGGATTTGGCTCCAGTTAAAGGCATTTTTAGCATGTGTGTTTCAGTGTTTGTATGATTTGTAAAATTAAAAAAAATGTATTTTATAAATTTTACTATCAATTTTTATGTTTCACATCTGCTGGGTGTCCCGTGACAGCCTACTTTTTTTCATATTGAAAATTTAATTCAAATGATATCATAGTAGGCTTTGGATTTTTATTATTAGAGAGAGGAACATGGGCATTAGTTTTAATTTACTGTGCGAAGTGAATAAAGTGTAAAATATTCTAAATATTATATACTTTCTGACAAATCTGTGAATAAAAATTAGGTGACAGCATATATTTTAATACGCTGACAATATGCCATAATATTCTTACCATCAAGTGAATAAAATCAAAACATTTTTAATTTTTGACACTACCGTACTAAATATTTTTATTTCTGAAAATAATGGCTGAATTTATTAATAATGCAGAATAAAAACATTTGAGACCGAAAGTTAAAGAGACCGAAAATTAAAAATAAATGCTTAATGTAAAAGTATATATTGTCTTGAAGAACAAAATGTTGAAAACTTGAGCGAAAGCTATGAAAATCGAGTGAAAGTGCTTTCACCAAAGCATCGAATAAAGAGTTTTTGGATGACTCGGGGGGATGGGCTCGGCGTTTCAGGAGTAGTAAAGGAAGAACGAATTTACTATACATCTCTACATTCGGAACAAAAATTATATCAGTTGTCTAAATAAGAAAATATCGTTCTTGATTATAATTCGAAATAATAGTAGTTTACTGTGTAAGTGTTTAATGCTACATTTTAAGCAATTAAATAAATTTTATTGAATTTCGAAACCTATTTAATTGTTTGGTATTTTAAAAATGAAATGACCAACAATGTTCCCATTGCGCCCAAAGTAAGCATTATAAATAGAACAAATACAACTTAATTAATTACAGCTTATTGAATGTGTACCAATTTTTTTTTTGTTTTCTAATTTTGAAAAAAAAAAATTGACTAGCTGTTTTTTTATGGTATTTGGATTTAGTTGTTTTATCATAATTATTAACGTCAACACTGGCTATTTCCGTTTTATTGAAAAAAAGAAATGTTTAGGTTTAGCTTTGGGTTTAGCAAGAAGATAGCTAGTTGTATTAACGTAACTTTAACATAGGTCAATACAGTGGTTTCAACCCGCTATTTTTTAGCAACTAGGTTTGACTGTTAGCGCTAAGGTATGACAACAAATGTATTGTTTTTTTTATATTTTTAGTTTTTTTGATTTTATAGGTATGTTTTCCACTATAAAAGTGTTGAATAGAGTATTTTCCTCTTTCATGATTGCATACCGACTAATCAAAATAATTTGTATTCAAAGTAAATTTCATAAATTAGGGTACACAGATCTATCGCATGTAAATCACATAAAAACATTAGGAAATACAACAAATTTTAATTGCTGGGTTATATCTTGCATCCCAATAGTAAAATTGTATCATTAATTAAAAACAATATTTAAACAAAAATTCGAACTATTATATCTTAATTAAATTATACCGATTACGATTTAGTAAATTTTTTTTGTTCTAAAATTATTTTCAATAAACTTTTCCATCTTTTTATTTTTTTTTTGGCAATCAGTTTTTCAAGGCTATAGTAAAAATTTATTGAAATACTAGAACATACAAAGTCAAGAGTGACTTAAGATTCGTAGACACCTTTTTAAAGTTTTTTTTATATATATTAAATTGATTGACATTGATTTTGGAATACCGTCATAAATATACCGATACAATGGATGTTCAACATTTGGACTGCGATCAATTTGACATTGAATGTCAAATTCGAAATATTAAAGGATCCATGGCAAAGCGAATGAAGTCATTGAAATCCGTACTTCGTAAAGAAGACATAAAGGAGTTGAACTATACCCACTACTTTACACATAATGGGAACACGTTATCCCAAGCGAGAAGTTCAAGCATGTACAACAAAATTAAGAAACATACAAAGGCAAATAGAAACTGGTATGGAAAGTACCCGTAAAATGGAACAAGAAAAATTGGATGAATTTTTAACCGGTGTGATCCATGTAACTGGTAGATTGCGTAGAATTGAAATAGGTAAAACAGGTCCACCAGTGATTGCTGCCGGAAAGTTATTGATTTCAGCTGAGAAACTTTTAAGATACATTCAGGAGCTAAAAACCTAAGAAAATTCAACACCAGATCTAGAAAAGTCTATCAAGGAAATGGTACTATTTAACCCAGACTCAGTGGAGGACGAAAAAAGAAGAAGAAGGGAATTTAGTTGGACAACAAGGAACTACAAATTTTTAAACATCATCAAGAGATTCTGTTAACGTGTAAGTTTAAAAAAAAACCCATGAAAACATCAAAATGACGACACGCAAAAAACTACCGTTACATGGCAATGCAATGTTCCCATTGCATTGACATGTAATTACTAATACTAATCAGAATTGAGAAACCAAATAGCAATAATAAAACGTGTAAAGTAAGCGATGCTTGAAGCGAATGGTTGATTTTTATTTTTTTTGTGAATATTTTTTTTACAAAAAATTATTTTTAATTTAGAATGAAAATTAATTAAATTTTGTGCAATTATCGTTTATGTGGCGTTTGACAGCCATCGTGGTCCACCGGAATCTGTATTTATATAGATTGTGTAATGTCGAACAATTGTTTACCGAACCTTTTCCCTAGTGGAACTCCCGGTACTACAACAAATTTTGAAAATGAAGTTATAGGAAATAATGAAGAAAATAGTGAAGATGATTTGACCAGCGATGGTTCTTGCTTTCTAATCTAAAGCTTGCTAAAATTATCCATTATGACTAGCACATATTTGTTGTTACTATCGGCAAAACCAGTCGGAAATGATTCAGCTACATCCATTTCCATTCTCTAAAATGGTGCGTCCACATTATATTCAGGGGGTACTATCATTATAGTAAGTAACTTATTAAATTCTTTATTTTATTATTTTGTTTTTCCTCAAATTACCCCGTTTTAATTTGAGGAAAAGCAAAATAATAAAATAAAAAATTTTAAACCCGACAAAACAAGGTTATAATATGAATTATTAAATTCTCTTCAAGCATTCATCTTCAATACAGAGACTGTCACATTGTGCCAAATATGTTTTCAATGTTTGACTCTTACCGGCAATTTCACCTCATGTTGGTTTTTCTCCCTTTACCTTGTACTTGATTATTGGTGCCAATTTAGGATCATCCAATTGCTCCAGCCTTACAACTTCAACTGTCCAGTCCTCGTTAGGAAGCACTTGTGGAAGCCAGACATCAATAATGTTTTCTTTACTCTCGGTCCGGTTATAGTGCTTGCATTTCACCTGGCATGGCCTTCTCGACCATGCGTCAACTTACCAAGTGCGCTTCCTCTCCGATGTTTAATTTCAAAATCATAAGCCCGCAAGCGTTTAATCCATTGTGCTCCTTGTCTCTTATCTCGAAAATCTTAGATTTAAGTAACCATCTTAATGCTCCATGATCAGATCTCAAATGGAATTTTTGACCGTACAAGTATGTGGAAATGTTTCCCAAATTCCATTATAGCCATTTTCTTTACGGGTGACACAATAATTCCTTTCTGGCTTGGACAGTTTCTTCAAGTAATAAGCTATTACTTTGTCTTTCCCATCTATTTCTTGAGGTAACACTCCTCCTATACCATCATTGCTAGCTTAGTGTCAAATTTGTATTCCAAATTGGATAAGCCAGAACTGGTGCAGAGCTCAATTTTTTTTGAAGTTCCACTAACGCATCTTCTTACTTTTTCGTTCATTCAAATGCTTTATCCGTCCTTGTTGGCTTATGCAGACTCTGCAATATTCGCAAATGCTGATACAAAACATTGGTTGTAAATGCACAACCCTAGACAACTGCAAAGGTCATGTAAATTCTTGGGTTTTGGTAATTCTTGTACTGCTGTGATCTTTTCAGGATCTATGTGTTCACCATTTGTTGTCACTTTACGCCCCAAGTATGTTACTTTCTCTCTATAAACAGAGTACATTTCTTTGGACTTAATATGAGTCCTATCCTTACATTCCTTTGGACTTAATATAAGTCCATGACACTTACAATTATCTTGTCCAATTACACTTTTGGACACGTTACATTAAACCTTCAAATGCTTTTGGGTAGATTTCCATAACCCATCTACCCATACTAAACGCTGTCAATTATCGGTCCTCTACCTGCACTTCTACCTGCGACTAACCACTTTGCAGATCTACTGTTGAGAACAATTTGGCACCTGCGAATGTTTACAGGGTATCATCAATTCGAGGTTATGGGTAATTAATTTTTTGTTACTGCATTCAGAAAATTGAATGCAGTAACAAAAAATTAATTACCCATAACCGTCGATGCAGAAATTAATAGTTCCATATCCTTCTTACCGACTAAAACCACCACAGGTGAACTCTATGAACTATCCGATTTTGGTTTTAATATAAAGTGTTGTTGTTGTTTTATATAGGAATAATAATATGTGTCAGAACAACGCATACTGACATACATTGATACCTTTAAAGACCTAAGTCGCACAACAACATGCGTTCTGAGGTTTTAATCAACGCTTTTTTATTTCTGTGTGGATTGAACGTCCCCGAAACTATCGTTTCGGGCAAAGCATTCCATTTGTATGATATACGAAGAAAGAAGTACCTTTGCTTTTTGTTACTACAACGGTGAGTGATCTCCACAGTTTGACTATTTGTACAAACCGATTGACGAGTGAAACGGCGAAAATAACAAAATAATGGTCAGATAATGCAATTACGTTGACCTCGCTCGTAAAACGACAAGAAAATTTTTGGGAATTCCCGTGATGACGCATATTAATTACAAAAAGCAAATTTTTATATGAAATCTACCTCAAAAACAAAACCCAATGAAGATCATTGACCATTTTTCCAAGCACCCTAGTAACAGAGAATTAGTGAATTCATACAATAGTTCATCATGAAAATCATCATTACCTATTCAATGAAACGTATATGAGCTTGTGATGTGAATTCACTTATTTACTTTTGTATATGCTCTTCTCTTCTAATGAATGTTTCAATGAAAACCATGCTGAACTTCATTATGAATCTCAGTATTATGGAACTCATGAAGTTATTGATGAATATCAGTATTATGGAACTCATGAAGTTATTGATGAATATCAGTATTATGGAACGCATGAAGTTATTGGTGAATATCAGTATTATGGAACGTTATTGATGAATATCTATCGGAAACTCATGAATGATAAACAGTGAGTTCATGAATGAACTTTATCAGGGATTTCACTACCAACAAACCGACGAAATAATTAGTGAATTTTCATAAAAGATTCATCACTGATGAAATGATAGAGTTCATTTGCAAATTTCAGCAGGCACTTCACTACTATAGAATAGTCGAACTCATTGATTACTTATTTATTATAATCGAAATCAATTATGGAGTTAGTGAAATCAATGTGAACATAGAGCGTAAAACCCGTACAGAATATTTAGAATAAAAATAGTATAGAACACAGAATAAAATATAGAACAAATGAAAATTGTGGTATTTTAAAAGCCATTTTCGTGTTTTAAACTAGAATTTTATTAATTATAAATTTTTTGAGGCATTAAAATTAATTTAATAAAGCATTAATATTTTTTAAGGAGATGGTTCTTCCTTCTTCCTCTATGATTTAGTCACGTCAGTTTTTTCCTGAAATTAAAAACTATTATAACAAAAAATTATTGTTCTGCAGCTTCTTCGATTTTCTGTACCGTTAATCACTGATTTGTATATTGTTTTTCAACACAATATTTCACTTTTAACCAAAAACTGACAAAAATCACAAAGTTGCACCTCTAAACATAAAAACAAAACTAGAAAAAATTTGTTGACTATGTTTACAAGATATATCAAAAAGAATCATAAAATGTAATGAGAGTAAAGAGAGGGAGTGAAAAATGTTAGTAGCTGATAATTATCATGAAAGTAATTAAGAACTTCATCAAAATGTTCATCGCAGGATCACTTATTTATTTCTTTTAAGAAATACAATGAAAATATCATCAATACTTCAATATTTTTTTGTTTGTCTGTAGTTGTTTAATATTTTTTTTTTAAATTGTATTAGTAAACTGGTGAACAATTGTTACTAGGGTAATGGTTATGTATATGTGTATTTAATTTTTAACTCTTCTCTAGAGCAGATTTAATTTTTTAATAAATGTGGGCGGGGACTAGTGTGTTTCTGAACGAAAACAGCTGAACGTCAAATAGTTAAATATTAACTCCACTATTTCGTTTTTGAACGACCGGATTTAAATATTATTTAATATATTTAACTATACTATAGTAAAGTTTGTCAACGTACTCCGCCAATTGTCAATAGTAACACTTTAAAACAATAAAAATGTAAAAGGATTTAATTTAGGCGCCAAAATTATTATTTTGTTAAAAATATTTTTTAGTCGGTTTAATTTTTTTAATTTTTTTTCTAGTTTTTGCATCCTTTATTAGAAAAATGTAAACAATAGTAAAATGCAGTACACCTAATTAGAAAATCGAAAATATATATACAAAATATGAAGCTGGGAAATTTTCAATAATCGTTTTTAATCAATATCACTGTTCCAATTAACCAAGCCATCCGGTATTTTGATTGAAAAAAATTTAAATCAATTAATTTTAATGGTTTTAATTTTTTTAGACCATATTTGTTAGTTGTTAGTTGTTTGTGTTTGTTTTTAGGGTTCCGTTTTTTATACAGAACACTATTGGTGAGAGTAAAACGAGTTTTCACATTATATCGATTATCTCGTAAACTATAAATGCTATGGACTTGAAATTTGAGGTACGTATAAAACTAATCTGCTCACATGAAATGACGGATACAAATAAAACTAAAGTGGTTTTCGTTTGGTTTACAGGGGTACGATGTGAGACCTTTGAGAAAATATATTTTTTTTATAGATTCAAGTAGGGTATCATATGAAAGGGCTTCATTTCAGTATTCCTTAAAAATTAACTTTGGAATTTTACACCTCACCATTTTTTGTATAATTTGGAATAATGACTTCTTTTTTTCGTGTTTTCTTACCTCGATTAGCTCCGAACCTAACTGATCGAAAATTTTCAAATGTATTTGGAATGATAGAAAAATTAGTACGTTTTTAATAAAAAATATAAAAAAGAGTCATATTCTCATACTTAGATTTATTAAGGGGGTGGATATGAGGAGGGGTAAAATCACTATTTAAAATGGGGTCAAGTGGGGTGTCATTTGAAAGAGCACTTTATTTAAAAAACATAGCATTTTTTTTAGAATTTTGCGATGCATTTTCAAAAAAGTGCAACTTTCAGACCGTTCCCTCCCCCTACGTTTCGACACTGATTGACAGAAAAATTTGTAAAAATTCACAGAGTTAGGAAATTTGGTAAATTTTGTATGAAAAGTCGAGGTCTCAC
The DNA here is from genome assembly GCA_963693315.1 of Diogma glabrata. Lineage (NCBI taxonomy): Eukaryota > Metazoa > Arthropoda > Insecta > Diptera > Cylindrotomidae > Diogma > Diogma glabrata. The sequence continues at coordinate 74,743,319 of OY856188.1, forward strand.
ATAATTATATTTTTGTGTGTTTAGGGGACCGGTGTAAGGAGGGTAAAAAAATTTTTTTTGACCCAAGCGAGTGGGGTGTGAAAGAGCACTTTATTTAAAATTTGTTTCAATTTTTTTTAGAATTTTGCGGTCCACAGTTTTCGAGTTATGGACAAAAAAGTGCAAAATTCAGACCGTCCCCCCCCCCCTACGTTTCGACACTGATTGACAGAAAAATTTGAAAAAATTCTCAAAGCTAGGAAATTTTGTAAATTTTGTATGAAAATCATAGCGAGGTCTCAAATAATTATATTTCTGTGTGTTTAGGGGACCGGTGTAAAGAGGGTAAAAGAAAATCTTTTTGGACCCAAGCGAGTGAGATGTCATTTAAAAGAGCACATAATTTATAAATCATTGCAATTTTATTTAGAATTTTGTGATGTAAAGTTTTTGAGTTATTATCAAAAAAGTGCAAAATTCAGATTGTTTCGCTCCCTACGTTTCGACGATGATTGACAGAAAAATTTGAAAAAATTCGCAGAGACAGGAAAATTTGTAAATTTTGAATGAAAATCATAGCAAAGTCTCAAATAACTATATTTCTGTGTGTTTAGGGGACGGGTGTGGGGAGAGTAAAAAACCACTTTTGACCCAAGCGAATGGGTTGTCGAATATGAAGGAGCACTTAATTTAAGAAACATGACAATTTTTTTAGAACTTAGCGGTGCACAGTTTTTGTCTTATTGAAAAAAAATATTTTTAATATGTAGCCTCTCCACCCCCCTTAAATTTCAACACTTGATTGACCGAAAAAATATTCAAATTTAAACCATTTACACGCTGGTGAATCTTTCTTGAGTTACCATAAACATCTATGGATGAGATTTAACCTAATGTAACATTTTTTGAGTTATTTTTGATCAATGTGGATTTGATTGTAATTTACTATTGACATTTACGATTAAACATTAATTATTTTGTTATGCGTCTATGGTCTGGAAATATAAGGATATTACAACACAACTTTTTGTCAATAGTTTTTGATATTGTGTTCTTTTACATTCACGGAACCCTTGACGAGCTATGCAGAAACCAGAGATCATGACATCACTCATGCAGAAACCAGAGATCTATGACTAGTATTTTTATTGATGCAAAAATTAGATAAGGAAACAAGCGAAAATCGAAAATTGTTGTTTTAATTGTTTCAGTCAATCGCATTCTGTATACCAATGTAAGTGAAAGGGTAGATGTCATTTTTGTAATTGAGGACACGATTCACTTCTGTGCAGCCCTATCGCTGCCAATTGCTACACAAATGAAAACCGCGCAAATATCCACGAATAGTCTTATCGGCAGTATCAGCGTGATGTAGGTTTATTATATGATGGCATATCTATGAAACCTTTTTTGAATGACTTGACAGTGTAGCTCCCCCTATCATAATAACTTCGATGTAATTGGAATCAGAAATAGGCAACTGCTTCAAAAAATTTGCTGGTTAAGATTTGGATTTTTATGTATTGGCATTTATGAATAAATCGTAAAATGATTCTACGTCTAATTGCCGGTGAATGGTGCTATATTTATTTTTGGCGGTTTGAGTTAAATGTTGGTGGTACCTATCGAATCACCTTGTATAGTATAAATCTCTATCGAGGTATTCCCCACAGAAAAATTAAACCTTCTTATTAATTTGCTTAAGCTAGCAACAGTATTGTAATATTTCTCCTCAAACTCTTTCTGTTGGTTCTCATCATCTGATTTTAAATAGGAAATGAAAATTCTGCCAACAAGACATCTACACAACGTACTCTAACAATAAATTGCGTGGGTACCTGATCACACAGGATTACACAGCAATGCAGTAGCATTCTTGCGAACCAAGAATGGTGCCACTACAAAGTTCATTAGTCCAGAACCGTGCTTTGGATTAAACAAGAGTTTACTGTATTCAAAAAAGTTCTAGACAACTTCTCCGTCTCCCCTCTTAAAACAATCGATCTAGAGAGAGTGTTTCTGATGATTTTAACATGGTGCGTGACAGGACACGGTCCGATAAATCACCATCTTAAAAAATTAGGCCTTGCTGCCTCCGACAGATGCAGATACTGTAACTCGGAAAAGTTAACCATGCAACACATTATCTGCAATTGCTCTAAACTTGCATGGCATAGATACAATCAGCTTGGTCAATTTAGACTAGTACTTCTTCTACCACAAAACGTCAGTCCAATCCAGCTAACTAAGTATGTTAAAGGGCTCGGATCCGACCATATTGCACATCCTGCGGTGACATTGATGTCATCTGCTGTATAACAACATCAGGGTTAAGCACAATAGTTCTCTGCTTCAAGACAACCCCCCCCCCCCCCTCCTTCCATAAAAAAGCTGGGGAAATAATAAAAACTGGTTAAAAAATATAATTCCCAAAACTTTCGATGTGCATGTGGCTAATTGAAATAGCACACAGTAAATATTTTTTTGTACGAGTTGTATATAAAGTTCAATTCTGCTCCCTCGTTTGCGGGAGCGGATTGAATCTCTTACTCCCTATTTAATAGTTTTCATGGATACAGAAATTTTTTACGATAAATTCAAACAAATTTTTATAAAAACCGCCTAAAATGATGAACGATAAAAATTATAACTTTCGATCTCTTTAAATGATTAGATTTAGTTTTTAATATCCTTATTATGTTATAATCAAACAATAGTATATACACCTCGGGAGAGAGTATGTTGTCTCCCTTGGTGATATATAGTCCTCAGGCTTCCTCTTCGGGCTTCAAGCACATCAAGCTTATAATCCACTATTAATACTATAAATTTCATAAACTGTTGGATTTTCATTGCATTCAAGAATTATTTGTCGCAAAGCTTATCTCTACAGAAATACGAAGAAATATATTTGGAAAACTGTTTAATATAGGTTGCAAAAGTTCAATTACCATTGATGAAACTTTAACTATTTCACACAAAAGCGTTTTGGTAGTTTATTTGAAATCTGAAATTTAAGATTGCCATGAGTGTATAACTTTTTATTGATCTTGTCCAATAAGAAGGAGAAACATTATAGAATAGTCCCTGGGCCTTCACCTACATAATTTTCTGATTACCACATATTTTATACTCAGTGAGGCGCCTGTCCTTGACGAGCCCGAAAACATTTGTTCTGCGATTTTTTTCAAATCGGCCGCTTTTGCTTTCGGCAAGCTCTGAAAAATGCCGATTGCCCGGGATCTTGTAAATTTTTGATTTTTTTAACTATAGGGGTTGGAAATTTGATTTAGAACACAAGGGTAACCTTGTCCGACAAAAATTTGTCTGCTATTGTCTAGTCCGACAACCCAAACATCCAAAATGTCAGTTGTCGGACTCGACAATAGCAAACACATTTTGGTCGGACAAGCTTACCCTTGTATTCTAAAACAAATTTCCAACCTCTACAGTTAAAAAAAATAAATGTGGTAGCAAATTTACAAGATCGCGGGCAATCGGCATTTTTCGGAGCTTGCCGAACGCAAAAGCGGCCGATTTGAGAAAAATCATAGAACAAATGTTTTCAGGGTCGTCAAGGACAGGCGCATCACGAAGTATAAAATATGTGGTAATCAGAAAATTTTGTAGGTGAAGGCCCAGGGACTAGAAATAATTTTTAAAACCTTAATATCAGTTCTCGGAAAACATGGTTTAAATGAAAAATATTTATATGAAAATCTTATTTGATTTTGCTCAGACGGTGCTAGTGTAATGTTAGAAAAAAAGCTGGAGTTTCTGCAAACATTTTAAACATTTTCCAGGTATGTATTAGCAATTGTCATTGTTTAGCTCATCGTATTCAGTTAACTATAAAAAATGAAGTTATCAAAGATGTCAATGAAGTAAATAACTTTAGATATTTTCTCGATAAATTTTATTCGTATAATCATACTTCAAACAAACATCAGCGAGAATTAAATAATATTTCTAAAGAACTTGGCACTGAAATACACAAAATAGAAAAATAGAAAATGCATATCAGGCCACACACATTTTAATCAAAATAAAATTAAATAAAGGAACACATGAAAAAGAAACAGATGATGTTATTAAAACGAAGACAATACAATATTCTTTTTGGAATTCATAGAAAAAAAGACTAGTGCGAAAAAAATTCGCTTGCCGACACATAAGGCAAGAAAATGAATTTTTTATTCGCCTACATATTAAAGTGTTACTTTATTACTGTGATTTGCGGCTTTAAAGTATCACTTTTCAACTATTTATTTTGTTGTCATAGCTACGTCCAAAAAAGTAAAAAGCATTTGTATTTGTTTAAATTCTATGAAAAATAACAATTTTTATCAAAGAAACCCTCAAATTAAAAATTTCATTATCCAATTAAAATAGTTGTTATCATTTGTTGTCATAGCTACACAATAATTTGGAAAAAATAATAAATATTTTGTCAAAGGTTACTAGTTCCACATATTTTTATTTTAAAATTTATGAAAATTTATAATTTTAATTTAGAATAAACAACTTTTCTTAAAATATTTTGCTTGCGGCGAATAAAAAATATTATATGATGCACGGACGTAAGCTATTTTGGACTTAATATGGGTGCAAATCTCGTCTAGCGCCTCGGTTTGCAAACTCCACATCCGTCCAAAATGTTTAGCTTTACGTCCTAGCATCATAATGTACTATTTTTCTTAGATGTCAATTGAAAATTTATCGAAATTATCCACAAAATGTTTCATCTCGTTAAATTTATCGATATAGCTGTTTAAAGTAACTAAAGAAAGATTCAATTATACCAACTTGTAAATGTTTAAAATAGCAAATATACTAATTTACAATAATTCAAAAACTGCACTTTAAAATTCTAAGAGAAATTGCAATGTTTTTTAAATAACGTGCTCTTTCATATTTTTCTCGCTCGTTTGGATCGACAAAAGCTCTTTTTCATCCTTCTACACTGTTACTCGCTCAAAATAAAGAAATATAATTATAAGGCACTTCACTTAGTTTTAGCTTATGAAACTTCCTGTCTTTGTGAATTTCTTCAAATTCTCTCAATTCACCCCGAAATCCAAAGGGAGGAGGGTTTAGGCAACTTAAGGTTGACAATAATTCAAAAACTGTGCACTGCAAAATTTTAAAAGAAATCGCAGTGTTGCTTAAATTCGGAGCTCTTTCATATGACACCGCACTCGTTTTGGTCAAAAACAATTTTCTCGCCTTTCCCCAATCTCACTCCCTCAAAATGTAGAAATATAATTATGTGACACTTAGCCTATAGTTTTAGTACAGAGTTTATGAAACTATCTGTCTCTGTGAATTTATTGGAATTTTTCTGTCAATTCAGCTCGAAACTCAACAGAAAGACCAATTTAAATTTGGACTTTTTGTAAATTAATCTAAAAACGCTGCACGGCAAAAATTTAACAGTTTCTTAAATTGAGTGCTCCTACAAATGATATCTCACTTAACTGTGGTTTAAATTGTATTTCTAAGAAGAACTCATTCCATTCCCACTGTTTTAGTTAATACGATTAGTAATATTTTACACTTCGCTATATTTTTCTATAAAAAGTTACTTTTTTATAATTGCAAAGACTTAAGTAAAGCCTTCTGAAACCCTACTTAACCCGTTAAAAAAAGGAAATTCTTAAAGACCTTTTATCGCAGCCTTTTAAGACCAACGAAAACGACTATATTTTTGTATTCGTCATCTTGAGTTAGATTATAATAAAACGTTAAATAATAATCATAACGCATCTCAAATTTCAGGTCCATAGGATTTATAATTTACGAGATAATCGATATAATGAGAAAATATATTATTGAATTAGGAGCTAAAGTGCTACTTTTTGTGTTGAGTCTATAGTTTGACAATTATAGACGAAACACACAAAGTCACTTTAGCTACGAATTAAATAAACTATTTTTTCGGCAAACGTTTAAATTTGTATAAGAACTGAACCTAAAAAATTATGGTGCAAATTATGAAACTTTTTGCAATCCATACAATTTTCGAGCGACCTAGTTTCGAACCAATGAGAAAATTTTAAACTTTAAAAAAGTTTATCATTCTCATCAGGGCTAGCCGACTAGATGAACTACCAAAAAATGTCAACGCTAAATATAAACCAAAAATTACGTTACAACTCTAGCAAAGTACAAAAAACAAAAAATTTACATAAATATATATTTAATAGATTCAGGTTTAGTCAATTAATTTCTCTAGTGATCACTGTTTTGTTATACTCTAGACATACTAGTATTGAATAACAAACTCGTATCGGCGAGAAGAAGATGACTAGTCTTCACTTGTGTCTATTGACACATAATCAACAATTAATTCAACAAACAATTTTTTAAAGTTTAAAATTTTCTCATTGGTTCGAAACTAGGTCGGTCGAAAATTGTATGGATTGCAAAAAGTTTCATAATTTGCACCAGAATTTTTTAGATTCAGTTCTTATATTATTCTTGATGGGAGATTTTCCATCGGGGTGATGTTATATCACAAATAATTTACTGAATTATTTGTTTAAATTTGTTTATAAATATGAAATTAATACATCAAATTTTTTATTAATATGATTTGAAAAGGAAATATGAGTTTTCTGCAATTTATTTTTTATCGATTTTAATTCATTAAAACTGAACTGAAATTCATGTTGTTTTGAACAAATTCATAACCTCATGTTATGTTACTTTACTGCCGCTGTAAAAATATGAAATTTACTTTACTGACGTAGTAAAAATATGAAAATTAATTTACTGCTGCCGTAAAAATATGAAAGCTACTTTACAACCACCATAAAAAAAATTAAAATAGCGTTACTTTAAAGCCGCTTTGAATAAACGTCGAAAAAGTAATACTTTAACCTTTTCTCTAGTGGCAGTAAAGTTAAACTTTACAGCCGTTTGCCGAAAATAGTACATTATTTCATTAGCTAAAGTGATACTTTTTGTGTTGAGTCTATAGTTTGACAATTATAGACGATACACAAAAATTCACTTTAGCTCCGATTTAAATACACTATTTTTTCGGCAAACGTTTAAATTTTTTATAAATATGAAATTATAATACATCAAAATTGTCATAAATATGAATTTTTATCGTCATAATTACTTCCAAAAAAGAGAAGAAAACATTTAAATTTGTATGAATAAAATTGTTTTATCAAAGCAGCCTTTGCAAAATTTCATAATCCAATTGAAATAGTTGTTATTTTGTTGTCATAGTTATACAATAATTCAAAATTTCATTATCCAATGAAACTGTTTGTTATGTTTTGTTGTCATGGTAACATACAATAATTCAAAATATCATAATCCAATGAGAATCAACTTATTTTTGTGGTCATAGTTATGCAATTTGTTTGAAAAAATAACAAAATAACAAATGCTACTTTACAGCCACCGTAGTATAAAATAAAAATGGCGTGTGTTTTGCAGCCGCAGTCAAAAAAGAAAGACTTTAGCTAACTCCCTAGCGGCAGTAAAGTTAAACTTTACAGCCGTTTACCGAAAAACGTTTTCATCAATAGCGTTCCGCATAAAAAAAGGAACACTAGAATACATCAATTGTTTCGAAAGATAAATTTTTGTTCGTTTAGAAAAACAAATGGAAAGTCATTTGCTGTTAGACGATAAAAATGAAAACTAGAGTAATTGCTTTAATTTTTTAAATTCGGGTGACTTGACCGGGTGATATTTCGGTAGCATCACGGATTTAAAATTAAAGCAGTTAAATAAAATAAACAAATACATTACTCCAGGAACCGATTTTTGAGATTTTGTTGATGTGTATGATGTAGAATACAAAAATATTATTAATCCTAAAAGGATTTTAAATGTAATTGCTGCCGAAACTGAAAGAGGATTCAGCACTATGAATTATATAATTTATGACAATAGAAATTCTTTACTAATAAAAACAACAAGTCATTTAATGACACTATATTTTATAAATTATTAAATTTAATACAACATTTTTAACAACTTAGTATATTTTCCTAACAACTTTATTTTAAAACTATAAATTTCAGGTGCGTTTCGGGTATAAAAATCTATCCTCAATGAAAAAAAAATTTATATTAATGACAATATAACTTAAAAAATAATTTGTGTAAATATATTTAATGGAAAAATTTAATTTGGCAATATATATCCACAATAGATTTTTTTCCTGTTAAATAACTTGAATATCACCACTGGGTAGCGAAATCCGAAATTCGACGTCCACGCCGTGCTGCCTGGTTAATGCTGACAGAATTAGGTTGGTGTACCGGAGACAAGCAGGGTAAAAACTGCTTAGTCAATCATGGTACATCATGGCGAATTGGCGCCTTAAAACCAATGCGACTCAAGCGTCTGATCTCCATGTTAGGGGCGGCTTGAAGCGGGTGTCTGTCTTGGATCAAGCGGCTCGCTATATAAACGTGTCAAAAGGTTGTTTCTGGTAACCTTAAGATGCAGAACGGACCCATTCACGACAATTTGGATTTGGCCTAAGGTTAACACCCTAACCCCGGAAAAAAATTATTTGTTAAATTTGGAAATCAGAAAAGAAAAACAGACCCGGACAAAAACAGAATTTTACCTGGACGTGAAAAAGGACCAGACTACCGAATCGGAACGTGGAACGTGCGCAGCCTGAGCGCTCCTGATGCTCTTATAAGTCTGGAAACAGAGGCTGAGAGGTATGGGATGGATATCATAGCTCTGCAAGAAATTAGACAGCCAATAATCGGAAAACAAGATTTGGATAGTCACTCTCTATACTGTAGTGGTCATCCTTCTCGAAGAGAATTTGGAACTGGCTTTCTTGTTGGTGCACGCATACAAAAAGCCGTGATGAAATTCATCCCGGTCAGTGAGAGGATTTGCTACCTACGTGTACGTGGTACATATAACAATATTTCTCTTATTGCCGTGCATGCACCTACTGAAGCTAAGACCGTCGACGAGAAGGATAATTTCTACATAGCACTGGAAGAGGTTATGAAACAAACACCAACACGCGACTTCACTATGGTTCTTGGTGACTTTAATGGGCAGGTTGGAAGAGATATCTCTTACGGAAATGTGGTGGGCCCCAACAGTCTGCATTTGAATTCGAATGATAATGGTGAGAGAATGACTGAGTTTGCATTATCAAATAATTTGAGAATTGCCAGTACTTTCTTTCCGCACCGATCGATTCATAAGCAGACTTGGGTCTCACCGAATGGAAACACTCGAAATCAAATTGATCACGTGCTAGTTACAGCACGTTTCTTTTCGAGTGTTCTGGATGTGCGATCCTTTAGAGGTGCATACATTGGAAGTGACCACTTTCTTGTATGTGCTAAAATAAGGTTCCACTTCCCAAACCCAAGCATTCCGAAATTCAATCAACGGAAACGATTTAACATCTCATCACTAAAGAATGCAGAAACAGAAGAGAAATATCAAATCCATATTGCCGAAACATTGGAGAAATCAGAAACCATTAATGGAGACGTCGATAAGTCATGGTATTTGCTCAAAGATGCTGTTTTAAGCGCTGCTGAGGGAATACTTGGACGACCACAAAACAACTCCCAGAAGCCATGGATGGATCAAGCATGTCTTGACGCTATTCAATACAAAAGAGATTGCTATCTGAAATGTCTGCAAGGACGCAACACCAGGTCCACGAAGGAGAACTATAAACTGGCAAGACAAGCCGTTACAAAGTTATGTAGACGAACGAAGAGAGAATGGTGGAAGAGAAAGTGTGAGGAGATTGAAAGCTTCAATAAGGAACATCAATCGCGTAACTTCTTTCAACAGGTTAAAACCTTAAAGAAGGGCCCTCAAACTAGATCGACTGCTATTCAAAACGAAGATGGGGAGCTGCAAGTAGACCTTAAAAATATTTTAGATACTTGGGTCGCTTATTTTGAGAATCTTCTCAACTTAAGTGACCAGAAACAAGTCGGGCGACAAGCAAAGCTTATTCGTGCGTCAAAGGTACATGTAGACGAACCCACCAAAGAGGAATTCGATGCGGCGCTGTCAAAATTAAAATGCAATAAAGCACCTGGTATCGACGATATAACATCCGAAATGATTGTACATGGTGGTGAAACTCTATCCTTAAGATTGTTTGAACTTGTTCAAATGATATGGAGGACCATGCCATAGGACCGGAACACAGCTATGCTGATACCAATCCATAAAAAAGGTAATCGCCTACAATGTGCAAACTACAGAGGAATCGCTCTACTCTGCACAGCATATAAGATCTTTTCTTACATTTTGCTATCCAAAATCAATCCTTTTGCTGAACAACTGTTTGGAGAATATCAGTGTGGCTTCCGGCGGGGCCGAGGTACCACCGATGCACTTTTCTCGATAAGATGATTTTGGAAAAGTGCCGAGAGTTCAACATACCAGTGCACCAACTCTTCATTGGTTTCAGGCAGGCCTACGACTCTCTCAAACGAGAGAATCTATGGTCTGCTCTGGTGTCAATGGGAATTCCTGGTAAACTGGTATCACTATGCAAAATGACAGTACAGAACTCTCAATGCTGTGTACGAGTAGAGAACGAAATATCAAGGTTTTTTAAAGTCGACTCCGGGTTAAGACAAGGTGATGCTATCTCTCCTATACTTTTTAATTTAGCCTTGGAATATGTGTGCCGTCAAAAGAAACTACCGACTAACAACAATATCTTGTCAATAAACTCAGTACAGATGATTGCATACGCTGATGATGTTGTCATCCTCGGCCGAAGTGAAGCTGTTATGAGTGAGACTTTCAAGTCGCTTGAGAGTGGAGCTAGAAAAATTGGTCTTCAAATTAACTACAATAAAACCAAACATATGAATGTTTCAAGAGAGGCTGAGAAGAAAGATTTGATGTGCGGCGATGAACGAATTGAGGGAGTTGAATCTTTTAAATATTTGGGATCAATGCTTGACTCAAACAACAGCATACTTACAGATATAAAAGCTCGAATCGCTGCAGGTAATCGAACTTTCTACTCAATCAAACCTCTCCTTGGATCTCCGTATGTATCAACTAACACCAAGCTCAAGTTATACAAGACATTGATTAGACCGGTTGTGATGTATGGGTCACAAACGTGGACCCTTACACAAAATGACGAATCGCATTTATCTGTATTTGAGCGTAAAATCCTACGCTACATTTTTGGTCCACTTAAGACAGACGATGGAGAGTATAGAACCCGATATAACTTTGAGATCAGAGACCTTCTTGAGGGTCCTGATATAATAGGTTGTATCCGTTCTAATAGGATTGCTTGGTTTGGGCATGTTCTACGAGCCGATTCACAGTCTGGAATGATTAGAAAAATGTACGTTAGTACCCCAGGGAGTGGGCGATCGCGAGGTAGACCACGACTACAATGGGAAACTGACGTAATAAACGACCTTAAAAAAATCGGCTGCCATGGTAATTATGTCGCTGTTGCGAATGACCGTGGTGAATATTCGAAGCTGATTAGCCTGGCAACGCTCCTACATGGAGCATGAACGCCGTTTAAAAAAAAAAAAATCACCACTGACTATAGTCCGGTTGTTACTTTTAAGCCCCCACATATTTCAAGGCTAGATTAAATGGTATGAGGAAGTTTGCACAATCTTATCTTAAACTGAAGTCAACTTTAAAAACTTCGATACTTCGTTTTCTAATCCTACACAGAGAATTTGTAAATAAAATGCAAAAAAACTCGTTTGCATTTTTTTAATAAATTTAATTCAATTTTACTGATAAAATGCTTCTCATTTCACTTTCATTGAACAAAAAACTCCAAACGTAATTTACAAATATTAAGAAATTATATTACATAATTTTATATAAAAATAATTAAATTTTTTTTAAGACAACATAAAATTGTAAAAAGAATCTGTCCTACATATTATTATATTTTTTTTTATTTTTACTGTAATATGTACATAATAATAATATTGAATTAAATAATAACAAGATAGAATTTTTAAGAAAACAAACAGGTTTAAGATTTATAACTTGATATCAATCTTGAAATGTTGATTTAATTTTGTTTGTTTTTCTTTTCGAAATTTAAATTTTATAATTACTGAAACTATTGAAAGGGAGAAATTTTGTGAGTGATGATTTAATATTTATGTACTTAATAATTTAAATAAAAATTGTTGTTGTTTGGATACTGGTATAACGGTTTGATTGCGTTAATACGCAATTACGGTTTTGTTTAATCAGTTACTCTTTTCGGCATTTACGGATTTAGTTTTTAAATTCTAAAAATAAGTTTTATGCATTTAAAACCACAAGAAATCAAAAATGAAAACTATGTCAAACCGTCTCCAATTTGCATAGCTTGACCTAGACAAATTTCTCCATATAACACTTGTTACATAATATATTAAAGTTTATATCATGTTAATATATTCAACAAAATAGATAACTAAATAAACGGTCAAGGCTTCGTTATACATAATAATATAATATGTTAATGATTGAGTTATTACAAAATATCGAAAATATTATTTAAGTGTTTTTCTCATTTAAAAATTGAATCTGTATGTATCACCAGTTCCCCACTTTTTGAATACTAAAAACTATTAATCGGAAAAGTGATTTTTTTCTTTATTAAATATTACTACATATTACGTTATTATAAGTTTTTAATTATTTTATGAATTTATTTTGTAGTTTTCAGTTATATCGTAGCTCCTGAATGAAAAGGAACTTTTATTTGTTTTTGTTGTTTATAACTTTTTTTATGTTTTTTCTATAAACTTTGTCTTGTTATTTTATTATTATTATTTTACAACAATATATAAAAATAATTGTGATTTATTTATAGTGATATTTTTGTGCTTAAAAAGAATATAGTAGATTACATTTTCATTGTTTTCGGTATAGGCGGTTAAAACAAACTATAAAAATATATAACGTTTATAATTTAAATAGTGTTTTTTGTAAGTTTTTTTGAAACTATATTTTATAACTGTTCTTTTTTGTTTGGTTTGTTTTCATTTAAATTTTTTTCTTTTTCCGTTCATTTTTTTTTTCTAAAAAATGAATTAAATTTATAAATTTTTTTGTGATTTTTTTTACCATAAAAATAGTTGTTATGTACAATTGTAAGATATAATTTATGGTTTTGAATTTAAACGAAATAGTTGTCGAGGAAAATACAATATCTAAAATTTAAATGGGAAATTGAAAGTGATTTTAATTAATTTCGAAACATAGATTTTTGTTTCATACTCGCATAGATAGCATCTCAGTCGAAAATTGTGTAAAATAATTGATTGATTTAAGCAACAGTGAAATTTAAAATAAAATAACCAAGCATTTCATCCGATTTTGATGAAACTTTTCATAGGTTTCCGATTTTAAGACCGACATTACCGTTGTTCTGAACATGGCTTCTCAATAAACTGGTCAAATCTAATTGGTCTTTTTCAAACAGTCATATGTTCGTCTGTTCCAATTATGAATCTAGATGTCATTTGCTTTTTAAAATGTGTGCAGAAAAAAAATAACAAATATTTTGAAACCAGAAATATTATAGCAACTCAAAACAATAAAAACGAAAGTAATTAAAATACTTTGTTGTAAAAAGAACCTTGTTTAGTATAAAGCCGGTCGAAATGATCAATAAATTACGTGAAAGTCAAAATCATTCGATCAATAATTGTCAAATTTTTTAATATTCTCTATTTACACGATAACGTTAAAAATTAAAATTATGTTCCGCCAACTAATCTATTGACTATCTGTACTATAAGTACAAGATAAATTGTATGCACTAAAGTGATAGTAGGAACAAAAAAAAACATAATTATAATGAATAATTAAATTACACAAAACTGTATTAATTACAAATTAAATTTAATTGAAAGTTTCATTTTTATTTATTTCGTATACATAATTCTTCTTCATTTATGATTTTTAATGATTATAAAATATTAATGTATTGTTAATGAAGTTTATAAAATTTGTGTTTCAACAAGGTTTTAATGTTGGCAGCCCTAGTAATAAATAAAAAATTAATTATTAATTAAGCAATTCTTCCAAACTGATAAAATAATTATTATACTTTGTGGAAGTCTAAATATTTACGACTCTCCTGACACAATAATTTATTATAAATAAAATTAAAACAATGAAATTTCTGTTGTTCGGAAGATCTGAATTCATTTTAAATTTGGACATTTGTTGTATGGTGGACCCCCTAACCTTTTATCCAATGTACTCCAAAAGCTAATAAAATCTTTCTCATGTTACTTGAAAGCTTTTACCAACGTTTCATGAAAATCGATCGGTAATTGTAGGCTACAGTAGGGATAAACACCTGGAAAAAAAACTTTTTAACCGGAAGTGTCAAACCGGAAGTTGGTATGCAGAAATATTGGAAACAATACTAAAACTTTATATACCAAGTTTCCATAAGATCATAAGTCGGAATTAGAAGTTATTGAAGATTTAAACTTAGAGGTGTTCGGGAGACCCCCGCCATTTTGTCCAAATTTAAAATGAATTCAGATCTTCCATTTTCAAGTGAACCTGGATCATTTGCCAAAGTTTCATCAAGATCCTATGCAGAAAGGTCTTGACTATATTGCATTTTTATACTGATGTATACGAGGAGCTGACCTATAATCCCCCATCCGCCAATCAGCTGATCACTTTTTTTTCAATTGTTATGGTGTAAACATGCATCATACAAATTTTGAAGCGGCATTAAATTACTTTTGGAATTCGTTTTTTTTACCAGTTTAAAGCTCCCCCACGACCACACCCCCCACAAGTCTGACGGCTGACTCTTATTTTCTACATCACAAATAATTAATCTATCTATAAAAATTAAATTCAATCGGCATCAAATCACTAACCAAAATGCAACGCTGCCTCCCGGTCTATCATATATGTGACGTACTCCCGTCGTCAATGATAAAAGTTCATAAATAGAGTTAAACATTTAGAGGCTAATTTCTTCGAGCAGACAATAGCACAGCGTCACCAAGTAACTAAAAATCAATTATAATAAATAAAATACGAATTTATTTCAGATATTTCACATTTTCTAAATATATTGCAACGATTATGGAGTGCGATGTAGAAAAAATCCTTTGATAATTTTCTTTCTGGAAAAATGGTTCCACTTAAGCAATATAACTGATTAACACCTAAATAAATATCTGAAGATAACAAAAACAGAATAACATGCAACAAGAAATTGAATAATTTTATCTAATAGGAAATAAAATAAAAACTATGTAGACTATAATAGAGTAGGTAAAGAAACAAACTAAAAAGAATAGATTTTTGGAGATCATGTTATTATGTTTTTTGCTGTTTAATGTAAAATCATATTCGAAAATATGTATTGTAGAATTACTATTGTTTTTACTAGTATAAAAAAGGTTGCGTTGACCATAGATTAGTTCAAAATAAACGGTACAGTTAGTTGAAAATTAACGGTGGCAAAAGTTATTAATAATACAACAGTGAGACGGTCTAGTAATATAAGATAGTCATAAATAATTTATACAAGGTGAAGAAAATAATAGTAAAAGAATATTATAAAAGTAAAATTATTATGAAAACAAACATATATACCAATAAATAACATATATACAAGGAATAACATTCATATAATAAAGTTATTTATTTACTATAAATAAAGTTATAGTAAATAAATAATCAGAAAAAAAAAAAATATATCCATGACCACCATATGGATATTTTTTTTTCTCATATTTATGGATTTAATTTCAGAAAACTCTTATGATCGTATTCTAATAAATAAGAAATTTCAGATTCTAACTAAAAAATATGGAGGGGCTGAAATCTCACAGCTCTGAGATTTCAAGACTTCGGGTTATGGATTTTGTATAGTCTGGGTTAAGGATTTTGATATAGTTTCCGGCAAAAAACTTTTATGAGGACATGGTTTTTAGTTTTGGGCAGCGACGTATATCAAACATAGCTCTTTCTTAAAGTACATGTTTTTTTTATCTCTGTTTAGAAATTTATTGCAAAACTAACATTAAACATCAATACGTTGCCGGAACATTATAACAGATCATTAATTAACATAGTTTAGTGAAAAGATGACACACCCAGCAAACTACTCAAAAACTTCTCCATTTAGGGTTTCGAGAAAATATTACAAAATCACAAATTCATATTTCTTTCGAAATTCCAAAAATATTGTAAAAATTAAATAAAATCAAACTTTTTTCAAAATTCTAAAAATATTCCAAAAATTATTACAAAGCCAACGATTAAAATTTTTTTCAAAAATTCTAAAAATATTGCAAAAATTATAACAAAATCAAAAATTGAAACTTTTTTCAAAATTCCAAAAATATTCCAAAAATTAGAATAAAATCAAATATATAACCTTTTCCTAAATACCAATAATATTCCGAAAATTCTTAAAAATTCAAACTTTTTCCGAAATTCTAATAATATTGCAAAAATTAAAACAATATCAAAAATTCAAACTTTTTTCAAAATTACAAAGATTATAATAAAATCAAAAATTTCAGATTTTTCAAAATTTTAAAAGTATTCCAAAAATTCTTACAAAATCAAAAATTGAAACTTTTTTCAAAATTCTAAAAATATTGCAAAAATTATAACAAAATCAAAAATTAAAATTTTTACCAAAATTCTAAAAATATATCAAAAATTATTACAAAATCTAAAATACAAACTTTTTTCAAAATTCCAAAAATATTTCAAAAACTATAACAAATTCAAAAATTTCCATGTTCAATTTCATGTTCAATTACATTTTTTTTTCATAAAAACTGTTAAATTTTTTTTCCAAAAATTGGCTTAAAAAATAAATGAAATCATTTTTTGACACACTTGACATTATTTTTTTGACAAACTTATAATGCCATAATTCTCTATAATAATAATAAAATTTCATGTCATACAAATAATTAATTTTATTTATTTCCAAAAATTGGGTAAAAAAATAAATATATATCTTTCCTTTGACAACATTTTTTTGACAAACTTATAACCCAATAATCTAGTTTTTGATCTCACATACCAATCCCTACCAAGATTTCTTCAAATTCAATGTTCCTACTCGTAATCACTTAAAATGGACGTTTTTTACGCCAAAAATATGAAAATTTGCTATGATTTTTTGACACACTTCCTGTACAGCTATCGAACACAGCGTCCTTTCGGGCCTGTCCCTTGTGTATACCTATTTTTAGAAAAAAAATTTTTGAAATCACTCCGCGGTTTTCTAGATTTCGTAGGTTGTGACGGCCGGCAGACTGACATACTTTTTTTTTTGCTTTTTTAGAATCAGTAGGTCCTGAAACGTCGATAAATGCCAAAAAAGTGGGGGTAAGAATTTCACTTTTGGCTCATGAATGTAATACTTAGGTCTTTCAGACCGAAAAGTAATAAATTCGGACACGAAAATAACTTGCATGTTTTGAAATAGAGGGTTTTAAATTTTCTATCGGAGTTAAGTTCATATTATAAAAGTTTTTGTTGATGTTGTAAAATTTTGAAGTTCTCAGAGAGTTTTAGAGCATCAACATCGGATCAGTATAAGTACGTCAAAATTAATTCTACAGTCCAAATATTATAAAATGTAAGCCCTGGCCTAGTTTTTTAATTAAAATATATTATATAAAAAGCCAGTTCTATGTTTGGGCTCATCCATAAGAATAAATCGTTTTTCTAATGAATTAATAGCAATATCAATAAGAAGAAAAAGAACTGGATGATCTAAAACATGCTATCTTGCGATTCATATTCAAAACTCTTTTAGTCCCTGGGCCTATGCCGATTTCATGTGATGATTACCACATATTTTGACGGGTCCTTGACGAGTCCGAAAACTTTTGTTCTGACATTTTTCTCGATTCGGCTGCTTTTGCGTTCGGTAAGCTCCGAAAAATGCCGATTGCTCGGGCTCTTGTAAATTTTTGTTTTTTAAATATGGGGGGTTGGAAATTTGATTTAGAACACGAGGGTAACCTTATCCGACAAAAATTTGTCTGATATTGTCTAGTCCGCCCAAACATACCAAAATGTCAGTTGTCAGACTGGGACAATAGCAGACACATTTTGGTCGGACAAGCTTACCCTCGTGTTCTAAAGCAAATTTCCAACCCCCACCCGCAGTTTAATAAAATGTGGTAGCAAATTTATAAGATCACGGGCAATCGGCATTTTTCGGAGCTTGCCGAACGAAAAAGCGGCCGATTTGAGGAAAATGCAGAACAAAAGTTTTCGGACTCGTCAAGGACTAGCGCCTCACGAAGTATAAAATATGTGGTAATCATCACATGAAATCGGCGGGGGCCCAGGGACTATTTGCTTTACGACGAATTCATATTTGATTTGGATGCGGCAAATTCGGTTCACTGTCTAAGAAATCCGTCAGCCTTTTCGCTTCTATAATTACTTCTCCAAAACGTTGGCAACTTTTATGCAAAGAAATATGTTCATTCAATGACAGTCAAGTTTAGACTTTGTATCATTTTAGATATAACATTAATTTTGGAGAGAATATCGTTTCACAAAATTAGACTGCAAAAAAATTTAAAGCATCGATAAACCGTTTATCTTCCTTTTGTCTTTCTGCCATAATTCTGCCATTTGAAATCTATGTGGTCGTATAGCCGATTTTCAGTTTTTCCAACAAGTTTCATAAGCTAAACTAAGCTTTTCATTTGCTGCCTATAAGAACATCAAAACGACAAACCGATTTCGAAAAATATGCGTATTGTTAAAAAAAATTTAATATATTTGAAAAAAATTAATAGTTTTTCCAAAAGATGACGCAGCATAATTTAAAATAAGATTTAAAGAATGAGCAGCACATGGTATAAAAGATGCCATTAGCAGCTTTACTCGATTTTGAACGACGGCATTTTTTCCCTTCATGCAGGATCCGTTATCAAATCTTTGACTTCTTATGTATTCGTGGAATAAAAACTACGAAATGTTTACGAATTTCCTTTTTTTAACATTTTGTTTTTTAAGATATAGATCCTTGGTTCTCAAACTTTTTGAAGTCGGGGAACACTAAACTCTGATATATTTTTAGGCGGAACATCTACAATACAGCATACACTTTACAACAGGGGGTGAGGGTGGCTAACATTTTTGAAACCAAAAGTGCAATAAAAAACAGAATAATGTTTGCCAAAACACTCCATTATTTACTACGTTTTCATGCTTAGCTCAAAACGATTTGAAAACCAAATTCGAATTGAATTCACCATAAAAACATCAACAATTACATTTTTGAATACTATTTATTTTTAAAACGATCTCGATTTTTTTTGGGATCGTATCGGTATCCAAATATTCGAAAATACATGAAAACGGAAAACTGGATCGTGTCATGCGCAGTAAAATGTTTGTTTGTTTTTAATTACAAAACAACTAATTTCACATTGATTTATAATATGTTTATTTCATTAACTTTATTTTAAAGAAAAATACAATATCAAGCATAAAAAAATAAAATATTGAACACAATTAATGAAACACAATTAAACGCTTTTTGACATTTTGACAGTTTTACAACACAGTTTTAAAAACGTTTTCAACCCGTTTTCAATCCAATCCTGAAAACACTTTGCAGTTTGAAAACGGGATGAGGATTCAATTCTTTTTCGATCTGCATGAAAACGTAGTAATTATAAAGAAAAAAGGAAACCGAATCGTGTCGCAGCGTGTGATTGGCAACCCCCTGCTTCCAAGTGCTACTTTTAGAAAATAATATGTATATAAATAAAATATGTACTGATATCGATTGATGCAAATATATTTATTGAAAGCACAATTAAAATTACAATACTTTTAAAAAAATTTCAAACTTAATGCGATCCATGAGCTTGACGATCTTTACAGATCTCAGCGATATCGGGCCGAATAAATGATAACGCCACACGCATTTCTTCTTCTAAATTCCCTAGTCTCTCACGTTTGTTTGTCTTTATATTGATCATAGTTGAAAATCCTGCTTCGCAAAGTTATGTCGTGGAAAATAACAATAAAATATTCAAGGATTTTTTCCTTATACTCGGATTCATCTTTAACAGAGATCCAAAAATTTTCAGGAGTATTTTCATGGAACTGTAATTTTAATCCACGATCTGAAAAAAGCGACGTCAATTCTTCTTCTTCATTTAAAGTAAAACTAGAAAATTCGGAAGAAGTAAACGGGTTTCTTATCCAATCATTTGTTCATATCGTGTGAAACAAAAACTTCATACTTTTTTTATTTATTTATATAAAGGAGAAATTTAGTAACTGCAATAATATTTTATGTTTTCAAGAAGTAATTTTAACCCGAAAGATATTTTTATTCATACAAAGCCGAGAAACGTGTAAATTTTATGTACGTGTAAATTTTACATTGAATTGATTTTTATTTTCAAACAATTTTTAATTGAATTGATTGTACATTTGATTTTTTCGCGGAACAGTGGAAAGTGCATCGCGGAACACCAGTGTTCCGCAGAACACGCTTTGAGAACCACTGATATAGATAACTAAGCAATAAATTCTACCATATAATGAAATTAATAGATAAACATACCAATATTTAATGATAAGATGTAGGAAATAAAATTTAAATAAGAGGTGAAGAACAGATTTTATAAAAATTATTCGCAGAAATAAAACTAAAATTCTCCCGTATACTTCGTGAGGCACCTATCCTTGACGAGCCCGAAAACATTTGTTCTGCGATTTTTCTCAAATCCGCCGCTTTTGCGTTCGATAAGCTCCGAAAAATGCCGATTGCCCACGAATACGGTCTTGTAAATTTGCTACCACATTTTTTTTTAACTGTGGGGGTTGAAAATTTGTTTTAGAACACGAGGGTAAGCTGGTCCGACCAAAATGTGTTTGCTATTGTCGAGTCCGACAACTGACATTTTGGATGTTTGGGTTGTCGGACTAGACAATATCAGACAAATTTTTGTCGAACAAGGTTACCCTCGTGTTCTAAATCAAATTTCCAGCCCCCATAGTTAAAAAACAAAAATTTACAAGATTCTGGGCAATCGGCATTTTTCGGAGCTGAACGCAAAAACGGCTGATTTGAGAAAAATCGCAGAACAAATGTTTTCAGGCTCGTCAAGGACAGGTCCCTCACGAAGTATAAAATATGTGGTAATCATCACATGAAATCGGCGCCGGCACAGGGACAATAAATAGAAAAAAGAAAACTGCATATGATATTGATAGTACGATACGGTTGACTGAATAGAGTTCATTCGCCAGCTTCCGTAAGATAACCTTGCTGGTAATATCTATAGCCTACTGCTATTGCCAGTGGTATCTAATATCTCACGTTAAATTGTATGTCAATAGCAGCGACAGAAGTACGTGGGGCTGTCACGCTCGTAGATCAAAAAATAATACAAATATAAAAATTGTGATACAAAACTAAAATTTTGATTTTTATATAGAAAAGTAAAATTTAATTTGCCACAAAATTTAGTACAAACCAAAACGAAAAAGTACCTAATCGAATTTAAACAAAACTCAATTTTTGCGCCTTTTGCTGTCGTGGTTTATCCGGCCCTGAACTCGAATTACAGATATGTTATTTTTCATTTTTGAGATAAAGGCATTTTAATATATTATTAGCTAGATTTTTTTTGTACCTTGTGCCATTTAATAAAAACTAGTTTACCGATTCTATTGAGCTTTTATTGTTTGGAAGGAGGTAAAAAAAAGGCTTAAGGCCTAATAAAATAAAAAACACTTATTTACTACCGATTGCAGAAGTTTTAAAAACTCGAAAATGGTGCGGTTGGAATCGTCGGCGATTTGATTCGATTTTCCATCAGTTATTAAATGTGTTTTCCCTTGCCTAGTTACTGATATAAAAAAAATTGCAAATATTTGTTTTTATCTATATTTTATGGACATATATTTATAAGGAGATAACAAAAGTTTTTATTCGCCTACATATTAATGTGTTACTTTATTACTGTGATTTGCGGCCTTAAATTATCACTTTTTAACCATACATTTTGTTGTTATAGTTACGTCCAAAAAAGTAAAAAACATTTTTATTTGTTTAAATTATATAAAAAATAGAAATTTTTATCAAAGCAACATTTCGATTAAAACTTTCCTAATCCAATTAAAATATTTGTTATTCTTTGTCGTCATAGCTATTTGATTTGTTTGAAAAGAAAAAACAAATATATTGGTCAAAGCCTACTTGTTCAACATACTTTTATTTCAAAATTTATAAAATTTTTAATTTTGATTTAGATTAAACAATTTTTTTTAAATATTTTACTTGCGGCGAATAAAAAATAGTATATGATGCACGGACGTAAGCCATTTTGGACTTAATGTGGGTACAAATCTCGGCTAACGCCTCGTTTCACAAACTCCACATACGTCCAAAAACCTTAGCTTTACGTCCTTGCATCATAATATACTACTTTTTAAGGAATCGAGTTTGGTTTAGAAAAATCGGAAAAGATCGTTATATTTCAAAAAAATTTCAATGAATTATCGAATGTTTAGTTTTTCAGTTATTACGAATTTTTTTATTTTCCCTTCCTTTATCTTTAAACATTACACGAGAAAAATTTCATGGTTGTAGACAGGTTGAAAAGAGAAAATGAAAAATTTCGCGGTCGTGGCTTATAATTTCAAATGAGAGTAGAAATTTCATAATAAAATTTTTTTTTGGCCTTAACGAATGGAGGGGAGAGGATATAATTTGTCATATAATTTGTTTCTAGTCTAAAACTATTTTTTTGTAATTTTCCAAAGCACAGTTTTCGACTTATTTTATACTTACACACTTTACACCCGCCTCTACCCTTAGCTTCGAACATTACAAAAGAAACAAATTGAAAAAAATCACGGTTGTAGCAAATGTTATAAAGAGTAAATGAAGACTATAGCGGTTGACTCATAATTTAAAACGTTATTTAGGGTGAGAGCAGTTATTTTGAAGAAAAAAATATGTTTTCCTTCCCGAGTGGGAAAAGTGGGTTTTATGAAATCCGTTCTTTGCGAATTTGAATGATTGACTCATACCTTTGTTTCGTTGCTCAATAAAATAGCCAAAAAATAATGTGTAAAAATAAGGAGAATATAATTATAATTGATTGGATTCATAGTTGTGTGGGTTACTTTTTGATAAATGGTCATATTTTCCACACT
Organism: Diogma glabrata; assembly: GCA_963693315.1. Classification (NCBI taxonomy): domain Eukaryota; kingdom Metazoa; phylum Arthropoda; class Insecta; order Diptera; family Cylindrotomidae; genus Diogma; species Diogma glabrata. The sequence goes on from OY856188.1 coordinate 74,766,488, forward strand.
TGAAGATAATTTCTTTTGAATTATGGATTTCTATGCTCATCGTCTTTAGGGAAAATTAAATTAAAATTTGTTTATGTGTTTTGCTGTAAAGTCTAGAAATATTATTTCTGTAGGGAATATATTAAAAAAAACATTATTTACATGTTTTCTAGGCACATATATTTCTTAGAAATTCAGTTGAATGAAAATAAATATTTTGTGGCTTATATGATATTTTGTTGGTATAGAATTTTGTTATTTTTATTTCATTTTCTTATTCGTTAGCAGTTTCATCACGTTATTCTTATTATTTTATAATATGAGCTAAAGATGTAGATAAATGGTTTTCTAGAACAGTAATTATGGTGAAAATGTGGTAGACATATTTTGGGATTGTGTGAGGGTTTGAAAAAAAAAAAATTCTATAATTTCTTTTGGTTTGGTTTTATGTCAAAATGTCTATTCTTTTTTCATACATAATATGTTTCTTGTGAATAAATTCACAAAAATATGTAACAAATATTTAGAAACATAATGGGTTTTTTTAATGCCAAAGGTTTTCTTCTCGAATCTTACTTTATAAAACATAAACCAACACGAGGTTTTCAAATCTGAGAGTCTTACTTATTGCTATGTTAATACTTATTTCGCACAGTTTTCAAAAGGTGAATTACATGTGTGGTATACTATGTTTACGAATTTATCAAACCAAGTGAAATCTTTACCTTGTGATAGTATTTAAAACAGAATTTTTTCGATGTGTTTTTTACAATTTTAATGACCAAGCCATAGTGAATATTGCTTTTCCGAATTGTGTTGATACATTGGTATAGTATAACACCAAAGCTGACTAGTATCGCTTTATAAATGAGTACTGTGTTGTCCATTGAACGTTTGGTTTTTCTACCTATCAACCAGTACAGCTTAGTCATTTTTATTTGGGTGCCCAGGTAGTACGTAATCGATTTACAATCGATACGGTATTAATTACATGTAATCGTGATATCGAAGCATGTTTCGTTTTCGTTGCGATACTGTATCGATTACATTTAGAACAACGTGTTCGCCCTAGTAAGCGAATATGTGATCGATACCAAATCGAAACTATTATCGATACCTAATCGAAACATGTAATCGAGACTTAATCGTAACCTATTTCGATACAAAATCGAAACTACCAGTGACAATGTAATTTAAAGTTTAGAGTATCGTACGTATTTTTGGTTGTGTTTTAAAATATTTGTTGTAATATTAATTAATAAATTTATTTACATATTTTATATACATATTTTACATTTTTTTATTAAAACTAAATATTAAAACTTAAAAAAACCGATGAATGTGAATGGGAACCTGAAATGAGAAAAAGTGCCATTAAAAGAAAAAGTTTTTAGAAATTTAGATGTATATATCAAAATGTGAACCTGAAATGAGAAAAAATACCATTAAAAGAAATAGTTTATAGATGTATATATCAAATCAATAAATGCTGTAAATTCAAATTATAGGTTATGTTATGATAAAAATAAAATTAAAATAAATCTAGTCTAGACAGATAACACATTTTCTTATATATACATAACATTAAAAATGTACTCACTGTTTAAATATATTATATTATGCAATATTTTAACTATATTTGTTTAATTTATCAACAAAAACATTTTAGGCGCGACTACGAAAATGAATAATTTTAAATGTCAAAACGCCATATTTTTTAATTAGAGTGCGATGACAATATACAATAGGTATGCCTCATTTTCTCTAATTCGAAACTATCGATTACAAAACGATTTCGATTACAGTTTCTTGCCTGGGTGCGTTTTGCTTCAACAATGTTTCTCCCTGTCAGCCTCCGATCCCACCCAAACATAATATGACTTAATTCAATAATTTCCTTAATTTTGTTTATTTCGGTTATATTTTGGATACTGAGTAAAGTAGTAGTTGTTCTTGCAAAATTAAGTATGGATAACGAATGAAAAAATATTTGTAAAAGCAAAACCAACCCACACTCAAACAAAGCTCAAATCAACGTCGTTAAACTGTAATATTCATACAACAGCAGACACAATTAAATAAAGGAAAATAAATTTGTGTTGACTAATTAAAATTTTCTTATTGAAAATATTGTTGATCATAATATTTACAATTATTCATATTTAATTAAAAATAATAACGCATGACATTTCTAGAACTAAAAATTTCCATAAAAATAATTTACACTAAACTATCATTTACAAAAGCACCGAAGAAATCAGTAGATACTTTATATTAGCGTGGGATTTAATTTATTACAAAACAAAATTAAAATAATTATTAAAACAAACAATTATCTTATTATAATTAAAAATAAATTATTTTGAAATCATAATCAATTAAATGAATAATAATATTGTTGAGAAAAAAAATCATTAGATTTCTGAGATCGAGATCTCGGAAAAATCAATATTAAACAATTGTAATAGATTTGTTGGCAAATATAATTGGAAATAAATCGGTTTTTGATTACTAAATTCAAATTAGCTTTTCTTGCATAACGTAAATAAACTTATAGCAGAATGTTTGACATTTTAATATTGCATATGATTTGTACATAAATGTACATAAATTAAATTGATGTCTGGTATTTTATTTATTAATTTTTTATAAATGATGGGAAATTTATCTGTTTTGTTTTGTGAAAATATGGAAAAATCGTTTCTTCATTTATTCAGACAAAATGCAACACTAAAATAAACCTGTTTATTTTGAAATAAAATGCATCTCATGAGTTGTTTTTTTTATAAAATGCATTGTTTTGATTACTTGAACATATTATGTAAGAGAAGAAATATAGGAATATTGCTAGACTAAAAGATATTCAATATGATATGAAAACATAGAAATTTATTATTATACCAAATATAACAGAAAACGGTATGGTCTGGGAAAAAAGATTATTATGATTCGTAGTTTGAATTGTTGTTGCACTGTGGAGAATTGAACTATTTTATGAAGATTACAATTTATTAATTTTACAAAATTATAAGTTCTGTATAAAACGTAACACCTGGGTCAAAAGGAACCCGTAGCGTTTTGTAGCGTTTTTAAATTCTACAAGTTTAATCGAGGGAGACCGACCTGAAAACAATTAGAATTTACATATCGAAATCATTGACTTTTGTTCGGTCACTGAATATAAATGATAACCTGGAAAAGTTTTGTCCAGTCTAGGCTTAAAAAACATATCATTCACTCAACAAAACCAAATACATTTAAATTTCAACATATTTGTAAAACAAAACCACAACATAATAATCAATCATTATCATTCAATTAATTATTAAAAATTGGTTTTCCCAAATTCGACTGTTTCTTATTTTCTAAAGTTATTTTCTTATGAATAAAAGCTTTCTTACGAAATCTTCAAAATTAAAAAAAAACAACAGATAAAAAAATTAAATCATTTGCATGAAGGCAGGAAGACAGATAGTTGAAGTCTAACATAACAAAATATAGACACAAATTTTCGATATCACGTTTTGTTTTAATTGTTTTACTAACCGTAAATAAATACCTCTGCTGCATGTAATCAACAGATTTTTAGGCCACATCCAACTCCATGATTTTTTTTGATTTTTCTATTGACCTTTATCATTTACCTTCAATACAAAAATTTAAGCGTTTATCAACAAGCACATTTTACTTCGGTCTGAAAGACCTAAGTATTACATTCATGAGCCAAAAGTGAAATTCTTACCCCCACTTTTCTTAAAAAAGCAAAAAAAAAAAATGTATGTCTGTCTGCCGGCCGGCCGTCCGGCCGTCATTACCTACGCTGCAGGGAAAACCGCTGGAGGGATTTCAAACATTTTTTTTTCTAAAAATAGGTATATTCAAGGGACAGGTCCAAAAGGACGCTGTGTTCGATAACTGTACCGGAAGTGTGTCAAAAAAATCATTATGTGTGTCAAAAATAGCCAATTTTCATATTTTTGGCTTAAAAAACGTTCATTTTAAGTGATTACGAGTAGGAACATTAAATTTGGAGAAATCTTGATGGTCGGGATTGGTATGTGAGATCAAAAACTAGATTATTGCATTATAAGTTTGTCAAAAAAATGTTGTCAAGTGTGTCAAAAGAAAGATTTTTATTTATTTTTTTACCCAATTTTTTGGAAAAAAATAAAATTAATTATTTGTTTGAAATGAAGTTTTATTATTATTATTGAGAATTATGGCACTATAAGTTTGTCAAAAAAATGTTGTCAAGTTTGTCAAAAGATTTTTATTTATTTTTTTACCCAATTTTTTGGAAAAAAAATAAAATTGTTTGTTTGAAATGAAATTTTATTATTATATTTGAGAATTATGGCATTATGTTGTCAAGTGTGTCAAAAGAAAGGTTTTTATCAATTTTTTACCCAATTTTTTTAGGAAAAAAATAAAATTAATAGTTTGTATGACATGATATTTTATTATTATTATAGAGAATTATGGCATTATAAGTTTGTCAAAAAATAATGTCAAGTGTGTCAAAAAATGATTTCATTTATTTTTTTAGCCAATTTTTTGGAAAAAAATGTAGCTGTTTTTATGACGTAAATGTAATTTAAAATGAAATTGGACATGGAAATTTTTGAATTTGTTATAGTTTTTGAAATATTTTTGGAATTTTGAAAAAGTTTGTATTTTTGCTTTTGTAATAATTTTTGCAATATTTTTAGAATTTCGGAAAAAGTTTTAATTTTTGATTTTGTAAGAATTTTTGGAATATTTTTAGAATTTAGAAAAATTTTTAATTTTTGATTTTATTATAATATTTGGAACAAAAAAAATTTATACAAATCGAATAAACCGTTCGAACACAATTTATCTTTAATCTTTGATTGTCACTATATTTCTTAAGAAATTTCGACCCACCCTGTGTCAAAACTAGTGAAGATATTAAAAAAAACACGTATTAATTTTTTTTATTATACTAACGATCACCGAATTTCAAGAAAATCGGAAATGCTCGGGTTGGTGGGTGTGTATTCCTTTGTGGCTAATTCATTTGATTTCGTATTACTTTAAAGAATGTTTTGTTTACACTTCTTGTAATGAATGAACACAATATGAAACTGAAAAAGTATGCTTTCATACATGCAATGGTGGCGTTGAGTGCAAAGTCACAGAATGTGTCGATAAATACAGCATTATCGACGTATTATTTTGAAAAAAAAGTTATATGTTTTTAGAAATTGAAATATGTATTACAAAATATTTTTCATTTATTTCTTTTCTCACACATGTTCTTAATTACTTCGGTCTGAAAGACCTAAGTATTGCATTCATGAGCTAAAAGTGAAATTCTTACCTCCAGTTTTTTTGGTATTTCTCGACGTTTTAGGACCTACTGATTCTAAAAAAGCAAAAAAATGTATGTCTGTCTGCCAGTCGGCCGGCCGGCCGTCACATCCTACGAAATCTAGAAAACCGCTGGACGGATTTAAACTTTTTTTTTCTAAAAATAAGTTTACTCAATGGTAACGGCTGAATTACGATGTGTTCGATAATTGTACCGGAAGTGTGTCAAAAAAATCGTCAAGTGTGTCAAAACAAGGAAATTTGCATATTTTTTGCTTAAAAAACTTTCATTTTAAGTGATTACGAGGAACATTGAATTTGGAGACCAAAATCTAGATTCTTGCATTATAAGTTTGTCAAAAAAATGTTGTCAAGTGTGTCAAAAGAAAGATTTTTATTTATTTTTTATCCAATTTTTTGGAAAAAATAAAATTAATTATTTGTTTGACATGAAATTTTATTATTATTATTGAAAATTATGGCATTATAAGTTTGTCAAAAAAATTGTTTTCAAATGTGTCAAAAGAAAGATTTTTATTTATTTTTTACCCAATTTTTTTTAGAAAAAACAAAATTAATTATTTGTTTGACATGAAATTTTATTATTATTATTGAGAATTATGGCATTATAATTTTGTCAAAAAAGCGTTGTCAAGTGTGTCAAAAGAAAGATTTTTATCTATTTTTTACCCAATTTTTTAGAAAAAATAATATTAATTATTTGCTTGGCATGAAATTTTATTATTATTATTGAGAATTATGGCATTATAAACATTTCAAAAAAATATTGTCAAGTGTGTCAATATTTCATTTATTTTTTTAGATAATTTTTGGAAAAAAAAATTTAGCGTTTGTTTAAGTAAATATAATTGAACATAGAAATTTTTGAATTTGTTAGAGTTTTTGAAATATTTTTGGAATTTTGAAAAAGTTTCAATTTGTGATTTTGTAAGAATTTTTGGAATATGTTAAGAATTTTGAAAAATTTTAAATTTTTGATTTTATTATAATTTTCAAAAAAAAGAAAAAGTTTCAATTTTTGATATTGTTAAAATTTTTGAATATTTTTAGAGTTTTGGAAAAAGATTGAATTTTTAAATTTTTAAGAATTTTTGGAATATTATTAGAATTTAGAAAAAGTTTAAATATTTGATTTTATTCTAATTTATGGAATATTTTTAGAATTTTGAAAAAAAATAGAATATTTGAATTTCTTATATATTTTAGAATTTTGAAAAAAGTTTCAATTTTTGATTTTGTAAGAATTTTCGGAATATTTTTAGAATTTAAAGCAAAATTTTAGAAAAATATTAAATATTTGATTTTATTATAATTTTTATAATTTTGGAAGAAGTTACAATTTTTGATTTTGATTTTTGTTATAATTTATGCAATATTTTTAGAATTTTTGAAAAAAGTTTTAATCTTTGATTTTGTAATAATTTTTGAAATATTTTTAGAATTTTGTTTGATAAAAGTTTGAATTTTTTATTTTATTTAATTTTTACAATATTTTTGGAATTTTGAAAGAAATATGAATTTGTGATTTCAAAATATTTTCTCGAAACGCTAAATGGAGAGGTTTTTGAGTAGTTTGCTGATTGTATAATCTTTTCACTAAATTATGTTAATTTATGATCTGTTATAATTTTCCGACAACGTATTGATGTTTCGTGTTAGTTTTGTAATACATATCTAAACAGAGATAATAAATTCATATACTTTAACAAAAAGTTATGTTTGGTATACATCGCTGACAAAATTAAAAACCATGTTCTCATAAAAGTTTTTTTGCCGAAAACTATATCAAAATCCTTAACCCAGACCGAAGTCTTGATATCTCAGAGCTTGAGATTTCAGCCCCTCCATATTTTTTAAATTGAATTTCTAAAGGAAAAAAGAAAATTAAAAAAGAAAAAATATATGCTTTGTTAATTAAAAGTGAGTGAACGAATAAAAATCGAAACTAATGATGTAATGCGAAAGATTGACGAAAGTTCAGAATCACCATTATACCCAACAACACACCTCCACCTCATCTTTTTATGGTACATTGGACAAAAGGGGAGGGGGAGGTCACAATACAACAGGTATTGTTTTTAATGTTTGTTAGGAGCATACAACATTCGTCCGTAAATGAATTTTGATGATACTTTAAAAAAAGATGCAAATATATCGGATGAAACTGGGTCCCTAAGCATTTAGTGCGGTTCACAACAGTTCTGCATCCCAACTTCCAGTTTTTCACTGCCGTTAAAATTTTGTTTTACTTTTTCACGTACTACAGAATTTATGTTTGTTGGGATACTACAGTTTTCTATAATATCGATATAATTTGAACTACGCGAAATCTATCGCATTGGTTAGCCATTAGTTAAAGTTTTTTATGGATATTAGCTCACTAGTCACTATATATCCAGAACATTTTGTTTCCAGAGCTGTGGTGAAGTTACCCTATGCATCGGCGTCACAATATTTTTTTCTATAATACATAATAGTAAAACAATTTGTTAAACCCAATTTTGTCTTTCGTCTGGTTTGCCTTTTTTTTCAAAAATTGAAAATAATTGGTTTTCCTTTAAAGAAATAAAATTTTCCTGTTTGTCAAGTTATTATGGGAATTTATAAAAACGAATAAAATTATTTTAATCAATTTAAATCCCTGGATAATAAATAAATGTATTTTTTATACAGATGTATCAACATTAATCTATTTCAGAGTAATTAGAATTAATTATATAACTAATTTAATTAATTATTCATTCACTGAAGAATCAAAGCAATTCTTCGTACTGTTATCCTACATAAAATTGTTATAACTAGAGAGTGGGTTGTAATGGAAAAATTATTAGTAGATATGTGTTGTATTGTACTAGAAAGCTTTTAACAAAACTTAAAAGAAAACTTTAATCTAATCTATTTTTTTTTATTTTTTCAGAATATAACTCTATCAACATAGTGTCAGACTAAATAAAAAATAATACAAATGAAAAAAGTGCTACTGTTAATTTAAAAAAAAAAAACAAAAAAAAACAAACATAAAAAATATTAAGTTTTAAGATAAAGTTTTAAAATAAGAAGAAAAAGAAAAATATTTTCTAAAATAAGAATATGTCGTATCAAAAGGAACGTATTGGAATTACCGAATGGTATGCTGGGCAAAGCATTTTTATAACAGGTGCTACAGGATTTATGGGGAAAGTTTTAGTTGAGAAACTTTTACGTGATTGTGGTGATATAGAAAAAATTTATCTTTTAATAAGATCAAAAAAAGGTGTTGAACCTAAACAAAGATTAGATGATTATTTAAGTTGTAGGGTAAGTACGTTGTTGGGATATGTTTTGTTTTTAAAGTTTTGATTATTTAAATTTGATGAAAATTGGTTGGTGTAGATGTTGTTAAAATGAAATTAAAACGATTTTTAAATAAGATGAAGAGATGAAGTTATTTGTTAAATGGGATTTTAAGTTTAAAGTTTAGTTATAAACATGAAAATAAGCGATAAGATATTACTCTGCTTGTCTCCGATTTACCTACTTAATTTTGTGAGCATTACCCCGGCAGCACGGTGTGGACGTCGAATTTCAGCTTTCGCTATCCTTCGGGCTGTTATAGAACGATAAACTATCGTTATAATATGAACAGAACAATTTAAAAAAAAATTAAAACTTAATTGATCTTTGACCCACCTGACCCTAGCGCCATCCTTAAGAAATCTGTTTTAATATTTTAATTATAAAATTACTTACAAAAATGTTTAATTAATTTTTTTTTCCAAATGAGTAACTAATGAAATATCAAACAAAAAAAGTTTGTTGAAATCAGTATAGCCGTTCTTGAGCAATTAAATTTCAAAGTTACATCGGATCTGCAAAATTTTCATGCATGTTGCCCTCTATGCTCAAACTACGCACTTTAAGAGAATTCTAAAATAAGTCGTACTATCCATATAAATTATATGCCAAGTTTCAGAAAAATCAAAAATGGTAAGGTTTCCACAACTCGACACGTTTTTCTTCATTAGAATTATTTTCAATCACAACACATTTTATAAAAAAAAGTCAACCCTTTTCCATACATCATCTCAAAATTCAGCTTCTCTACAACTAAATAAAATTTGAACAACGCGTATTACATCTACATGTAATACTATGACTAAGCATTACAAAAATCATGTTCATGATTTATGTAGACAGACGCGACAAAGAAATTAACTGATAAAATGTACAACATTGGTTGATTAATCTATATAGCACACATAAATGCTTTTGTTTGTTTTAATTTAAAGGCCGAAATCGAAATAAATTAGCGAATTTCTTTAAATATGAATATTCTTATTTTAGAGTTATATACGATTATACCGAAAGCGAATTTCACAATATTGTCTTTATTCAATTTAGACAATATTGTGAAATTCGTTTTTTTGTAAAATAGTTACCGTTTAGTGTTATGCAATACGATGACCATGATCAATCGATTCTTATCGAAAAAAAAAATTGGATTTATTTCTTCAAAATAAATTCAATTGTCTGCCAAGTTCACTTTCCAATAAAAATAATTTTAATTCATAATAATAATTGAAATAATAGCAATTCATGAAGGTTAAAAGTCAAAACCATATTGAATTACTATTATTTTTTCTCATGTGTTGTCTAATAACTTCCTTCTTTTACTTAAAATATAAATTTCAAAAATATTATAAAATTGAATATGATCACTAGGAAGCGGTGATTTAGTGGTTATATTTTGTACATTCATGCTTAATCTCAAATACGTTTTCTAAGTCAGTTAAAAGAAATCGGACTGGTTTCTCACAGATATCTTATATACGTCATTGGTTCACAAATTTCTTAGTACAGTTTAGTATTGCTAGAGACTCATAACTGTAAAGGTTATAGAGACACCGAAATTTCACCATAATTACATAAAGTAGGAAGCCATTTTTTTAAGCATGCAAGTTAACCTTCTTAGGCCGTGTGTCAATACAGCTAAATCTAGTTTTTTGAAGTCTAAAACTAACTTTTGACGTTTATATTCACCATAAAAAAATAAAAAAATTAGCCTACCCTAAACCTAGTATAAATTTTGACAAGTCAATCTAAAGAACAAAAGAAACACAACTGATTTTTTTCGCTTATTATTTTGAATTGAACATACAATTAAAAGGTTTTTTTTATTAAATTAATAAATTTTATTTGTGATGGAACCGCAACAAAAAAGGATTATTGCTTCATTTCAACAAAATTATCAATTTTTTTGTTAAAATCAAAGACAATTATTTCGATATGTCACAATTTAGATTAAGCCAATTGACACAGCAAAATTTGGTAATAAATTCAACATAGGCTAATTTTTTTTACCATATGGTAAGAAAATTTAGTTTTAGATTTAGCCAAAACCCCCGATGTATCATAGCCATACCCATTCACGCCATTTGCAATAAACAATGAACATTGCCATATGCAAAAAATTGGATTAGTGTTTTTGATTAAATATTTTTGAATTTTTTTTATATGGAGTTTTATTTTTCCAGATGGCGTTATGAGCGTTATGGCGATTTTTTGAATTTTTTTTATATAGAGTTTTAATTTCAAAATGGCGCTACAAGCTCACGATTTTTATTGTGCTAAAAAATGTAGATGGCTTCTATACCGGGGGTTTTGATTTAGCTGTATTGACACACGGCCTTAAAAGAAATATTTTAAATTTTTTCATGGAACTTCAATGGAAGTAAATAATACTTTTATTTAATTTTCATTAATGATTCTTTGCAAATTTTGTGCGAACAACTAGTTTAACGTGATCTAAGTATTATGAAGGTCAAAAGTCAATACCACATTACATTATTTATTAGTTTTCTTCGCAATTTTTATCTATCAATATCGTTCTTCATTTCAAAAATTCAATTAATATAATTTTTTAATGAAACTGAATATATTCACAAGGGAGCGTTGTAATTTTTTCTGCAGACGAACACGGTGTTTATGATGGTGAAACCTGCCTGTCATTAAAAACTTATCTTCTGAAGATTTTTAAAAATTATGTCAGACTTATAGACAAATGATCTCTTTTTCTTCCTTTCTTTTAAGCATTTTCATCCCATGTAGTGTTTTTTTCAGGGATCCTATCTTATCTTATAAAAAAAAGGTTTTTCACTGATTTTCAGCCATGTTTCATGTTGATTTTTCACGACCATGATGTATGTTTTAAATGAATAAGTTTTGATTGTGCGCAAAGTATTTTGTATGTGACATAATTTCATAAGTATCATTTTAAGTAAAAGTAAAAAATGGACTGAAACAATATCCTAGATTGATTTGAGCTGTGGTTTTATCTGTGTTGTTGATGCATATTGAAATTGGCTAAGCACTAAACTGTATCAAGCCAAAACGAGCTAAACGTTTATTAAAACGAACTAAGTTTAACGTTGTGAGTTATCACAGAGGATCAAGTTTCTCTGTGATGCCAAGATATTTGATTGCGATTATTTATAGGAAACTAGAGACTGCTTTGATTGCATTCAACGAATTTTTCGCAGGATTAACCCTGGAGCTAAGACATCTTTAAATCCGTCTATTTTATAGACCGTATTCAACTGTACTACGTTCTCTATTCTATTTTGGTTGTCTTTTATTTGCAACAAATTATTAATTGTTAATTACAAATTATTATCGTTTTTGTGTACTTATCTGTTTTTAAATTAGTTATTTACTTTTCGTTGTCTTGTCTCTACAAAGGTTAATGGACCCTTTAATTTTTTTGTTCTGATAATTTACTGTACATTGTTAATGTTGCTGATGATATTTAATTTTTATTTTGACTACGGGTGCTCTTAGGGTGCTCTAAATTGAAGGGTGCTAAATTGTTTTTATAAATTTCTGTTCAAAAAATAGCATCAAACATTATTTTGTTTGCCAATAGTAGCTGATTAAGCGCTTTCACTCAGTTGTAGAGTATTATGTCTCTTATCTATGGTTTGTATGAAAAGTTTTATAAAATAGAGATATGTTAGAGCTTAGAAGTGGTAAATGTGAGATCAAATAGCACTTTAACAATATGGAGGAATTTTCTCAGCCCTTACATCAAACATTTGTTTTACCAATTCAAATTTGCTTGACGTTAAACTGTACGTTTGGTAATATTTCGAAAATCGACAACTAGACGAATTTTTTGTCGCTCGATTTCAGTAAATATTTCTAAATTTTTAACCGTTTTCTGAATCGACACCAATTTCTGACCGATATATGATAAAACGGCAATGAAAATGTTTACTGGTAATAAAGCAAGTTTCCATATTGAGAAATAATTATTGGATTGGTGACACAATTTCTTCTTTATATGACAGTAAACAACGGTTTACATAAAAAATTTAAAAACAAGAAATTAAAATATTTTTGTTGTAGAATTTAATAAAAATTAAAAAAAAAACGCGGAAAATTGATTTCGAAAGTAAAAATAAATTTCAATGAATTACATAACCAACAAAAATTAATTTTATTTTAATTTACCTACAATTTTTTATAAATTGTTCATACTTTTTTTCGCGCTAATTATTTATGTTAATTTCGATACGTTTATTTGTTATGACTTGTTAAACATATATATGTATAAATAAAGAAATTTATTTTGCGTAATGTTACTTTGGAATCGCTTTATTTACGCTATGCTTTTGCTATAGATAATAAGTTATTATTATCATTCGATGATTTAGTTCGTAACAATGCTTTCATCAGTTTTTAAGATGCCACATTTGATAACATTTTTAAGACAGAGTAAAGTCAACATATTTACTCTACAGCGTTCAACTATTGAGTTGATTTATTATACATAGGTATTTGATTAGTAACTGTGAAATTATCTTACCACTGATATTAAAGGACATAATTTCATATGGCTTCTTACGGTATATGTCTTATGCTCTGTTTTTATTATCTTACACCCAGAGAAATTTTTCGTCATAATTAATGCAAAAGGATTGTATAATTACATTTTTGTAATTACCATTCTGTATTATTAATAATGCACATAAATCATGCATAATTTTGGGTGAATTTTACATAGATTGAATGATTTATGATATTTTATCGAGTAATACTTTAATCATAGTAAATATGATTCCCGATTTTTTTAAACGATTAATTTACTATCAATGCCTTACGTTTTGTAGAAAAATAACAATAAATCATACGGTCGCCGAATAATTCAAGTTTATTTGCTCTTATTTACTCTAAGTATGCTTCTTATCACCAGAATATGCAACGAAAAGAATTTATTTGATGCTGTACCTAAATTTTTCTTTCCATAATATAGTATTAGTGACGCGACTTAAAACAAAAGTCTTCTTAAAAATGGCAATTATACTTAAAAGTGTTTAAATTATAATGTTACTTTTTTAATATGTTATAATGTGTTACAAATAATATTATTATATTAGTTCAAGTGATAAAATTTTTTTAGATTTTTGAGATTCCACTAAAATAAATGTTTCGAAGTTTTAAAAATTAACTATAAGGTGAGTGAACGATTTTGTCCCAATGTAATTGGAGAATCGCAGATCTATATCGTCGCTTTAATAATGAAACAACGTATGCTATTTATACGTTGTTTTTATATAATAAGTGCGCTGCATTCCCCATAAGGGTATCTTTGAATTGGCGTTTTTACATTTTCGAATTATTTTATGACTGGGGGTAAGAATTAATAAATTATAAATTAACGTCCATGCAAATGCATGCGCACATCAAACTTTAAACTCAAATATCTCGAAACTATACTTTTGCGTATACGTCATTTCATTATTAAAGCGACGATAATGTTATAAACTTTTACTAATTTTATCTTGTGTTTCTATTTTTTATGCAGAAAAGTTGATAAAAAAATCAAAACGATATTTTGAAAAACATTCAAGTTGTAAATTGGAGTTTTTGCGCTTGAAAGGTAATATTTTAGTCTCTACTTTGTATTTCATAGGCACCAGAATCAATATTTTAATAAATGCCTTTGTGGAGAAAATTGGAGAAAAAGTTCTTTCTCATTAATCTGCAAGACCGACCGTTTTTAAATAATGAAAAATGTAGTTTTAAATAGAAAGCAACGCAAATACTTTTAAAATTAATGGTTTATTTCTCTATATTTTAGATTGCAGATATGCTGGCTCTTTAGTTATTCAACTCAATGAAAACAACACAAAAAGGATAAACAATTTGAAGAAAACACTTAAATATGATTTCAAGCATTTATTCTGGAAGTAAAACCAACAAAATCAAAGATTCGAGTTTGTAAAATTTTTCGCAATAATGATTTTGTGATTTTTATTTTGTAAATATTTAAATTTTTCCTTAAATATATAAATATAACTTTTTAAATTATTTTTAATTTAAACCTAAACTTTAAAATTATTTTAATTAGTTAAATTAATAAGTTAAAATTAGAAATAAATTCTTCAGATAAAACTCTGTAAAATTTTTTTTAAATAAATGAAGCTCAGTTTTGTAAAAATAAATTTATGTATTTTTTATTTAATTACGAAATATTTAAAAATAAATTTATTATGAATAGGAAATAATAATAACATAATCAAGATATGTAAGTATGTTTCATGTATATGCCGGTTATTAAATCAAACAAATTAATGGATAATTTATTGTTAAAAATTATGTTTATAATGTATAATTTGTACATTTGTCCGTATAATTGCTTAAATTTATTTCATAAATTCATCTCAGAATAGGTTATGATTTATGCGGAAGAAACATAAATATTGTTTGTCAAATTTATAAAAACTTGTTAAACGAAAATGTATGATTTATGAAATTCGCCTCTTAGTTCTTTTTTACGCGGTCTTATGCATAATTTATATGGTCATATGCATAATATAAGCGAGCATTTCTCTGGGTGTATATATGATAAATTACATATTCACTCTAACTTATCGGCAAATTTTTCTACTTTAACTCTTTTCATTTTTTTTATGAATTAAATGAAGATGTTAAGCATTGAATCTCACCACTTAAACACAAATGCCTAGTATATCCTCAGATACCATGTTGACCGTTAACGACCAGGTCGTTGTCCACTATTACATATGCTTCTTGATTTCCAGCTCAAATTTCTTTAAAATCATTTGTTGCTTAAAAGATAAATTATTCACTAATCTATCTTTTTCAATTTCCGTATCCCATTTTTTCAATTTCCTTATCTTTCAAGTCTTGTCAAGCTTTTCATTAAACTCCAACACATTCCTAGCACCATGCAGAATTGTTTTTTTGGTTATTGTTGGATGCAGTCTTCAAACGTGTCTTCATACAGTCTCACATGTTCATACGTCATACTTCTTCAAAATACCGGTTTAACACAATTTATTGTAGTGTAAGCAGAAAACTTCGACGTGCTTCCTTTATTAGTCGTTGAGCCGTTTTCATCAGTTGTTCGCATATTATCTTTCACCGTACTCCATCTGAAACTTCTATAGACATTAGACTGCTCGTTCAAAACTAAATTTTCTTAGACGCCCCCAAAAATAATTCTTTGTGATCAAAAAACCATGAAAATAATTTTTTTTTAAATCAAAAGAACACATGCCGACATCGAAGTTAATTTTTTGATAAAATCGTAGATTTTTTAAATTTCTTATAATATATGCAGATTTAAAAGAAGTCATATAAGCATTTTTGTAGAAAATTTAATTGTCTACAAAAAAGTTGCGTTCATTTTTTTCCTAAAACGTATAGTTCTACTGATATTTTGAAAAAGATCTTGTAAATTTTCGTAATTTATAAAAACATAAATAATAAAGATGACGAAAAAGTCCCAATTGACTTCTAATGCTATAGAAATAAAAAGAATAAAAAAATAATCGTAACAAGAAAAATTAAAATTATTACATTTTCGTCAAAATTTTCATCATTATTCCGACCTTTTGGGCGCGGACTTTTTTGTAGAGAATCAATTTTCCTTCAAAAATGATTATGCGATTTTTGTTTAAATATGCATAATTTATGAGATATTAACGATTTTATCAAAAAAATCAACTTCGATGATTTTGAGGCACGTGTTCTTTTGATTTAAAAAAAAATTGCCTTCGTTGTTTTTTATCACTAAGTAGTTTTTTAGAGGCGTCTCAAAAAATTTAATTTTTAACGTTTAACGATGTCTAATAGACATTCTTAATCGTGATTCGATTCACTCACATTTTCCTGATGGAACGGTGAATGAAAGCTATCCAAATTAATCTCTGTATCTATACGACCCTTAAAGTATTCAAAAGTGCTATTGCAACAAGCATCATTGTCAAAACTACCAACACCTGAAGCATAAACTCACTCAAAATAAAACCATAGCTTGCAGCAAAAGTATTAACATGGTATTAACAGTATTGACAGTATTGTTGAAATCTTTGATGTCTCTGAGACCTGGCTAAAATCTTATGTCTCTAACTCTTCTGTCGAAGTTCTTGGCTACTACATCCATCGATATGATGGTCCTAGAATTAGAGGTGGGGGTGTCGCTCTCTACGTTAGTAAAAAACAAAATAAAAAAAATATACACCTACGATGATTTTGATCCCGAGGCAGTTCTTATTCAGGTTAGTCTGGGTGGCTCTGGATTCTAGTTGTTACCTCTGTAAGGGTAAATTTGCCTGAATTGAAGACATAATTGCACCATACTCCAATCGGTACCCTTACATTATTCTTCTCGGTGATTTTAAGATGAATATTCTTAATCCTTCTTCCTTATCGCTTGCTTCTGACGTCTGCTCACGTCTTAAGCTGCATATTGTTCACAATAGTATACCTAGGGTATCCAAATTACTTGACTTTGCAAGTACCCGGGTAGTCGAATATTTAATTTCTGAAATACCTGGGTTACCCGGGTACTCGGGTATTTAAAAAGTAATAAAATAAATCTAGAAAAGCTAGTTAATCTATTATGGTGGGAGTGCAACCGTGTATGGTTAATATATTTAAATTTTTTTTATTAATTATCTCTTACGAAGTCACTTTAAATAAATTGAAGCTGGTTCAATGCAAACATTGGTGTGGGAAATTTTTTTTATAAATAACTGAATATCAACCAGGACAGAGACTAGTCACTAGAGCATTCAATACCAATGTTTTTTACACTAACAACATCGACAATACTTTAATTGCGGTTGTTTAAAAATGATATTGAATGTCTTCACTTTTATAACACAGCCAAAAGAAAATGCCATAACTTCTTTTTAAAATATGTTCTTGTTTCATGTAAAGAAGCTATTAAAAATGTTCACCAATGGCCAATCATCAATAGCAATAATTCCAATTTCTTAAGAGCGGTAAATCCAAGAAATTTTATCATTGGCAATTCTATTATTCTATTTTTTATATAAATTTGAGCTACCGTTCTCATTGCCGATAATTCCACATGCAGTTTTGTCTATCAGCATCTTCTCCATTATCATTTTATCATTCCGTTCAATATTAAAAACAACAGATTATGTTTTGCCTCTCTATATCAGACACACAGGTACAAAATTTTTCTTAAAAGAATAAAATTTAGCTTATCCCAAACGCTGTTCACTCAGCATAAATTTACTTTTCTTCACTGTACATACTTTACTATCATTTACTTGCTTTTTCAAAATTTACATTTTATAGAAGATCAAACTAACCGGGTAGAGTATATTGAAAAATCCAAAAATGCCCGGCTACCCGGGTACTCGATAATCGGCATTGAATACTCTAAGTGCACCAACTCATCATGGCTAAACCATGTGGACTTAACTCTTAGCCATCGAGACCATCAATCCGTTTTCCTAATCTCCTTTTCTTAACTTACCTGAACTTAACTCACTCAACCAATCCTTTGTTTCCGCTAAATCCTTCTCAACTCTCTCTCGCTATGATTTCTCCATTTCTGATTACCAAACGTCCTTCTCCTTTCGCTCTGCCACATATTCCGAAAACGAATTGGCCTTCTACTCTATCTTATCTAACGCTGTCGATTCCGATGGCATTCCTATTAATTTTCTTAAAATTCTCTTTGATTTCATCCTTCCTGATATTCACCACCTTATAAACCATATTTTAATGACCCCTTTATTCCCAACTTTGTGGAATTTTGCAACTTTATGTCCTATTCCAAAGAAAGGATGACTACCGTCCAATCAGTGTTTTGCCTGCTCTCTCTCTAAGGTATTTGAGAAGGTTATAAAAAGCCTTAGAGTATATATAAATATAGAGAGAACATAACTTTAAAATTGTATGAAGAGAGACATAAGAAATCGTGTTCACTAATATGTCATATTCAATTTCTCATTTCGCCATTTGCATTTCTGTTTATTTACAATAAACCAACTATTGTATTAAATTATAAATTAAAAACAATTAAATAATTTAAAACGAAACAAAAACTAAAATCTATTATTTTTAGTTGTGCTAATTTTTATAAAATGAATGAAAATAATTACGAGAGTATTTTACATTTATTGTGTTATTTCCAGTGATTTTATAATAGTGAATATTTTATTATTTTATAATGCCCATGTGCAAATATTTAAGTTATGTATACATCCTGAAAGTATATTATGAAAACTAGCTGGCGACCAACTTTTCATTATTGTGTAGTTTATTTTTAATAGATAAAATATTAAAATTTATATGTTTGGTTAGAAGTTAGTTTTATATAGTCGCAGGGAGGGAGAAACTATTATTTTTTTGTGGCAGGTTTTTTTCTTATAAATTTAAAAGAAACTCGCAATAATGTACAATTTTGAATCAAATGAAAAATTTACGCACGTCTTTGGGAAGACAAACCGGTTTCTCTCTGAGAGAAATAAAGGAAAACAAACAAACAAAAAACGATTTGACATAAGAGCAGTCATGTTTAATATTAGTTATGGTGGTCGGTTGTAAAAAGCCAAATTACTGAGCATATACTACTTCTAATAATCTCCTTTCTGATCACCAATCTGGGTGTCGTAGCCATTTCAGTACTATACTCATAGGCTAATTGACTACACTGATCGACTTAGTAGGACTGTAAATAATAAGCTAATCTCCATTCTTCTTCTCCTTGATTTTAGTAAGGCTTTTGATTCAGTTGATCATGCAACTCTCATGTTCAAACTTAAATCTCAACTTCGTTTCGCTTCGTGTGCTTTTAATCTAATTCTCTCTTATCTTTTTGGATGATCTCTATGCGTAGCTTCTGGTAACCTCTCTTCATCTTCTATTCCTGTTCTTAAAGGTGTTTCTCAAGGCTCCAATTCTTGGTCTTCTCCTCTTTTCTATTTATATTAATGATATTACCTCAGCTATTAATTTTTTTATTCTCCATTGTTTGCTGATGATGTTGCTAAAATCTCTGATTGGGGTCATAGCAATATGCTTGTTTTGAACCCCACCAAATTACAAACTATATTTTTTTAATGCCCTTTTCCCCTTATCAATCATGGACTTGCCGTCTCTCTCGGTGGCATCCCCATCAATTTCGTTCAATATGTTAAAAGTCTTGGTGTTATTATTGATCAGGACCTTTCATGTAAGTCTCATATTAACTATGTATAAGGCCGTGCTACTGCAACAATGAGGAAGCTTTACAATCTAAACCATTTCCTTCCCTTGCATAATAGGAAGCTACTTGTTCACGATTCAGTAATGCTTATTTTTAACTATGGCATCGAAATTTACTCGGGATGTACGCTGGATGGGATATCTCGCCATTCAAAATCTTTTAATTGGGTTGTTCGTCTTGTCTTCAATATAAAAATTCGTCATCATGTCTCTAGCTTTGTCATTAACCTTCTTGGCACCTCCTTCTCTAATCATAATTCTGCCCGCCTCCGGTTATTTTTTTTTAAATTTTAAAATTTAATTTTCCGGGCTTTATGTTGCATTGGTTCTCTTTTTGTCCCTCTCGTAGAGTACAAAAAATTGTTTTTGTGTTCAAAAAAGTATTTTTATCGTCTAAATACACCAATATCTTTACTTACTTTTCCACACCTACACACTGTTATTAACTGAGAAAAACATCAAATTCAATAAAAAAGAAAAAAACCAAAATATGAATCAATAGAACGAGAATAAAATTATTTATAATAAATTACCATTAATTTTAACAATACTTAGGTTATTCGTACTAACAATTGCGTTTTTTTTATTAAAAAGTATAAAGAAAAACAGACAAATCAAATATGACAAACACAATTCTTTTTATTTTACTTAAAAATACAGCAAAATCTCTACTTACTATACTACACTTACAAACGTTATAAACCGAAAAAAATCAAATTCAATAAAAAAGAAAAAAAAAACAAATTATAAATCAAGAAAATGAGATTAAGAAATAATAATAGTAGATTCGTGTATGAGTTTAGAATGATGGCAATTCTTCACGAGGATGAAGTTTCCCGGAACGAGCGTAGCGAGTGGAGGGAAACATCCGAGTGAAGAATTGCCATCATCCTATTCGAATACAAGATGTTATTTTATCCACGACTGCAAAATATTTCGATTAATTTCTAGTTTGCCTGCTAAAGTTTTTATCACCATTTTGAAAAACATGCATCAAAGATAGCATAGAAAAACTTTTTTATTTTATATTTTATATATGTATTGTTCTCGTTTTAACCTTTTGATATTACTATGCCAACAAATGAAGTTTTTAATTTGTTAGGGGAGTATTTAATAAACTATAGAACTGTTGTAGAGTTTAATGATAGCGTCACATTCTACATACAAGTGAGAGAATGTATAAAATTACAATGGAAGACATACACATGGAAAGCATATATTCTTTAGTAGTCGTGGATAAAAGAAGGAATACAACTTATCTCACTCTCTTTTAATATTTATTTTATATTTGTTTAGCGTGACGATGACTCGAATATATAAATTTTTCCCCATACAAAATCGAACAACGCGCCTACGGAAGTTTTCACTTCAAAAAGTGGATTTAAACGTCAACTTTATCCCTAAAGACACAAACCCAATCCTATCAAAAATAGATATCGAAAAAATGTAAGCATAATCAAAAACAGATCAAAAAGCGTAAAGAAACAAAATAACATATTTTTAATTCAAAACATTTTGACATTTAAAAAAATAAAAAAGCATTTTTGATTTTTTTCATTAAAATTGGTTGCGTTTAATATACTATACAACTGACAAAAAATCATGATTTTTTTTATCACATTCCTAGTGTTCGGTCGAGACAACGTGATAAAAAAAATCATGATTTTTTGAAGTACTATACGCAGCCATTTATCACGAAAAAAATCAGATTTTTTGCTTGTTTTAAATGTCAAAATATTTTGAATTTAGGTGAAAATAAAAATACTTTTTTTGGTTGTTAACGCTTTTGGTTTTGTTTTGTTTATGCTTACATTTTTGTGATAACTATTCTTGATAAAATTGCTTTTGTGGCTTTCGGGCTAAATTTATCTTCTGTGATAAAATTAATAGAAATAAATGTGACCTATAAAGGTTGACGTATAAATCCATCTTTTTATCTTTTGACTGTTCGGTCCGGTTTGACGTAATTTTCCACGAAGTGAAGTTAGAAGAAAAAAATTTGACGTAGAATATTGTGATATTTATTATGATATTGCACGACCGAACACTACCATTGTCGCAACCGAAATTCCATTTCGGTTATTTTTTTGTTTTTTTTTCAAATACGAAGCCCAAAAGAATAATGTTCGTCCAATTTACCTTTTTTTATAGATTGCAAGAGCTGTCCCTCATCAAATTTTTGGACCAACTCAAATTTTTGGATCTATTGCATTGTGGCATATTACTCAATCCTTTTTCATTTGATTTAAGCTTAAAAGGTTATGCTGCGCGTTTTTTCCTCGTGTTTAAGTACACCAACCTTTCTCCGACTGTTCAGCTTCTTCAACAAAAATATATTAAATTTTTTTTGCAAGTTATTTTTATAAAGTTAAATATAATTTTCTCCAAATATTTGATAAACTTATTTTGCCCAATCCAATAACCATTCCATTCCATTTGGACGATTTTCATTTATTTCTCCATTACTTTTGTAACAACTTTAAAATTCCTCTTTTTCTTTTAAAATATTTATATTTCTTTTGCTTATACCAGAAAAAAGTTACTGCTGTCATTTCAGTTATGATGCAATAAAAACCTTGTTTTGGAGATTGTTTGACTGTAAACTTGATATATTTTTTTATAATTTGGTTTCATTGCAGTGCATAGTTATAATTTATCTCGTTAAATTTTTAATGTTTCACATGAATGATTTTTATTATTGTATTTAAAACATTTGTTGGCTATTGTTTTTTATATGATTACAAACATAACCCGCGAACCATATCATATTTTTTACCCAAGATATTATAATCAATCTTTTTTGAAATTTTAAACATACAAACTCTTCCCAAAATTTCTACATATTAAAATAATATAAAGTTAAAGAATATAACCTCAAAATATTTAAATATTAAGTCTTTATAAATATGAAGAAATCAAACTCGTATATAATAAATAATTAAAATTTTACTCCTTTAACGCAATAATAACCTCAAATTTAATTTTTATATGTTTTTCCAAAAGAAAAAAAAACAAAAATTTTGTTATATCTAAAACAAAATTATTATAGCAAGTAAAATATAATATAAATATATGGTAAAAC
This sequence comes from Diogma glabrata, assembly GCA_963693315.1. NCBI lineage: Eukaryota > Metazoa > Arthropoda > Insecta > Diptera > Cylindrotomidae > Diogma > Diogma glabrata. The sequence goes on from OY856188.1 coordinate 74,789,433, forward strand.
AACCATAATTGACTGAAACGTTATGGTAACAATAAATCGGCATGACCAACGTTTAACGTTTTCGTTTATTTGTTTTATTTTCTTTTGAAATATTTTTTTTTCGCTGGTATAAAACTTTTTATTTTTTTTAAGTATTGCTTGGAGGTCTATAAGATTAATTTTAATTTTATTATAATTTTTAACTTTAAACTTCGTTGTTATGTTTTCCAAACAAACAAAAATGAAAAAGCAACCAAAAAGCTCATTTAGATAAAATATTTGATAAAATATTATAGAGTTTGTGTGTTGTAGCTGGGTGTATATAATTATAGTGTTTGAAATTATGTAAATAGTATTTGTTCGAATATTGATAAGCTAGTTTTAGCTACGAATTGAATTAAAGAAAATCATTCGCTTAAGAACTTAAATTTTCATTCGAGCTTAGAATATTTTTTTGGTTAAAAAATTGTAATACCGAAAATAAATTTCGTTAAAAATCATATCCCTAGTGCATAAATGTATTCAAATCAACTTTGAATTTTTTGTAAAGTTGGTTTTCTAATACCGTCGTAACAATTTGTTGCCACCCAACAAAATGTCATGCACAAGGGATTAAGGACTGAATATTTATGTGAAATATTTGTTAAAAATTGTTTTAAATGTATTCAAGTTTTTTCAATTGTTCTTTATCGTAGCTGCTGTTAACAGCTTAAAGAATTAGGAAGTTTCGTTTGAACGATAAATAATAGTGAAGTTTGAAAATTTTAATGAAGCTCACATTTTGAACCAAAATTTTGAGTAAGTTTGTGCATAGTTATATTTTAAATTCAATTAAAAAAATCATCTAAGTTGAATCAACTATGGGTCGTACCAAAGAAAATTCTAGATCGAGCTCAACTAGGCTCGTTAAAAACGGCTTATTCGATATTTGAACCAACCTCTGTAATATATATTTGTTAATTTTTTGGAGTTTTCATCGTGTTAGCTATTGCTTAAAGTTGTAATAATAACCGAAACCGGTTATTATACCAAGATGTTAACAATATAAATTATCAAATGACCTATGGCCTAGAAAAATTTCTATTTGAAGTATTTTAATACTTCATATTGGATGAAAACGTGATCTACAAAAGTGAAAAACTCGAAATTTGAACTTGACCATTTTTGATTTATCTTAAACTTGGCATACAAGTAGTATGGACAAAATAAAAAATAATACCACTTGTTTTATAATTTTTTTAAAGTACATAGTTTGGGCATAGGGGAGGGGGGGAGTCCGAACATGCATAAAAAATGAAAATTTTGCCAATCCGAAGTAGATTTGAAATTAAATTTGCCCGAGAATGGCTATACCGATTTCAACAAACTTTTTCTTATTTGATAGGTGAATCGTTTGAAAAAAAATTGATTAATCTTGTTTTTAAATAATTTTAAAATTAAATTTTTTTTTAAAAAAAGTAGTTCTATCTTTACTCCAAAATATGTCAGTCTTACAAAGAGGCTATTTATCTTGTTCTTGAGATATTTAATTTTGAAGATTTTTAGTACGACTAAAATTCTAATGTTTCATAATGTTTCCAAACAATTTCCATTAATAAAAAATTTTAACTACAGTTAAATTTTTGTTTTTTTTTCAATAGTTCTATCCTTATGGGCGATTAACATGTTGCAACATTTTTTCAAGCATTTTTTTACTGAAAGATAGAGTACACGCAATATAAAATATTTGGGAGTTAAAAAGAGAAAGAAATTTATAATATAGAAGGCGTTTTGCTATTAGTCCGGTCAATTTAGACATTCGAAGTTACATAAAGTCCCAACAAGCTGAATTTCAGTGAAATTGTTCAAAACATAATTATAAACAATGTCTAGAAGTTCCCCATCATTCCCGTGTATGGAAAAAATTTTATTCAAGGTCAAAGGTCAAAAATTGAGTTTTTCGCGATTTTCAGCAAAACGGTAAGTTTTATCATAAAAGTACCTCAGACAAAAATTGCAGATCATAAAATTATCTATAATAAATGTATCAATACTTTTTTTTTTGCGAGCCACCGTTTCTGAGATATAACGATTCAAAAAGTTATAAAAGTTGTTATCGTCATAATATGCACACGTTTCCACGCCACCTATGAGGTAGTGTACTTAGCGCGTTTTTTTTAACGTGGTTTCACCAGTGGGCCTACTCCACGGGTCAGTTGTGATCCTGTTTAATGTAAAACTATTGCAAAATAACGGAAATTTTCAAAGATTGGAAAAGATAAAAGCGATGTAAATTAAAAAAAAGTGTTGAAGTTCATTCGTCTTATTCGTAAGTTTCAAATTCTTGTTCTTCTTTTGATCTTCTTCTTGTTCTTCTTCTCCTGCTTCTCTTCATCTTCATTTTGGATGCAAGTAAATTGCGTCAATAGCGATGTATCGCATGATACTTCGTCGGAGTCAAACGAATCCTCCATTGTTTGTGATTCAATATTAGAGCACGACCGGCCTTGACAATTTGTGCATGCCAAAGAACAAAATAGTCCGACTTTTTTGAAACCACATTTAGCACTACATCCCTTTTTGCAGTTGCAAAAAATAGTGTTCAGCAGTTTTTCCGGCGCAGGTGGAAGTAAAGTTTGATCTGGCTCTAATATATTGAACTGGCTCTAATATATACTACAGAGTGACGCTCAAGACTAACGGTATTTCATTTATTATAGCAGGTATAAGACCCTAGCCACACACACAATAGAACAAGAGACAGATGTCTCGAAGTTACACTGGCTTAAAAATTAAGGGACTGGGTTTATTTTACCTGATATTAATACGCTAACGAAAAATTTTGTGGAGCCTAAGGCTTTTTTATTCGAATTTTGATTGATTTCAAAAATTTTTAGTGCTAACTGATATTACTGTAACTTAGGTTTTAGAGATTTTTGGGGTTTTTTCGGATCATAAATAAAAAAGTTATTATATACGAAAAACTTTTTATATACATATGCATTATAAGTTTGCATACATACAAAAACGAAATTAAAAATTTATTTTATTTTTTTATATTTTATTTTTTTATATTTTCTTTTTTATATATTAGCTATCGAACAACGAACAACAAAAACGAAACTTAAAAATTTATTTTCTTTCTTATATTTATTTTTTCTCATCTCAGTTAGTTGATTTCATTTTATCGTTAGTTTTATATATATTATATAAAATATAACAACTCTAGATGTATATACGTGGCGTACTCATGCATATTATGACGATAACAACTTTTATAACTTTTTGAATCGTTATATCTCAGAAACGGTGGCTCGCAAGAAAAAAAGTATTGACACAATTTTTATAGATAATTTTATGATCTACAATTTTTGTCTGAGGTACTTTTATGATAAAACTTACCGTTTTGCTGAAAATCGCGAAAAACTCATTTTTTTTACCTTTGACCTTGAATAAATTTTTTTCCATACACGGGAATGATGGGGAACTTCTAGACATTGTTTATAATTATGTTTTGAACAATTTCACTGAAATTCAGCTTGTTGGGACTTTATGTAACTTCACTCTCATATTTTGGTCTAAATTGACCGGACTATATAATTTATGACAGATAAACTATTGAAAAAATTAAATATTCTTTTGTTGTTTGGTGGTTTTTTAAATTTAAACATAATAAAAACATGGATTCTTATTTTGATAAAAAAGCTTTTAAATATTATATTTGGTGATGATAGTGATAAAGATCAAATTTTGTTCAATTTCATCTTTGATAATAATATAAACAAAAATAAAAGTAGTATACAAAAAAAAGGAAACGGCATTGGGCCTGTCTCTACTATAAATAACAGAAACTTTCGATATAAGATTTTACTGAACAGACCCCAATATTTAATTTAATTTTTATATGCATCTTAATTAAAAAAAGTTTTAATTATAATATGTTTAGAAGTGAAGAAAATTTGCTAAATCAGAATATTATCTATACAAATAACAAAAAAAATCTTATCTTTATTTTACCGTTTACGTTGTTGTTTCCTTAACCCTCTGATATGACACTATTTGAAACGGTTTCATGTTTAATTTTACGGTATAGTTTCATTAATTGTATGTAATTAATTGTATGTAATTAACGAATTGCAATTCCAAAACGGGGTTGTGTTAGCTGACCGCGTCAAAAGTTCGATTACAATTCTTCCAGTGTTTTCAAAAATAAAATATACGTCCCGTTAACTATTGGTGCTCAAAGAACTTTCAATTTGATAACGATACGGCTTTACACAGAAATTTCTTTAATATAAGATATAAAATAAAAATAAAACATTGAACAAAAATAACAAATTTCATGTCCGCCAAGTGGCCATCAACTGCCACAGTACGTCAAATATTACAAACTTGCTCCTTTCTTTAAATACTTTCTTTTCTTCACGAGCAGTTACCAAACCATTTCCACTTCATTTAATATTTCATGAAGGTTACAACGATACATTTAAATCACTACTGCACCAACATTTTTGTTGTTTTTTTCCCCGATCTTAAAAATGAAATCACAATATAAATTTTTTTTACAAAAAATGTTCTCACGCCTGTAATGATATACGGTAAAAAACACTATTTGTGTATAATATATAGTTTTAAGACCGAGTTACCTTTTGGAAGCTAATCATAATCTTTTGTAGTTTAAAACATAACTAACTAATATAATTCTAAACGTTTTATCAACGACTTTGTCTTTTTAAAAAAGTCTTTCTATTTATTTCTGTCGTTGTGGCTTTCACTTGCAATTAAACGATGAAAAAAAATTAACCCTCTGGTGAGTTTCAACAGCAACAAAGATAAATGATAACAATTTTGGTTTGATAAGGAGTATAAAATTAAAATAATGCAGATCTTTGTCACCGTATGAAATCGGTCTAAGAGTAAATAAAATAAAAGATAACAAATTTTGCCAAAAAAGAAAATATAAATTTTTTGAGTAGTGAGTCTTCAGTAACCATACGCATTCACCACTACCCATCAGTTTATAAAACAAAAAAAGTCGTTTAAACTAAAACATCACATTGTTCTCTAAAATATTTAGAAAATAAAAATGTTTTAAAGTTCTTTTAATTTAACCATTGTATTTTACCATATTTTAAATGATAAAATCAACACTAAAACTAACAAAATATATGACATAATAATAAAAAACAGCAGTTGAAATAGTATATAAGTAATAGTTTAAGCAAAAATTGTAATAATAATTTAAGAACTGAGGATGACGTAAGTCGAAATCGATATTCTTTAAAATAAAAATAAAAAAATAAAAATAAAATTGTTACTATAAGGAAGTTTTATTATTATAAATAAATTTAAAAATAAACAGCAAAAAGTATATTTTTAAATATTGCATTTTAATTCAAAAGTGACAAAAGCACACAAACAGTGAATAATATGGAAAACCATAATAACACATATAAACCATTGTAATCTAAAAATTATTAAAAAAATTTATGATTAATCTTTTATTAAACAATAAAAAACAAAATTTCTTATATTTTGTAACGTAATAAGAAATGGTTTGTTTTTTTAGTGGTGAACTTGTTATTTGTGTTAGATAAACAATAAGGGATAATATTTTTGATTTTCTTAAGAAAAAAATAATTCTGAAATTTGTTAGTGAATATTTAAGATGTGTTAAGGATATTGGCAACAAAAATAAAAAAACATAATAAGTTTAAATAAAATCAATGTTTAGCTAATAAAGATAAAAACATTCTACATAAATCATTTTTTGTATATCATCGAAAAAGACAATAAAGATTTATTTATTTATCATTTTGTATTTACCTTATAAATTTGTATTTACATTTGTATTTGTATTTGTATTTGTATTTTTATTTAAATGAATACAACAATATATTATTAGTATTATGAATACGGTGTAATGCTAACTCTAAAAAAAGTGCAGAAGGATCAACTAGAGCATGCAGCAAATTTAATATAGGCGACCTACCATTCTATAACCCATACATTAAAAATCATCAAATCATAACAATAAGATCCTTCAAATTCAATCAATTATTATTAATGCGAATACCTTTTAGTCAAACATTACAAGGTGAAACACCCTTTTAAAATGATGGTAAGATCTGCGCAGAATCATATACTTTTATTTTAATTATCGTTTAACAAACCCAAAAAAATGTATTGGTTTCACATTGGAAAGAAAAGAAAAGAAACTAAAAAAGATTGATTGCTCATGAAATATAACAACAAGTTCAATGATTTGAAAGGAAAACAACATGTGACGTAGTACACCAAAATGTGAACCTATCTATACAGTGGAACGTTGTATACCGTCAGATATTATTTTGAAATGATTTTAAGTTGTTTGATATTACGGAATGAAGGAATGAGTAATGTGTTGACTGTTTGTTTTATATTTGAAATGAAAAGGTTTATTTAACAGATTTTTATTGGCCGTTACAAAGTGTTGTTTCAGATGAATATTTGTAATATATCTGTCGATTAACCCCGATTATTTTACCAGACAAATAATAATAGTGTGAATAAGCTAACCATATAAAATCAGTATCAAAATTGCTAACAATTAACCAAATCTGTGTCAAACCCTTTAATTCGAACAGCAACACTGAAGCATATTGACTAATCAAACAGTCGTTATATTATAATATCAACAAATATAATTGGTCCATCAATAAACTTGGAAAGAGAAGAGATACAACCGGAAGAAACAACTGCAAAAAAAAATGTAGTCAACCAAAAATTATTCAATATCATCACAAAACGAAGTTATACTCAAAACGATTACTCATACTCATCAAATATAAAAAAATTATGACCTCTATCAATTTATAGAAACAACTTCAACTTCAAAAAATCAAAAACTTTCTATTAAAAGTGAAACGATATATTTTTATTTACTCGATGACATCGACAAACCCCTTAAACAAAAAAGTAGAAAGCTGTATTTGATTACAAACAATGTCTTTAAAATATTTTATCAACTCATATGAAAGTCCTTGATGATAAATTTGAAATTCACATCTTATGAATATTCAATGTAAACAAACACTCCGACTTATACTCAAAAAATATTTTTTTTCTGTTTCTCCCATAAATATTTAAAAAAATATTATTAAAATAAAATGTCGGAATTTCGTTTTGTAAAAAAGGGAAATAATTCTTAATAACAAAGACATAAGTTTGAAATAATCTTTCTTTTATTTCTTCAGTTCAATTAAAAAGATCTTTTGTTATTTTTTATGGTAAGTTGCCAATTGAAACAAAAAAAAATCAGGATAAGTTTAAAAGCTCTCTGGTAAAGGAACTACAAGTAACATATTGGGATAAACACTTATCAGTGATCTATAGCTTCTAAAACAAGGAAAACGAAAAACATAGTTTTTCTTTCATTATTATTACTGCAGATTTTTCCTTAAAATTTTGGTAATTTGAAATTTCTTATCGATTCGTTAAGAATTTTTTTTGAAAGGAATTTTTGAACAAAAAAAAATGATAACTTTTCTTTTATTCTTTAATTTTTAAAAGTTCTCTTGTTTGCGCTATTATTTTATTTGTGTATTTTTTAGATTATGGATCATGGATAATATTTTAACTTACGAAGATTTAAAACTTTCAGTTTGGAAATCTGTTTAATTGATGATTCTGAAATTGTTGAAAAGAGATTTAATAATGTTACATTTGAAAATTTTAAGATTGTACCTTAGATCTAATGACTGTTTAAAAGGTATGCAACTAAACCACTTAATCAATGACGGGCACTGTATAGGAGTGTACTAAAGGAGCAAAGTACTGAAGATGCTATAGAACCAAATCATATCGCACGTCTAGAATGTTGAGCAGTATAACAGTTTTCTTGACCGTGCAGTTAGTAGTACGTTTTCAGCGGCTGCTGCTCCTTAAAAGTTCTTAAGTTGTTTTTAGCGAAGATAGGAAACTCTTTTTCCGTTTTTCGAATAGCCTGAGTTGTATTAACTATTAAAATTTTTGCTGTTTTTCAGAAACAATAAATTTCAGCAATTTGTATACGGTATGCAAATCAAACAACACTAAATAAAAGATATATTATTAAATATTATTACAAATATAACTTCCGCTTAATTAATTAAATATTTTACTAATAAATAATCGGTCACTTTTACTTTTTTCGGATTCTTATATAAATTAACCTTGAACTTACCGAAACCAAAATAAAACGAAACAAAGTGTGTTTCTATATCTATCTGAAATGAAACAAAATTAAATAGCCTAATTAACCCAGAAAACCAATCATACAAATCGCATTTAATAATCAAATATTATATAATGAAATGAAGAACAAAAAGTAACAAAATGACGTCAAATTAAGACATTAAAAGATGAAATTGAAAATCTTTAGTTTAAAGCATAATCATAAATCATGAGATTTTAAAAATATTATTGAACATTTGAGGTTAGGAGTTAATTGATATACCAATATAATCAGTTTCTGTATTAATTTTTAATCATGCAATTATGCTATCTAAAATTATCATAGCTATATTTTATTCAAGTTTCAATTCGTGCGCATTTCTATCTACCAGACGATGACAATTTAATTTTATATAAATTATTCAATTTCTTCAATTTAACAATTGATGTTCTATGTACATAAGTACAAATAAAACATAACAAAATAAAAAAACACTCTAAGTACAACAAACCATTAATCAGAAATTTCTACTGCAGTCTGCAAATAAAATATAAAAACATCCGCACGTATAGCAGCAACAACAAGATAGCAGCAACAACAATATCCAAAATAAATAAATAAATAAATTCAAACAAAATTTTCTGTAGACTCTAGGGAGAGAGTTAGCTTTAAGCCGTAATATATATTTAGTATTTATTTGTTGTATTAAAGATGATGTGATAACAAAATGAATAATAATGATTATAACTCACAATTGTTTGCGTTATGGAATGGAATGAATTAAGGACTGAGCTCTGCCAATTGATTATATTTAAATGTTATGGAAATGCAATCCAATCCAGTGTCCAAATCCACCATACAAAATGTTTATATTACATATATTCACACTATAGTCTTTAGCTAGGACGTGATTTTGATTAAATTTTTGTACATAGATTAAAGTGGAGTAAAGTGATAATTCTGTTAGTGAATTTTGAGTTCTATTGTTCGAATTTTAAGTTTAAAACGCTTCTTATATCACTAATTTACTCCGATCTTTCAGAGAGAATAATAATGAATTCTTTTCGACTGTACCTAATAGGGTTTGCAATACCGGTTAACCAGTTTACCGGTAAATCTCCCCAAAACACATTATCAAAAAACCGGTAAATTTCTTACCATTTTCGGTAAAAATTAAACAAACTTATATTTATTCTTATTTAATTGATAAAATTAATAATTATAATATTCTGAAGAAAATTAATTAAATTTTAATAAAAAAGCATAAACTGCACCTAGCCAAACAAATTTTAAGACATGAAAAAAACCAAAGAAGAAATACGGTGAAATATTCCTACTTAATATTCTAACAGTTTGCCGCAAGTAAATAATCGCAGATACATGATGCTCTTTCGTTCATGGCAAATACTGCTTTTGAAATCTGGTTCTTGCCATCTGATAAATGTTTAACGCTGTTGACCAACATGTTCAAATGTTCAAACTTAATAGAACATTGATTCAATTACGACTGATAATCCTGCCGTTAGGAAAAAAGTAGAATCTTTGATTAATGCTTATCGTCAATTGGGTTTATTTCCTTCAGCTATAATTATATTTTATAAAAGAAGCATCAGCAATATTCATGTAGGGGAAATAGATATTTTGAAGAAACAGACCCTTCGTAGACGAAGAAAATCTTGCAGTATTAGTTGCCGTACCATCTTAGGTTGTTCATGTTCAGCATGACGAAATAAGTTTCGTAATAGCAAAAATTAGAAAAGTTGTGATGTTTTGCAAATTACCAATAAAGAAAGACAATCTACGAAAACATGGTAAGGTGGTGAAAAAAACAACTATCCTTGATTCTAGATTCAAGATCGAGCAGTCTTTTTGCAATAATAGAAAGATTAATCGCCATTGAATCTGATGTTAGCTTTTCGGAAAGTGAAATTATTTAACTTATAGTGATAAGACCCTGAACTCAAAATAAGTTGCTTTAAAGACAGTGTCGATACGATGTAAATCTATATAATGTTTCTGATATAATAATAACATTTATGTTAGATAAAATTAGTGCACAAAAAGCATTCATAGGTAAGGAACTTACTCCTGTAAGATGGTGCAAAATATTTATGCGCCATCTTCATGATTTAAATGCCATTGAAGTATGCAACGTATTCTCTGAAATATTTAATAAAACAAAATAGCTATGAATACAAAAAATTGTTGAATTAGTTAAACGTTTTGCTTTAAATGATTGATCCGAAACCAGAAGCTCAAATTCATAAGTATGCACTTCCAGTGATCGACCAACTGCGTCCATATTAGGATTGTCAGAACTCAGAATTAACAATAAAAGAAAGGCTGCAAAGTACAAATGAACAGAAAATGAATAAACATTTTGTGAACAGTAGTAAGGGATTCACAAATATTATTAAAAGTTAAATTGACTTTTTCCAAGAACAAAACATTCGTGGCAAATATTTAGAGACAGCTTTTAATAAATTAGGTACCCATACGAACAACAAGGGTCGAATTCAAGCGTGCGTTTGCAGCAACTAGTGTGATTTGCACTAAACTCAGGTCGAACTTTCAATGATAATACTTTAGAGACAACGTGTTTCTTACGCCAATATTTTATTAACCAAACCCTTGAAAAATTTCAAGATTTAAATTATTTTTAAATTTTCTTCTTCAAATATTATTATTTATTATTATATACTATTACACGCCAATTTAAGTTATAAATAGTTTGCTTAAACTAATAATTGAAGACAGTTAGATCAATGTTTATTATTTCGAACAAGTTTCAACACCGAATTATCGAATTTTGTATTCTTTTGGAATGAATTTCAATACAAAAAAATAATTCGGTCTTGGAACTGTACTGAAATTTATTCGGTACAGTTGAAAAGAATTCACTATAAGAAAAAAAATATAACATGCTCAAATACAGGAGTATAAATATGAAGGGGCTGAAATCTCACAGCTCTGAGATATCAAAACTTCGGTTTTGGTTAAGGATATTGATATAGTTTTTGGCATAGAACTTTTATGAGGACATTGTTTTTAGTTATCGGCTGACGGCAGCTATGTATATTTAACATAAAACTCTTTGTAAAAGTACAAGTATTTTATCTTTGTTTAGAAATTTATTACAAAACTAACACGAAACATCAATACGTTGCCGGAAAATTATAACAGATCATATATTAACATAATTTAGCGAAAAGATGATACACTCAGCAAACTACTTAAAAACCTCTCCATTTAGTGTTTCAAGAAATATTACAAAATCAATTAATATTTCTTTCAGAAATCCAAAAATATTCCAAAAATCATAATAAAATCAAAAATTTATGCTTTTTTCAAAATTCTAAAAATATTCCAGAAATTATTACAAAATCAGAAATTTAAATTTATTCAAAAAATTTCAAATTATTAAAAAATCAAAAAAAACAAACTTTTTCAAAATTCCAAAAATATTTCAAAAATTAAAACAAAATCAAAAATTTCCGTGTCCAATTTCATGTTCGATTAAATTTCATGTTATATAAATAATTAATTTTATTTTTTGCAAAAAATTGGTTAAAAAAAATGAAAATCATTCTTTCGACGCACTTGGCAATATTTTTTGACAAACTTATAATGCAATAATGTAGTTTTTGGCCTCACCGGGATTGGTTTCCGACCATCAAAATTTCTCCAAATTCAATGTTTCTACTTCTAATCACTTAAAATGAACGTTTTTTAAGTAAAAAATATGCATGTTTCCTTGTTTTGATACATTTGACGATTTTTTTGACACACTTCCGGGACAGCTATCGAACTCATCGTCCTTTCGGCTCTTACCATTGGTAAACATATTTTTAAAAACAAAAGTTTTTGGCCGGCCGGCAGACAGACATACATTTTTTTTTGCTTTTTTAGAATCAGTAGGTTCTTAAACGTCGAGAAATGCCAAAAAAGTTGGGGTAAGAATTTCACTTTTGGCTCGAGAATTCAATACTTTGGTTTTTTTAAAACCGAAGTAACAAAACAATATCGTTTTTACTCCTGATTCATAATAATAGTAATTTATTGTGTAAGTGTTTAATGCTTTATTTTATTTTTCGAGCAAAAGTTTACAATGCGAGCGAGGCACAAGCGAGCATTGTAAATTTGCGAGAGAATAAACACGTTAAATTAAACACGAAATTAAACACGAAGTCAATACAACGTTTTATGCTTCCGACAGAATTTAAATTGAATTATTTTAAAGTTTATGGTAAACAAGTAAAACGAATAAAACACATTGTGAATTTTATGTTTTTGTACCATTAATTCCAAACAATTAATTAAATTTTATTCAATTTTGATGCCTGTTTGGTATTTTGAAAATAAAATGACCTACAATGAAAAACATCTAAGTTTTAACTACTAATACCGCATTCACAGCGACATAGCAAATTAGTAGATAGTATATTATAATTTGCATCTTGGCATATTTAATATGAGTTTAAAACGTAGATTGTAATTTGAATCGTAAGTATTTGAATCGTTTGTAATGGTAGTAAGCCTAGATATCAAATTAGTTGCAAGATTTTAAAATAAAAAGTGTTTACAGCACAGATTTAAATTACATCTACTAATTTGCTATGTCGCTGTGAATGCGGTATAATATTAATGAGAATTGTGAAACCAAAATACAATCTTAGAAAGTACTAATTTTTTTCCCGAATGGAAATTGAATTCAATTTAATCATAGTAGCCTTTCCTTTTATCAGGGATTCGGACTTTTTTGAAAAATATATGGCATCCTGAACTTGGAAAATCTCTTATATACTACATAAACTAGAATCGCCCAGGTAAAACACAAACACAAACACGAAAATTATATAAATTAATAAAAATAAAAAAGCTTACATAATTAAGTATATGAGACGATCCACATCAAATGTACATTTTTAGAATCTTCTTGTAATCATATTGACAGTTCACTATTTTTATCTGCACATTTAAAAGTTGACAACTTTTTTAAAAATTGAATAATATTTTTTTATTTGATGTAAATTTACATATTGATCTCGATCAACACAAATGATCGGGTATAAATAGCAAGATTCTCCAATTTTTTTTTCAACCATCATCCTTTTCATCGTACACAATTTAAAATTTTCCCTTATCATCTCAATAAACACTTTCTCTATATCTCACAAATTTGAACAACTGTATTACATGTCAAGAAATGCCAGACTAAGCTTAACAAACAACAAAAAAAATGTTCATCGCACAAAAAAAACATGTATTATTAATTGACATTGTGACGCATCAAAGCAATTAACTAAAAAAACATTAAAATATTATAGAATAACTTGTAGCACACATAAATGCTTATTTGTTTGTTTTAATTTAAAGGCCGGAACCGAAATAAATTAGTAAATAATTAGCGAATTTCTTCAACTATGAATATTCTTATTTTTAGAGTAAAACTCAAAAAAGTTCATCGTTACAACCTTTTCAATATTCGAGAGAGGAACAGGCGCATTAGTTTGAATTGTTTGGTTTTTATACATTCAGAGCGATAGTTTTGTTTTTGGATTTTTTATAAAATAGAATCAAATTATTTACAAAATACAATCAAAAAAATTTATTTCAGAGTTCAGTACAATAAAATAAATTGTTTTATCTTACCGGCCACTATAAATATAGGTTTATTTTGGTTTTTGTGTGCGTTATTTGTATTGATTGAATAAAATAAACAGATGTTAATTTTATTCTGTTACGTGAATTCTGCGGAACTAAATAAAACAATTTATTTGATTGTATATAGTTCTGAAATAAATTTTTTTGATTGTATTTTATAAATAATTTGACTGATAAATACAATAAATTCAAACTAATCTGCATGTCACTCTCTCGAATATTGAAAAAAGCAAAGGCTACTACGATTAGAATTAACTGAATTTCTTTTGTGAAGAAAATTAGTTTTATATGATTTTTTTGGGTTTCTCAATTCGCATTAGTATAAAATTTGATCTCTTTCATTTTAGGTTCTTTCATTTTCAAAACGCCAAACAATTAAATAGGTATCGAAATTGAATAAAATTTATTTAATTGCTTAGAATTAATGATACAAAAAAAATAAAATTCATTGTTTTTTCTGAGAAACTTCAAACCATACCTTTGAATTGAAAAAATCCAATTACTTCTTTACTTACTTGAGTTTAATTGATCTCAAAAATCCCAAATAAAATTCATTGTTTTTTTTTCTTCGAGTTCCTAGTTTTAACAATGAATTTTAAAATAAAAATTTAAATTAATAAATGTTACTCTGTCCGCTGTCGGAAGGATAAAACGTGTAATGAAGAGCTTTCTCATTGGCGAACCAATGAGAATGGCATAGCAGGATGCGTACCTAGAGTTATTTAACGCCATAACGACTAAAGCTCAGTCATCGTGGATTTGATAGATTGTTACCCGCTGCTTCAACACAAATACAGAAATGTACGCAAATTACGTGAATAAACAGAAGTGGAAACAAAACAAATGGAAAAATGAAACTCTGGCGACCCCTTTTGCGAAAGAACCACTCTCAGCGCGTCCAACCCCCACAATCATTCCCATACGCCCACACACTCACGCTTCATACATGCTAACATTCACCCACACACTCAGACTGCGAAGCAAGACAATTAAGCTCAAAGACCCACAGCAAGTGCCGCAAATGGTAGTAATCAAACATAAGTTGTATTGCTGTCATCTGATCCATATGATACAGCTTGTACACCACTGCCATTGCTGGTAAACCGAGAATCAAATCTTAGAGCACGGGAGAACGTCACACGCTATATTGAAAGTCTTTAATATTTATTTCCCTTTTTCTTTATTAATAACATTTTCAAAAATGTTTGGAACCATACGAAATTACCAAAGAAAATTATTTACAGCTACAAAAAAAGTTATAATTTTATTTGTAAGTTAAATAAATATTGCCAAACCAATTTAATTAAATACCTGTAGTTTACAGTTGGTTAATGTATAATGCGGTTAATAAATATAAAACATGACAAGAATTCATTTATTTTTTTTTTTTTTGGTTTTCATCGTATTTGGGATTGATTTTTAATTACTTAAAAATATAAATTAATAAATTTAGATAATAAAATTTAATATTTTAAAAAGGAAATGTATTTGGAAAACTAGATATTACCTCAGAGCAAAAGTATTTCGATTATAATCATTTCCAATTTAGACTGAATGTGTCTCGCTACACGCATCGCCAGCTCACACACACAAGCATCGACAAGCAAGCCCCCATTCATTCACTTGTACACCCTTTCACGCGCATTCACACTTCAACGTTAGAAAAAGTAAATAAAATAAAACCAAATTCACTCACCCCATGATTAATCCTCCAGGCTTCAAAGTCTTAAGGTCTTAGCCCTCCATCCGCAGCGAGAAATCCCAGCAGGTAAGCAAAAATGTTGCGTTGAAATGCGGCAGTAACAGCAAAAATTCTTCTATGTAAGCTGCGTTGCAATACAGTAATAATAGCACAAATCTTATATTAATGTTGCGTTGAAATTCTGTGGTAATAACAAAAAATTGTATATCAATGTTGAGTTGAAATATGTTCGACATACGATAGTAACAGCAAAAATTTTTATTCAAATGTTGCGTTGAAATATGTTCGGCATACGATAGTAACAGCAAAATTTTATTTAAATGTTGCGTTGAAATACGGCAGTAATAGCAAAAATTTTATTTAAATGTTGCGTTGAAATGCGGCAGTAACAGCAAAAAATCTTCTATGTAAGTTGCGTTGCAATACAGTAATAATAGCACAAATCTTATATTAATGTTGCGTTGAAATTCGGTGGTAATAACAAAAAATTGTATATCAATGTTGAGTTGAAATTCGGTTGTATACGGTAGTAATAGCCAAAAATTTTATATAACTGTTGCGTTGAAATACATCAGGCAATCACTGACAAAACTGCAAAACCACGCCGCAAATGCTGAGCCGTAATAACTCAGGCAACTATTGATAAAGACGGTAGAAATATTGTTACTATTTTCCAAAGTAAGGCAGACTCTATTTTGCACAATATGGTTCTCTAACATGCACATGCACCAGTGGTTGATCACAGAAATGTTGGTCCAGGAATAAGGCGAGCACAGATATACCACCACGTAATATTTCGAACGGAGAATTAACACAAGTTATGCTCAAAAGATTTTTATTAATTTAAAGCATTAATATTATTAGTTAGTAACGATTCGAATTATTTAACTAGTGTATACGATAAATTCTTAAACTATGAATTTCTTTAATTGTATTATTTATAGTGTTCAGGATAAATTTAGAATTAGAAATTTTCTTATGTTCCTATTTTTATATATAGCATTGAAAGACATAATTTCCCTTTTTTTTGTATACGTAATTTTCACAATTTATATTGTATTTATATCAAAACAAATTTAGATCGAAACTTATTTATGACGACACATATAACCAGAACAGTTTATTATGACCTTGGATTTGTAATACACCAACTAACTGTGTTTGATTTTTAGATCATCCATTTCGTTAGGATTGTCCTTCTTAGATTCAAATTATTATGGTGGTAATTAACAGTAATACATTCGAAAAAAATTCATTAAAATCCTAATTTCTGAATATACCCTTCAGCTTTCAGATCACTGATCTTTGGTCATTTTTAGGCACCTAAATTGGAACCGACAGGAGTAAGATTCTAAAGTTTATATAACTGCACTAACCTTTCGTGCAAGGCCGTCATTCCACATGGCGGGGAATGGTAAACAGTTCTTTCCTAGCCTTGGACCGGTTTACTAACATGCGGCAAACAGATTTTAGGTTTGCTAACACTCAAGAATTATTAAATTCTTTTAATCGGATGGAATCTTTCTGTCCTTGTACTGGCGATCGCAATAAACACAATTAAAATTCTATAAGTTAATAGAGATTCACAGCACTATTTTATAAACAAGGTAATGACAAGGACACCGGCACAAACATATATGACTATTTTTTTATCTTATTTTTGTTTATTATGAGTATTTTTAAATCTTAATTATGGCTGAGAGGGATGACGTCACTCATTAATTCACAACCCGCACAATAGTTTATTTGTTACCTTAATGGATCCAATGATTCCCTCTAGACAGGAACCGGATTGCTTATACCACACAAAAGAATAATCCCATAATGATAATCGAAACATTCACTAGCTTTTTATGCATCAAAAAAATAAGTAAAAATACAAAATTAAAATGTCGACCACTCACTGCACAGAGACGTCAAAAAAAACACAACCAACAAACAATACTAATTTTAATCCAATAGGATAAGAAAATTAGACTAAGAGAGAAGAGATCGTATAGTCATCTCTTTTATAGCAATTTTAATATCGAAAATTCGACAAAGTGTTTCTTTTGAAAGGAAATTTATAGAATGTTAGTACATTTTCCGTTTCAAAAAAAAAACAGTTTGTTATTGTGCAATACATAAAATTGTAAGATAATTTCACGAAATAAGTTATTTCCAACGCATTTGTAAGACATATTAAAATTGATTAAACGTAAGTTTAACCGATCTCATGATGTTTATGTGTTATGAAATAATAGCTTACAACAGTATTACAGTAAAATTTAGATCTATAACGGAAAGATAAATTGATAAAAATACCCATATAAGAAATCGAATACAAAACTGATTGTAGGATAATAATTTTTAGCTATTGCGACGATTGGACAAATATGCACAGCCGTTTGAGGTTTGAAAACATTCAGGGCAATTACGGTTAGTGTCCGGAGAATTCAAATTTATGTAGTATGGTGAAGTAATGCTGGTGAAAACGCAGTATGAACTAATATTAGGGGATTGCAAAGTAAAATATTATGGTTAATGGTGTTGTTATAAAAAAACTATGTGTAACGGAAACTATATGAAACTATAACTATAGATTATGGATGAATGAGAAATGATGTGAACTATGCGTGATAGGTAAAATTGTGAGATGCAAGGAAATGGAAACTACATGAATCTATGACTGTACTACACTACGTGATCATACTCCAGTCTACATAACAAACGTTGTATTGGGTTCGTGTTTAATAAATGACCTTGATTCCTTGAAAGATAGAAAAATGTAGCTGATTTGACGATTTTCTACAAATATATCATGGATTAACGGGTTTCTGAAGAGATCAAATCGATTTTACCTAAGTCTGCAAACCTATCGCGTCATACCAGAGCATAAGTTACGGGTGCGACTTTTTCAACAGAGTCTCTCAGCTCCGGAATTCGTTACCTTCGTAGGTTTTCCCTGATAACTTTAATCTTCAAAAGTTTAAAGTCGGCGTTCATAAATTTCTCAAAGAAACTTAATTTTCAATCGATCCTAATCTCTAGTTGGCATGGTATCTTCAGATATTCAGAGACGTTAATTTATAATTAGTTATATTGACACGAACCTAACTTTCAATTAAAAAAGAAAATCAATTTTATTCTCTCGCAAATTTGCAAATTTGTAAACTTCTCGAAAAATACAAAATATCAACAAAATACAATATAATAACACTGATCCAATAAAATATTAATACACCTATCCCCCGTTTTACACGGTAGATACGTTCCTGATAAAAACGTGTTAATCGAAAATATAAATTTTGTATGGAAAACCGTGTTAAACGAAAAACGTGGGTTTTTGGTCATTTCTTGGGCGACAAACAGATTTGGTAAAACATAAAAGTACCAGTTTAATCACATAAGATATCGACATAACAGTTAAATTGATTTTCAAAAAGAAACATGAACATAACCAATAAGAAATTCACAGAAAAATAAAAAGTAATTATGCATACACATACTAGCATGTTGACCTAAATCAAACCTAACTTAACTCGATTCAGTTCGGTGCGACTTGGAAGTTAAATCTGTAATTAATAATTGTGCTTTCTTTTTAGCTATATCTTGCAAACATCTTCATGTTGACTTAAAAATTCGTTGACAGTTTGCAGAAATCGGAGAGCTAGTAAACCTATATTTGTAGTTGCCGAAAGGATACATTTTTTTTTAAATACTCGAACATTTAATTTTTGCTACAAATTTGATGCTTTCCTTCGTCCTTCCCTCCGAATGGTTCGTTCAATTATGCAAGTAACTACGTCACAATTACAATAATACACATAATTTACAATTAAAAAATTATAGAGCTTTTTCCCTAAACTTCAAATTGTTATATTAGTGTATGTATTGCTGTATGTAATCTGTCAAAAAATAATTAGAACTCAGTAATTATGCATTAAAATTTACTGCAAAAATAATAATAATGCAACTAATGTAAAAACCACTTAAAAACAACACAAAACAATCTTGATTTGAAATAACATTTATACAAATCAGCTGATCACAACTGTCAAGCTGATCACAATTTTCAACAACCACAAAAACTACAATATCTATCAATTTTTATTCATGCAAATAAGGATATTGTTTTGAATTCAAAATCATCTTTGTTTTTGTATTTTTTTGTTTTTATTTAATTTTTTTTTTCGAACGGTTAACTCAGATAAATAAAACACAAGCAAAAGAGAATTTGATAATTACTTCGATCTGAAAGGCTTTAATAGGCCTTTTAATAGACCTATCTATTTTTTATGAATGGCATTTCTCGACTTTTTGGCATTTCTCGACGCTTTAGGACCTACTGATCCTAAAAAAGCAAAAACAAAGTGTATGTCTTTCTGCCGGCCGGTCAGCCGTCACAACCGACAAAATCTAGAAAACCACTGGAGCGATTTCAAAAATGTTTATTTCTAAAAATAGGTATACCTAACCTATAATAATTATATAAAAATAGGTATACGTATAATATAGGTATACGTTCATTTTAAGTGAATACGAATAGGAACATTGAATTTGGTGAAATCTTGATGGTCGAGATTGGTATGTGAGACCAAAAACTAGATTATTGAATTATAAGTTTGTCAAAAGAATGTTGTCAAGTGTGTCAAAAGAATGATTTTCAATTTTTTTACTCAATTTTTTGAAAAAAAAAAATGAAATTAATTATTTGTTTGACATGAAATGTTATCGAACATGAAATTGGACATGGAAATTTTTGGTATTGTTATAATTTTTGAAATATTTTTTTAATTTGTAAGAATTTTCGGAATAGTTTTAGAGTTTTGAAAAAGTTTAAATTTTTGATTTTATTATAATTTTTGGAATATTTTTAGAATTTTGAAGAAAGTTTGTATTATATTGATATTGTTATAATTTTTGCGATATTTTTAGAATTTTGGAAAAAGGTTTTTTGAATTTTGATTTTTTGATTTGGAAAAAGTTTGATTTTGTAATAGTTTTTGAGTTTAGAAAAAAATTTGTATTTTTGATTTTGTTATAATTTGTGAAATATTTTTTAATTTTAAAAAAAGTTTGTATTTTTGATTTTGTTAAATTTTTGCAATATTTTTAGAAGTTTGAAAAAGTTTCAATTTTTAGAATTTTCCAAAAAGTTTGAATTTTTGAATTTGTAAATTAAAAAATTTAGCAATAATTTTAGAATTTTGAAAAAAGTTTCAATTTTTGATTTTGTTATAATTTTTACAATATTTTTAGAATTTTCCAAAAAAAGTTTCGATCTTTGATTTTGTAATAATTTCTGAAATGTTTTTAGAACTTTAAAAATAAGTTTAAATTTTTGATTTTATTTAATTTTTAGAATATTTTTGGAAATTCGAAAGAAAATATCAAGGGGCTGAAATCTCACAACTCTTTGATGTGGTTTTCGGCATAAAACTTTTATGAGGACATTGTTTTTAGCTATCGGCAGCGATGTATATCAAACATAAACCTCTTTCTAAAAGTACAAGTATTTTATCTCTGTTTAGAAATTTATTACAAAACTCACACGAAACATCAATTCGTTGCCGGAAAATTATAACAGATCATATATTAACATAATTTAGTGAAAAGATGATACGTCCACAAGAATGTGGAGAAATCTCGGTCGGGATTGGTATGTGAGATCAAAAACTAGATTTTTGCATTAGAAATTTTTCAAAAAAACGTTGTCAAGTGTGTCAAAAGGAAGACTTTTATTTTTTATTTTACCCAATTTGTTGGAAAAAATAAAATTAATTATTTGTATGACACGAAATTTTATTATTATTATAGAGAGTTATGGTTTAATCTTCATTTATTTTTTTAAGAAAAAAATAAAATTAATTATTTGTATGAAATGAAATGTAATGAACATGAAATTATTATTATTCAGAATTTTATTGCATTATAATTTTGTCAAAAAAATATTGTCAAGTGTGTCAAAAAAATGATTTCGCTTATTTTTTAAGCCAATTTTTTGGAATAAAAAATTTAGCTGATTGTATGACGTAAATGTAATTGAACATGAAATTGGACATGGATATTTTTGAATTTATTATAGTTTTTGAAATATTTTTGGAATTTGAAAGAAATATGAATATTTGATTTTGAAATATTTTCTGGAAAATCTAAATTGAGAGGTTTTAGAGTAGTTTGCTGATTGTATCATCTTTTCACTAAATTATGTTAATTTAAGATCTGTTATAATTTTCCCGCATCGTTTTTATGTTGCGTGTTAGTTTTGTAATAAATTTCTAATTAGAGATAAAAACATTCTTGTACTTTAACAAAGAGTTATGTTTGATATACATCGCTTCCTAAAACTAAAAACCATGTCCTCATAAAAGTTTTTTGCCGAAAACTATATCAAAATCCTTAACCCAGACCAGTATGGTTTTCATCCCAATATTGTGAAGCTGATTCAAAATTTTCTAACCAACCGATACATTTCGGTCTCCTTAGACGGATTTTCTTCTGAGTTCTAAACTATTTAACGCTGGTGTACCTCAAGGCTCAGTATTGTCCCCAACCCTATTTTTGATTTATATCAACGAATTATTGAAAATCACTAGCAACCCAATAAATAGTTTTGCAGATGATAGTACTCTGCGCAAGTCGTTCGAGCCCCTTCCTTCAAAAGGTAAAACGCACGAAAGAATTAATCCCGCCCGGAGAGACGCTGCCATAAACTTGAATAAAGACCTAAAAAATGTCGCCGATTGGGTTGACCAAAACCTGGTCAATTTCAACTCTACCAAAACACAGCTGTTGATTGTTTCCAGATCAAAGACCGAGTTCCCCAAAGATATTTTATTCAGTATGTGTGATGAACCAATAGGTGAATGTAAAAGCATTCGTTTATTGGGTGTCACAGTTTCAAATGACCCTGCTTCTGTTTCCATCTTGGCCCTCTTGGACTCTGTTCAAAAGCGGGCTATACGAATTGTGGGTGATCGAACTTTGACATCAAAACTTGATTCCCTACAACATCGTCGCACTGTTGCTGACCTCGTTGTTTTTTTACAAATATCGTCATCAACAGTGCTCAGATGAAATCAGCTGCATCATACCCTAAACTTTTTCTTACCCCCGTTCCACTCGACAATCGGCTACCGCAACCAGTCAGGCGGTCGAGATCCCACGCTGTCATACTGGCAGTTCGCAGAAAGACTTCTTTGTCCGAACTGCATACAAATGGAATAGTTTACCGGAATCCTTAGTCTCAGGAGACTTCAACCCGCAGAGGTTTAAAAAAAGCGTTCATCATGACCTTAGAACGCCAGTTGTTGTGGGACCTAGGTCTAGACCCAGGTCTTCAAAGGTATTTATGTGTTGTTGTGACACTAATTGTAAACCCTATAGCACAACACATTTTATTCAAAAAAAAAAAAAAACCGAAGTCTTGATATCTCAGAGCTGTGAGATCTCAGCCCCTTCATATATGTCTTATTGGTATTCAATGGTTTAAGATTTTTCGTACATTAGGTTAAGTCTCCGCTTTAGGGAATGTAATCCCGGGATTTTTTGCTTCACCAATCCCGGGATCCCGGGATTCGTGAAGCAAAAAATCCCGGGATTGCAATCCCTACTCCGCTTATCATATATAGCCGTTTGGCATCAAAATTTTTCTGAAATTCCTAAATGACGCACTTTGCAATAGGTAGATTTTTATTAAAAAGCTCTCGAATAAAATAAAATTGTAACTGGTAATAAATATAAAGAAATGCGCGGACCACTAAAACTTTTTCCGGACAACTAATGGTCCGCGAACCAACGGTTGAGAACACTGGTCTAAGACAATTTCTAAATAGCGAGGCTCTATAGTTTTAGTATAATAAAACCTATACGATTTTAATGCTCACAATACCATAAAAAGGCAAAGCGCAAATAGAAAACTGGTAAACTGCGGTTTTTAAAAATTTATTTTGTTTTGTTTATTATTTACAAGAAAATTTTAAAGGAAAATTTAAATTTGTTAATTTTTTTTGATTATATTCTATGACTCTTGACTGGAACTGATTTAGAACTAGAGTAATTTCTTCAAATAATTAATTAATATTAAACATATTCCTATTAAATTTACTATTGAAAAAAAACAATTTTTTTAACAAAATGTGCTGTGTAGTGTGTAGTAGGAATTACAATATGTGTCACAACAACACATAAAGACCTTTTAAGACCAAGGTACCACAACAACATGCGTCCTAAGGTGTTGATGGACGCAAATCTTTGTCCCAGACTATACAGCCTCTAGTTATTTACAGTCCCACAAGAGCGCTTAATATCTGTATCCTTCCCAACTATTTTTAAATTCTCAAACCGAAACTTTGGGTCAGATTAGCAAGAAAGCTAATTTTTAGCATTTATGTTTGCTGAGTAGAATGAAGGTTTTCAGTTCTCTTTGTCAACATTCATAAGGACTATATTTGCTTTTGAGCACTCATAGTCATAGACCGTAGTACTCCTTTTTATGTGGCTACTCTTAAATCCACAAAATGTTCTAATCCAGTGAATCGAACGTATACAGTTGCTGTTGATTTGTAGTTTTTTAAAAAAAATTTCTTTATATGTGACAAGCCTGCGTAATCCAGTTTATGCTATTGACATGTGAGTTAACGGGAGAAACACATATACCAAGGTGATATTTTAGGAGGGCTGGCGGATGAACTGTATTCAAGACTGTTTTCATTTTGCAATCGGAGGTCTGCGCGGCTTGAGATTTTGTATTCCAGTTAGCGAAAGTCATGTGAATACGAGAATAAACGTCCCCCATTTCAAAACTAATTCAATATGCACGCATTTGAGAATTTACAGACAGACCAAGAAAAAACATAGAACAGAAGAGACTCTGACGACCCTAGCACCAAATAAATGAATGATTCCTCCCATGATGGTAGAAGATCCCACCTCTCAACACCTTCTTTAGCCTCAGCCTATCATCCTACTTAATATGAAAGCCAAATATATATTGTTTTGTTGCACTCCAAATCTGAACGGGTGAGTGTTTTACGGTAATTATAAAACATTGAATTGATCCAGTAAATCGTTGCGTCACAACGAATGTTGATAATAAATTGATAAAAGATATATTTGATCGAATAAATTGTTGCGTCGAATAAATTGTTGATCGAGTAAATTGTTGATTGATCGAATTTCAACTGTCAAAATGTTTAATGGTTATGTGGCTTAAGTGTGAAGCTTGCTGTGAAAAATACCATTAAGTCCTCTGTTGAGGAAAAAAACGAACTTTCTTTCTTCGAACCTTATATTTAATTGGTAAACAGTAAAATTGGCACAATTCTTTGGAAAATTAACGAACAGCTTGTAAGTGTTTTTAACAATATTCAACAAATATATTGTTGAAAACTGACAATTAACGGACATGTTTATTAAAGTAATCAAATTTAAACATGTCCTTCAAATAAATTAAACAGACAACTGTTTGTTGTATTTTACCTACAATTTTTTCAGTGTTCAATTCCCGTTCGATTTGTTTTATAAATTTATTAGATACTTTCTGATAATTCAAGAATGGTGTCTGCTCAAAAACCACTATCATCTGGGCTTATATCAGTTTGTTCTTATGCTTATAGCATAGTTCTTAACATATACAGTCCTTCGTTCAATTTTTCTAATTTTAAATTGCAATCAAACAATTTTAAATAAAAGATAAAATAATCGATTTACTTTCTAAAAAGTCATAAATTATATTTATTTTTGGGAATATCAGAAACTAGCCATAACCATAAATATTCTCCCATGAATAAATATTCTTTTTATAATATGATAGTACAAAATAACAACAAATTTTTAGAAAATATTATGTTGATATTGTTATTGTACTTTTATTGCCTTAGAAAGTTTATATTATTATTATTATTATTATTATTATTATTATTATTATTATTATTATTATTATTATTATTATTATTATTATTATTATTATTATTATTATTATTATTATTATTATTATTATTATTATTATTATTATTATTATTATTATTATTATTATTATTATTATTATTATTGTTATTATTATTATTATTATTATTATTATTATTATTATTATTATTATTATTATTATTATTATTATTATTATTATTATTATTATTATTATTATTATTATTATTATTATTATTATTATTATTATTATTATTATTATTATTATTATTATTATTTTTATTATTATTATTTCTGTTTTTTTTTCTCATTTTACAATGGTAAGTATTATTTAAACTAGACGGATCATAGAGATCAAGTCTAGAAGAAATTCTATTATTTATTAAGGAATGTTCTTGCTATAGAACATGTTTTTAGAATTACGGCTTTTTGGCATTGTTGATGAACATATCCTGGAAGATTTAAATTCTTTACGTGTTCGATAAAACTTAATGGAGTTATTCCTGTTGTCGAAATTACTAATGGAATTACTTCAACATTTTTTTGTTTCCAAATCCTTTTTAACTCAATTGCAAGCGGAGCATATTTATCTTTTTTTTCCTGATACTTTGTTATTATATTGGAGTCTACCGGTACAGCTATATCTATTAAATAGGTAATTGATTTTGTTTTATGTTGCAAACTGATATCTGGTCTATTACAAATTATTGTTTTATCTGTATAAATTGTAACATCCCAATATAACTTATATTCATCATTTTCTAATATGCTATTATTATTATTATTATTATTATTATTATTATTATTATTATTATTATTATTATTATTATTATTATTATTATTATTATTATTATTATTATTATTATTATTATTATTATTATTATTATTATTATTATTATTATTATTATTATTATTATTATTATTATTATTATTATTATTATTATTATTATTATTATTATTATTATTATTATTATTATTATTATTATTATTATTATTATTATTATTATTATTAATGTAATAATATCCGAAAATAGATATAAGTTTGTTTTAACTTTATTATGAGAACAAATTAAAATAAATATTATTTCTGTATATTGTGTTTATGAAAGTATTGAAAAAGGGGAACCACTCTTCTAAAAGTTAAGTGGTTTGAGCATACGCTTAATACTAAATTCATCGTATTAAAATATTTAAAATATTTTTGTTATTGATCCGATCCATCAAATATTTGAATTATGAAGTGATGATAAATAATAATTACAATTAACTTCTCAACTAACTCTAATACCATAATAAAATATCAGTATGCATGAACTCATATGAGAAATATGAAAGGTGATAGAATAATTGGAAAAGTATTGTGTAGTTTTTGGAAGATAAAAGAGACAAACAAAAAATGAAATTGATAAAATCTTGCACAAAAGAAAAATGTTTTGTTTTGCTTTTGTACAACGATATGGTTCAGTATGACAAAAACTAGAGACAATATAATATGATAGAACTTTTTTTTTTGTTATTTTTATTCGTTAGTTTAAAATTAGAATAATAAAATATTAATGTGATGTGAAGCTGGATAGGAGAAAAGTTTAGTTTAAGCATTATTATATTGTGTAATGGAATTGAGGTTTTTTTATGATAAATAATATAAAATGTAAAACATTTTGTTGTTATTTATTGTAAAAGGAGTTTGATTTATGTAAATTTTTGTTGAATTGAAACTGATTTACTATCTGGTTGCACTTATTTTTGATGTATTTTAAAAGGATAAAAGGATTTTTGTATTTTATGGTTATGCATGAACCAGTTTCACGTTTGTATACCACAAGTATTTTGACTTTGCTAAACAATATTTTCGGCACAGAAGATGACCTTTAGACACTTACAGATTTCAATAACCGCTAGTACGTACAAAATGTCAATATTATCGAGATCAGAGTAGCCCAGCTCAAGTACTTCATGAAAATAAATTGAAAATTTTTGAATATTTTGGTTTTTTATATTTAATTAACGATGGTTCCAGATAATTGGATTGCCAATATATAAATAAGATGTGCAGTTGTTTAGCTCAGTTCTTAACAGAAAGCAGGTAAGAAAGTGAACAATGAAATGTTACTGCTTTTAAATACAAGAAAAATGTTATCGAGTTAAAACTAGTAACGTTTTAAATAGAAGAAATACATTTTTTGTGCAAAATAATAAGAAGACGGGTTTAAATAAGTAAGGACAATGGATGCTGTCGACCCCTAAAGACGGAGGAACCAAGAACGTCACACACTCTACTTCAATATATATTATTTATATTTTAATCAAAAATTGAAGTATTTCGCTCACCCGATTAGTTGATGTTTAATGTCACTCTTCACCCTCTTCCTTTGGACGGCATCGATGGTCAGCATCTTTTGGAAAGTTGCGGTGCTGGGAACCTATTGCCGTCAATAGAATTTTAATAAAACAGTATGGGAGAGTGGGTGATTTAACACCTTTCTAGAGAAAAACAAATCGGAGTTCTAAGCAGGAGCGCGCTACATGCCTACTTGTAGAATTCGACGCACGACACCAATTTTTTTCACGGATGTATATGTACTGATACCTCACAAAACGGTGAAATCCGTGACAGAAAGACAGCACACATCCCAAATACCAACGTCCATAGAATCCAAAATTAGATCAACACTGGTCTGAATCCTAAACGTTGTTGTACCAGAACAGCCTCAGTCACAGACAAACCCTTTTGTCTTTTATAAAGCTTGTAGTGTCACACGCTGCTATTAATGATATGATCTAATGATATCTTGAATACCAACACTGTCTGGTATAATAGTTGTGCAACTCTATTTTTATTTTTTTAGGTGTTGTATAATAAGAATTACAATATGTGTCAAAACTCACAACAACACATAGATACCTTTTAAGATATAGGTCTGACCAGAGTCGGTACAAGGGGTAGGTTAACTAATAAACGCCTAGGGCGTTTTATTTGAAGAGCACAGAAATTATGAAACACAAAATTATTTTTGGATTTTTGTAAAGGAAAGAGGTGGGTAGGGGCATCAAATGTCATTATTATCTAGGACGTAGTTAAGCCTAGTCCTGGTTCTGGGTCCGACAACAACATACGATCAAAAGGTATTTATTTACGCTTTGTTTAAACCTTTGTAGATTTAAGCTACCTGAGATTATTTATGCCGAAAAATCGTCTCAACCTTAGAAGTTGCCAAACATTTTATGAACTTTGCAACTTCAATTAAAAAATGGAAACTAATGAAATTAATTTCACCAGGCTCCAACAGATTTAAGATACGTTTTGCCGCAATTATTTACAATTATGTGAACAGAATTTACCAGATCATAAAATTATTGAGAACACATTATGATGTAAACCACCTATTTAAAATTTACTTCCATGGGAAAAGTTAAAAACAATAGGAGTTTTAGTAGTAGTCAAACAGTATAGCACTTACATACTGTACGTTCCGATTGACTACACAAAAATAAATGAAGTCGAATTTTCATCTAGTTAGTTTAAATTAAAATATTATAATGTTTTAACCATTTAGGTACGCTATACACTAGAGCTAAGCTATGCGAACTATATGACTTTTGTGAGAAAATAATATTAATTTTGCATAATTTTCTTAATATTACAAAAAATACTAAAAACTTTAAATAATTTTTTTAAATCACTCAAAATTTATTGCCCGTTTGTTTTTTGTGGTTGTTTTCATTACTTACTTAAAAAAATTTCTTTCGTACATAACTTTATATGAAAGTGAATTTAATCGGGGTGTCTATGATAAGTGTGACCACGCCTAAATTTAACTTTTTATTATAAAGCTCGATAAAACAAGAGTAAAATGCTATACCGACCCTCATGCTTTTTAATATTTACTATTTACTATTTGCTATTTACTATTTACTATTTACTATTTACTATTTACTATTTACTATTTACTATTTACTATTTACTATTTACTATTTACTATTTACTATTTACTATTTACTATTTACTATTTACTATTTACTATTTACTATTTACTATTTACTATTTACTATTTACTATTTACTATTTACTATTTACTATTTACTATTTACTATTTACTATTTACTATTTGCTATTTACTATTTACTATTTACTATTTACTATTTACTATTTACTATTTACTATTTACTATTTACTATTTACTATTTACTATTTACTATTTACTATTTACTATTTACTATTTACTATTTACTATTTACTATTTACTATTTACTATTTACTATTTACTATTTACTATTTACTATTTACTATTTACTATTTACTATTTACTATTTACTATTTACTATTTACTATTTACTATTTACTATTTACTATTTACTATTTACTATTTACTATTTACTATTTACTATTTACTATTTACTATTTACTATTTACTATTTACTATTTACTATTTACTATTTACTATTTACTATTTACTATTTACTATTTACTATTTACTATTTACTATTTACTATTTACTATTTACTATTTACTATTTACTATTTACTATTTACTATTTACTATTTACTATTTACTATTTACTATTTACTATTTACTATTTACTATTTACTATTTACTATTTACTATTTACTATTTACTATTTACTATTTACTATTTACTATTTACTATTTACTATTTACTATTTACTATTTACTATTTACTATTTACTATTTACTATTTACTATTTACTATTTACTATTTACTTTTTACTATTTACTATTTACTATTTACTATTTACTATTTACTATTTACTATTTACTATTTACTATTTACTATTTACTATTTACTATTTACTATTTACTATTTACTATTTACTATTTACTATTTACTATTTACTATTTACTATTTACTATTTACTATTTACTATTTACTATTTACTATTTACTATTTACTATTTACTTTTCACTTTTTACTATTTACTATTTACTATTTACTATTTACTATTTGCTATTGACTATTTACTATTTACTATTTACTATTTACTATTTACTATTTACTATTTACTATTTACTATTTACTATTTACTATTTACTATTTACTATTTACTATTTACTATTTACTATTTACTATTTACTATTTACTATTTACTATTTACTATTTACTAGTTACTATTTAATATTTACTATTTACTTTTATTTTAATTGATTTTATCACAAAATATAAATTCATCCCCAAAGACACAAAACCAATTTTATCAAGAATAGCAAACACAAAATGTAGGCATAAGTAAAACAAAAACAAAAGCGTAAACAACCAAAATAATAGCTATTTATGTATTAAGGGCGTAAAGTAGATCTTTTTTGCTTGAGCGTGGAATACTCGAAAGCATAAAAGATACTTTATGCCCGAATTACATAAAAAAATTTTTGTACTAGTAAGATTCTGTATTATTTGCAGAAATTAAAATACATATATGTACACAAAATACTAAAATGTTTGTTGAGAAAATTGTTTAATCTAAGCAGTTTTTCGTTTGATAATTAATTTCCTAAATTTCTATAGCAACCAATTTTTTTAAAATTTCTATATTAATTTATTTAAAATATTTTGTTTTTCAGTTTCATCATTTGATCTATCGTAATGCTAACTATGCATATTTCTTGTAAAATATTTTTTCAGAAAATTGTTAAATCACGTAATATTTTGTTCATATTTTTCTAAATTTTTTAGCAACCAAGAATAAACAAACAAAAAATGCTTAGATTAAACAATTTCTCGAAATAAAATTTCACAAAATATATATATATATATATATATATATATATATATATATATATATATATATATATATATATATATATATATATATATATATATATATATATATATATATATATATATATATATATATATATATATATATATATATCTGTAAATATATGTATGTTTTTTTTTGAAAATATCCATAATCTTTTTTGTTCTTTTCAGTTCGTTTGATGTTGTTAAAAATATGTCCGCTTTACGGCGTAAAATAGTAATTTTAGGCATTGCTATTTCAATTTTAGGCATTGTTATTTCAATAGGAAAAAGAGGCCTGCCTTACGCACAATTTTTGAATCGTAAAAGTGCATTTTACGGTTTACTCGTACAAAATAGCTAATTATGTACCAAGAGCGTTATGTAGGTTATTACGCCCGGAAAGCGACGTAATCTAGCCCGAGTGCCTTTGGCCTGAGGGTTGGATGTCGCTTGATGGGCGTAATGCCCAGTAACGCCAGTGGTGCATACAAGATTTTATGCTTCACTTAATAAGTTAAGAACTAAGAAAGAATTTAATTTGTTAGTCTATATTGATATGCTAAAAAATACAAATGTATCCTAGTAATGCAAAAAAAAAAAAAATTTTGAAGTTTAAAATAATCATTTGTTGTTTATACGTTGCTATTCAAACAAATTATCCTAAATTTTGTAGCGTATGACAAAAACATTGTATGACGTTTAAAATAATTTGATAGTTTTGGAAAATCATATGAACATTTTAACTAAAATGCTAAAAATTTTAAAACAAATGTAAAAATCTTTTACTAGCTTAAATTGAATAAGAATTGTTTACATTTTGTAGACAAAACTACAATAAAAATAATTTTATTCTCTTTCATTTATTGATATCAGCTTTATTTGTATGTTTTTTTCCATAATAATAGTATGTTTTATTGTATTGTTTTCTAACCTATAGCCTAATGAGTTTAACCTATTGTCTAATGAAAGTTTTCCTGTAAAAAAATTATCATTATTCAATTGGTATGTTTATAATTGGTTAAATTCTTTTGATTTTATTAAAATTATTTTCATATTATAATTCCAATGGCTTTGATACGTTTTATTCAAAAATAAAATTTTAAGTTAAATTCTCTTATTTCGTTTAGTTGAATTTGGTTGATTGTATGGGATGGGGTTTTTTTATCATTAGGGTTTTTTAATCAGAAATTTGATTTATCAATTAAAACAATAAAGATTTATTGTTTTAATTGAAGAAAACGTTTTCATTTAATATAATACACAATTCTTTGTCAGACAATAAAGTAATTGATTGTGACACGAATTGATTGTGTGTAATGAATTTTGCTTGAGAATAAACTATTTCATTACACACTGATCGATTTAAATACTATTATTTAGTTTTTTTTTTCGTCTTAATAACGGGCGTTATGAATTCATAATGCCCTCTCATAACACCCCGGTTTTTATGAATGTGTTTATATATATCGTATCCTAGACAGTATAACAATTTTATATCCTTGTGAAACATAAAATATTTTTTTATTCGCCTATATATTAAAGTGATACTTTTATACATTGAGTTGCGGCCTTAAAGTCACTTTTTAACCATATTTTTTAATTTTATTTCATAAAAAACCGAAATTTTTATCAAAGAACCCATTTAATTCAAATTTTCATTATCCAATTAAAATATTTGTTATTGTTTGTTGTCATAGTTATACAATTATTTTGAAAAAAATAACAAATATTTAGTCAAAGGTTGCTTTTTCAACATATTTTTATTTCAAAATTCATGCAAATTTATAATTTTGATTTAGAATAAACATTTTTTTTAAAATATTTTGCTTGCGGCGAATAAAAAATAGTATATGACACACGGCCGTAAGCTATTTTGAACTTAACATGAGTGCAAATCTCGTCTAACGCCTCGATTTGCAAACTCCACATTCGTCCAAAATCTTTAGCTTTACGTCCTTGCATCATAATGTACTATTATTGTTCCATAAATTTAAAATTCTATGACATTTAAAGGTTCTATGATAAAATATCACACGAAAAAATCCCACACGAAAGAATATCACGTCAAAAATATCACAGCGAAAAAATCACACTATACGAAAATATCACATCACGAAAATATCACATCTCGAAAATATCACATCCTAAAATCACACGCGAAAAAATATCACATCCTAAAATCACACGCGAAAAAATATCACATCCTAAAATCACAAGCGAAAAAATATCACATCCTAAAATTACACGCGAAAAAATATTATGGAAAAAATTTTATTAAATAAATAAAAAAAAAGAAATCTTACAATTTTTTAGTATTGCAGAAATGCGTTGTTTAGATCTCTAGCTTTGAAGATATAACTACGGCAGAGGAATAGCAAATATTTTTACAAATTACAGTCGTGATCGAAGAATTAAAATGTTAAGGAGAATTGCTCATGTATGGTGCATATCAAAACAATAAAAATACATAATTGTGAAAAAATGCAATTAATTTATTTTAGGATTCCTTTAATACTGCGTGTCTGTCTGTTACCGTTCGGTATCTTGTAAACTATAAATCTTTTCGATCTAAAATTTGAGATGAGTATTGCTTAAATCATTTGGGATCCAAAATAAAATAAGTGGAAATCATTTGTTTGATAGGTCTATGACGTGAAATTGTTCAAAACGTTTTTACTAAGTCAAATATGGTTTCATATGAAAGATTGTGTCTCAAATCTCAATGGTCGTTACAATTGTTAGCATAGAATTCGTTTAAATTTGTATATTATATACCGACTTCTGTTTTTTTACAATAAAATGTTTTTCATAATATGTTTTTGCGTGTGATTTTAGGATGTGATATTTTTACGCCTGTGATTTTAGGATGCGCTTTTTTCGCGTGCGATTTTAAGTTAGTCTCCACTGAGATCTAGTAGATCTACTCTCCACTGCACGAATACAAACAACAAACATCTGTTAATGTTTACTAACGATTGCTAACAATCTGTCTCTATCAACCAAACTACCTTTCTAAAAACAAATGCTTGCTAACATATGTTGAAGTACCGAAAATGTTAAAATAAAAACATTGACAGCTTTTATTTGCCAAACAAATTGATAAAATCATTATTAAAACCAAATACACAATTTTTTAATATTTTAACAAAATGTACTTTTTGTTTTATTCTAAATTTTCACTTAAAAACTAAAATCAAATTTAATTATCAATGACAGATCAATATATACATGACATATCTAGCTCCTAAATAATATGAAGTTGAGACAGATTTTTGTCTTCACTTCATATTATGAAGCACAAACATGCAAAAACATCATGTTTTCCATATTATTCGGTAAGCTAACAAATGTTAGCAAATTTTTGTTCGTGCTCATGTTTCGTGTCTCCACTAAACAAATCTATGTTTGCAAAGGTTAAGGCTGAAATTCACATAAAACAGAAACAGAATTTCATACAAATTTTACAACAACAGAATTTTTTACTGTCAAATTTGTATGAAATTCTGTTTCTGTTGCATGTGAATGCCCGGTTTTAGCAAACGTTCAGCGCGGTTAGAGGAGACGAGCCTCAAGAAAGCGATATTTTTACGCGTGTGATTTTAGAATGAAATTTTTCTCGTGTGATTTTAGGATGTGATATTTTTTCGCGTGTGATTTTAGGATGTGATATTTTCTCGCGTGTGATTTTAGGATGTGTTATTTTCTCGCGTGTGATTTTGGGATGTGATATTTTCGTGATGTGATATTTTTGTGATGTGATATTTTCGTATAGTGTGCCTTTTTCGCGATATTTGCGACGTGATATTATTTCGTGTGGGATTTTTTCATGTGATATTTTATCACGACACCCATTTAAAACCCACTCAAAAAAAAGGAAGTAAATTTTACACATTTTTTATACATATACAACTCACAAATTTGTTTGTAAGTTTAGCAAAAATATTGTAGATTACAAAAAAAATTATTTGAAAAACAAAAAATTTATTTGATTTACAAATTATTTTTGGATTTGAAGGAAAAAAATTGTAGTTTTATCAAAAAATTTTGTGTGTTGTATATTTATAAAAATTTTGTAGAAGTGACTTTTATTTTTTTGAGTGCAAGCGAAAAGTCTGGTTTACGGAATTTTCAGGAATTTTGTTAAAGAAACCGTGTAAATAACTTAAACGTAAATATGTTTTTTTTTTCAAATGCCTATATCTCGTGAACCAAATGGATCACAATTTTTTGGAAGAACAATTTGAAAATTGAGAAAATTACATTTCATTTAAAAAAAAAAATCGAAATTAATTTCAAACTTAGTGTTGCCCTAATTAACCAACCGTCGTATCATTGATGTCACAACATACCACTTCAGCGTATAATATGATACGATGAACGCTTACCTCTGATCTAGAATTCGAACCGAATTTATGTATCTTGGGTAACTCATTAAAATGTGTGCGAAAGAAAATACGAAAGATAAAAATATTTTAATTAATTTAATGTATGGAGCCAATCTTTTAAAGATTCGTTAAATCGAAAAATAAATCAAATGAATTCAATTATACGATTTTCTGTCGGTAGTCATGGAAACAACAAATTTGTTATAACATTATGTATATAGCACTTGTTACTTTACGCAGAATAACTTAAAAGTTAGTTAATAAAAAAAACACAAGGTTGATTATTATTACAAAATTATACATGAATTAAAAAAAGAAAAACGTTTTTGTTTTAGTTTTTCTTTTTTTAATTCATGTTTAATTTTGTTCATTGTGTGTTGTTGTCTTTTTCTTGAATTTGTTAATCCTTGTTTTCCTTGTTTAAATTATTTATATAAATGTAGAATTTGTCAGATACCAATCCATACGCCTGAAGATGGTCTTACAAACCGAAATATATATAGAATATCTAAAAATCATCCTTGTGTTTTTTTTATTAATTAACTTTTAAGTTATTCTGCGTAAAGTAACAAGTGCTATATCAAAACCTCCGAAAATTCTACAAGACCTATTCATTCACGCCATCTTAAAAAAACAATGAACATTGCCATATGCAAAAAATTGGATTATGGATAGTATTTTTGATTGAATTTTTTGAATTTTTTTTATATGGAGTTTTATTTTTCTATATGGCGTTATTGGCGTTAAAGCGATATTTTGAAATTTTTTTATATTGAGTTTTAATTTCAAAATGGCGCTACAACTTCACTATTTTTTCTGTGCTAAAAAATGAAGAAGGCTTGTATATCGGGGGTTTTGGTTATATACATAATGTTATTTGAATACTTACGCCAAGTGCCAACGGCAAGCAGTATAAATTATATTAAATTTGTTATACATTTAAATGTATTGAAGTAAAAGTTGTCCTCTGAATCTGTCGTTGTTGGGCGAAAAATAAAGATTGCGTAGCTTGGTCTACGTTTGTGATCTATAAATTAACGAAAATATTTTTCAACTCGTTTTTTAAACAAACATTTTGCTTACAAATTGATTGCTACAAATCCTTAAAAAAAATTTTAGTTGCTAAATTCTGTAACTGTGAAGCGGCGAAGTGTTTAAAATTTCTTCATTTCTTTTCATTAAAAAATTTATCACTTCACCGCTTCACAGTAACAGAATTTAGCTGTAGTACAGGCAAGTGTAAAACTCACGCAACCTCGCTGTACATACAAAAAATTAAAAAAACGATAGCAAAAATGTCAATAACCAACTATTGCGAATCATCGATCATTTTACCTTGATTATGATAATCATATTTAAATAATAATGTCACAAAATTATGAAATAATTATTCAAATAAAATAAAAGAAAATAGTATTAGTTCATTACCCTTGAAAAACTGATAAATAAAAGAATTTAAATAAAATGTTTTCTTTATCATTTTGCTTAGGTGTTTGATGTTGTAAAGAAATTGAATCCGAATGTACTCGAACGAGTTAAGTTCATCAAAGGTGACATAACATTAAATGATATGGGACTTAGTGATATTGATCGTGAGGAGCTAATATCACATGTGACAACTGTTTTTCATTGTGCCGCAAATGTTCGATTTGATCAACCGCTAACAGATGCTGTTAATATGAATACAATGGGAACATATAGAATGTTGAAATTATGTGAATTCATGCCGAACTTGAAGGTAAGTAATGTCGTTAATTTAATTATGTAACTTTTTTGTTGTTATAATTAACACTGTTTGCCGTTGGCACTTGGCGTAAGTTTTCAAATAACATAATGTCAATCTCTTGTTACTTTACGCAAATAACTTATTTAATAAGTTTAATAAAAAATTAAAGAAAACAAAGCTTTTTTTAATTTTACTGTTACTCTATATATATATTTCAGCTTGTTAGGCCATCTTCTGGAGTAATGATTACTCCAGAAGATGGCCTAACAAGCTGAAATATATATAGAGTAACAGTAAAATTAAAAAAAGCTTTGTTTTCTTTAATTTTTTATTAAACTTATTAAATAAGTTATTTGCGTAAAGTAACAAGAGATTGACATTATGTTTTTTGTTGTTGTTTTTTTTTATAATGATTGGATGAAGAAATATGTTAACTTTTGTTTCGATTTGGTTTTATTGATAGGTTTTCGTTCACGTGTCGACTGCATACTGTCACTGTAAGGAAGATGAGTTACTGGAAAAAGGTTATCCTCCTCCGCACAACCCTCTCGGCATCGTCCAAATGACAAATATTTTGGATGCTGATATATTGAAATTAATGACACCTTCATTGTTAAACGATTTGCCAAACACATATGCATATACGAAGGCTTTATGTGAAGCATTGGTGGCAGATTTTAGTGGAAAACTACCTATTGTCGTAGCACGACCATCAACAGGTAGATAATCTATTTAATTTTAAAATATTTTTAAATTTGCATTTTTTGGTTTGTTTGAAGTTGTGGCTGCTTTAAAAGAACCGCTACCAGGATGGGTGGAAGGAGTCAATGGTCCAACTGGATTAATGGTTGGTGCTGGTCGTGGAATAATTCGTACAATGCACTGTAATGCATCGTACAACGCCGATATTGTCCCAGTTGATAAAACCATAAATGCATTGATTGCAATAGCCTGGGATAGAGCGAATGATGAATCACGACAGTTAAAATATTTTAATATCACAATTTCAAATGAAAATCCAGTCACATGGGGTGATACAATTGAAACCGGACGAGCTCATCTACACGATAATCCATTACAATTTTCACTATGGTATCCAAATGGTTCGATTAAGTCAAACTATTATCATCATATGATTTGTGTTATTCTATTTCATTACTTACCAGCTTTACTTATTGATTCATTATTATTTTTACTTGGAAAAAAAACATTGTAAGAGGTAAAATTATATTCTGATTATATTTTGTTTTTTAATTTTTTTTCCTTTTAGTTTGTATAGAGCACAGAAACGAGTTTCAGAAGGATTAAAAGTTTTACAGTATTACACAACAAAAGTTTGGAAATTTCGAAATGAAAATCTGATAAAGTTAAGAGATAATTTAACCGAACGTGATAGAGAAACATTCGATTTTGATACAAGAACAGTGAGTGTTTTTTTGGATCATCTTATTGTTATTTGTTTAAAATATGAAAAAATAATATAAACGCCTGAATGTATGTATCGTACAGTTGAACAATAATACGTTGAAAAACTAAATAATATGTAAATATAAATTTTTTTCACTCATATTTTATGAAAGTATTTTTAATGCAATTTAACCCGCTGTGACAGTCATATTTTTTTTTTTTAATTTTCTTATAGTTTTTCATTTTCCAACTTGTCCAACTTAATGTTAACGTATAGGGTAGCCAAATTTTCTCTGAGGAAATCTGATTTCGTGTTGCAAAATATTCTGTTTAGAGTGTTTTTCGCTGTTTTTATAATTTGCATCGTTTTTGGTAGTTTACGCACACAAAATTGTGTTAAACGAAAAAAGTTATCAAAGATAATCCCTCCTAAATAACATGGATGTATTAACTCCTGGGAATAATTAATTGTTCTCATATGTTATTAAATCCTCCGGCTCACCGTATTATGTAAAATTATATATGACTAATTTAATACGAAAAACAACAAATCCAATGTTTGCGGTAATTCTGGAGAATTTTATTTTATATTTTGTAGACAAGAAAATGAAGTAATAGTATATTTTGCTACAAGTGATGAAAACACCAGTTTTTGTGTAGAGTTACATAAATGTAGTGGCAAACTGTAGCTTTGTTTTATTTGAGATCTACACATAATAGTAGCAGTCTTGTCTGAACGGTAGTCTTTACAAGTTCTCCAGTCATTTTCAAGGGATTTCTTGTGTTTAAAAATGATACTAGTGATGAATTGATAATAAAAGTTCAGTTTGATTATATACTGTAAATGTTCTGCATGTTTTGTTATGTTCAGTCGACATGGCAGATTAGTGTGAAAGATCAGCTTCCGCTGAACAAATCAACCACATTCTTGGTTTGTTTTCTAGAATTCTTAGTACATGGGTTCTTGCTTATTTGCCATAAAGAGCTAGATATTGGATAAGCGTTTTAAGACAGAACTATAAACTGGTGTGAATCATAGCATAGCAATGAAATAAATACAAACATTTGTTTAGATCAAAATGCAAGCGTTTAAAATTTTGGAAAATCACTTCGTTCAATTTTTTTTATGAGAATGCGCATTAAACAATCTTTCCACTTAACTTACCCACTCTAATTCAATGAATAACAATAAATCAAAACATTTTCGTTTTCGTCAAAATAAAATTCCCATTCATAACAAAAAGGATAAAAGTCTAAAAATATAATTTACTTTTGAAGTCATTTAGGCTAAACAGAATTATTGTTGTCAAATATGATCGATCGTTTTTTAATACACAATAGAAATTCTAATCCTTTTGTTACACACAAAACAGTAAAAAAATTACATTGTATTCCTCTTTTTATTTTTTTTAATTACAGATTAATTGGAGTGAATTCACAAAAATCTATATTCTTGGGATGAGAGAATATTTATTGAAAGAAAAACCAGAAACATTGCCCGAAGCAAGAAGATTATTAAAAAAGTGTGTAAAA
The DNA here is from genome assembly GCA_963693315.1 of Diogma glabrata. Lineage (NCBI taxonomy): Eukaryota > Metazoa > Arthropoda > Insecta > Diptera > Cylindrotomidae > Diogma > Diogma glabrata. The sequence continues at coordinate 74,829,666 of OY856188.1, forward strand.
AGTATAAATTTTATTAATTATATTTATATAAATTTAATTGATATCGATTAATTACGAACAATTAAACAAAAATATATATCTTTTCAGATTACGTTACATAGATTTATTTGTAACGTTTTTGTTTTATGTCTTCATGGCATATTTGGTTTGGAGTTACAGCGGATGTATAGCAAACTCATTTAACTTCATATTGAATAGAATACGTTAATTTAGGATTATTATAAATAATTATTTAATTAAGAATAGATTTAAGATATTTGTATTGTTTTATTTTTTAAATATGTTAAGTATTATAGAATTATTTAAAAATATTTATGAATTAATCAAATAAATGGATTTTGGCTATTTTTATATCAATATTATTTTATTTGTGGAAAAAAATAATGTGAAGGGACGTTCCTCTGAGACTTACGTTGAAAGCTATTGAATTGCAAAACTTTTGTGTAATTTGATTTACAAATCTATTACACCAACACATAAATATATTGATTGCTACGATTCTACATCAACCCAATGAAATACAAAAGAAATGTATATTTTATACAATGCTAGCAGGACCCGGCGTGCTTTGCTACGCTTATAAATAAAGTTTGTGCACAGACATTTTGTTGACGTAATAGCAATGATTTCAAAAAGTAGTAATGAGAAATGATAGCGTAGTTTTTAATTTTTGTTTTTAAAAATATGAATGAAAAATAATCAGTACTTTAGCTCATCAGCTCGGATATATGAAAAATTGACGATCAAATAAGTTTTCGAGTAAGCTATAAAAAAATTTAAATGACTTGTTGAATTAGTAGAGGTGTGTCATAACTCATCTCTATATAGAACATTATACAGAACAAAAATAGATTCACAAATGTTCACAGTGCTCATGCATAGATTCACAAATGTTCACAGTGCTCATGCATTGTATTTGTACCCGACACGAAACACACAAAAACTGTTCTAAAGAAGTTTTTCTGAGAAATGAAAATGAAAAATGCTGTCAAATTGCAATATTCAAGTGAATTACAATAATTACTTTGATCTTAATCATTTACAAAATCTCTCAAAGTTTTATTTTTTACACCAAATAGCGTAAAAGTTTTGTTTATTTAACATTGGTCGCATATTGCCGCTATCTCATAAGAAAGAAAACTCGAGAAAACTCGTAAAGATAACATTCAATTAACATTGGGTCATTTTTATTGCAACTTATTTATTTTAATATGGAACGAATTTCAAAATGTCGTTTTAATTCTATTTATTTATTCGAGTACTTGTGGGTACACTATATTTTTTGTTTTTCCGTCTGGTGCGTACACGAATAAATCAGAAGGTTTTCCTAACGCGATAGTCACATATAGTTGTCCATGTCCATGAGAAGAACGGATTCTCCAAATCTAGTCCACACACTTGCAGTAACTGTCCGTGTGCTTTGTTGATGGTAATTGCAAAAGCGAGTTGCACTGGAAACTAAACGTTTGAATCTGTTGGGATCATTGAAATATGTGGCCTATCTGTCGTGACAACACTACATCTTCCTCTTCGAATTTTCCACTCAAAATTGTAGCTTCAATGACATTGTTCATCATCTTTTTAACCGAAGTTCAAAAAAGTTTGTGCAATTTCAAAATATGTGACATATTTGAAATTACAATATGTGTCACAACAACACATATAAACCTTTTAAGACATAGGCTCTACAACATAATGCTTTTTAAGACGTTGATGGACGCAAATTTCTTTTTTTTATATTCTTCTTAAATAATGGAAAATTTAATAATAAATCCTTTCACATAATAATGTACGATATAGGGCAATATTTCATGATAGAATGGAGGAAATAAAAACAATATACTGATTTTTCAAATTTGCAGGAACAAAGCTAAAGCTAAAGCAAAGGTTCCTAATTATCCTAGTGCTAGAAACATTTACCAAGATAATATAACGCATTGTTTACCTCAAGCCAGCATATATAATAATTATATGGAAGCTCATTTGTTCGAGCAAGCAAACAGTTTAATCCTTTACAAAATAAAAAAATTACGTCCATCAACACCTTAGAAAGCATGTTCTTATGTGTTGTTGTGACACACATTGTATTTCCCAACACATTAATTTAAAAAAAATAGAGCGTTATCGTCAAAGAATAATCCATAACTAAGACTAAGGGTACTATCGTTGATTGAAAAAAGTACATCCGCCAGCACACCTAAAATATCACTTATCCCCTTAATATAAGTGATATCTTACTGCCATTGTCGGTAGTATACGATATCTCACGATATCTCACAACTGATTTGCCAATAGCAGGTACTAAAGTAGGCCGCTTTGTCACATCCATAGATCCAAAATTTTAAATTGGTATTAATGCATTGTAACTGTTGGCAAATCACTATTGCAAACGTGTTGCCGGCTAAAGGCCACATTTTTAATTAGTTTGTTTATCATACTTGCTATCCATGTTTGATTATACATAAGCTATGCTTCTTTGAATAGTATTTGTGCGAATTCCATTTCGTAATTTTGAGCTTTTAATCGATGTTATCAAATATCTTTCTTAGTTGAAGAAACATGAATTACATACAGTTGCAAACCAATAACATATTTAGTTTATTACCAATAACAATAACACATTGTATAGATGATAAAATTTGTAACATCATTATGTGTTTAATTCAAATACATAAAGTTTTGATATACAAATGTAATTGTTTCAGATTATACTTTCATTTTTCAATTTCATTAAATTATGTTCAACAAAAAAATTGATCAAAGGAATCTAACCGTATAAAACGATATTTAAAGAAAAATCAAATTAAATTATTATCAACATTTAGGCAGAACCCCTTAAGATAATTATAATGACCCTCCTTGGGGTTCCATTCAAAAATAATATGCCTGTTACGTATGCGCAAGTGTACACAACAACTTCCCAAAGTTTCATGATGATCGGATGAATGGTTTATTAATGCATAAACGACAAACATACATACTTTCAATTTTATATATACATATAGATTTCAAAAATAAAATCAAGGTCACAATCGTTTCTTAGAACAAAGGTCAAAACATGAAACAAAATAAATCGAAAATAATGACGTAGATTTCTGCTCTGGATCTTTCTTGGTAAAGAAAAGATTTTTCTAGAATATACGAGAAATTACGCAGGATTGTATATAAGGGATTCCTCTTGCAAAATTAAAAATAGTTTTATTTTAGACTGCGATGATGTTATGTAAATGACATTAAATGTAAGCTAAACGCTGTACCGTGCATACATAATCGTGTATTTAGAAGGATGAAGTAGTAAATAGTAAGTAGTAGGATGAAGGATATGGATGAAGCCATTTTGGGAATGGACTTCATGAAAGCGAAGCGATTCGTCTTCGATTTTGGATGTGGGATCCTAAAAACGAATAATGTTGAAATGTCACTACTGTTAAATGAAGCAGAGTCCACAGATGTTAGGAGCGATTAATAACAATGCAGTGCGTGGAAAGAACCATCCAGGCCGATGACGGCAAAACATCGCAGACGTTTTTTCAAACGACAAAATTTTAAAAGGAAACAAAGGCCGTTGGATAACGAAGTGAGCAACATAAATCAAATGGCTCAAAGGGCTACAATATGGAACGAGTAACAGCCGGAAACTGGAAAAATAAGAGTAGTTCAGACAAACACAAATGTGAAACATTCAAACGGAAAACTTAAGGAGAACGTTAAACGGAATGAGAATCCGGACTCATCAACGTGAGCCAACAAAGAACAAAGTAATAGCCAAGGACTTAGAAAGAAACTTGAAGTAATTTAAAGAGCCTGAGAAATAGGAAAAGAAAAAAAACAAAAGCTTGGATGAGAGATTTACTATCAAAACTATCAAAAATAAAACGCAATAAAGCTCCTAGTATCGACAATATAACATCCGAAATGATTGTAGATAGTTGTGAAACTCTATCTTTAAGAATGTTTTGAACTTGCTCAAAAGATCTGGAGGACTGAAACCATACCACAGGACTGGTACTCAACTATGCTGATACCAATCCATAAAAAAGGTAATCACATTTTTGGTCCATTAAAGACAGACGATGGAGAGTACAGAACCCGATATAACTTTGAGATCAGAAACCTTCTTGACGGTCCTGATACAAGAGGTTGTAGCCGTTCCAACAAGATTGCTTGGTTTGGACATGTTATACGAGCCGATTCACAGTCTGGAAAGATTAAGAAATATACGTTAGTGAGAGTGGGCGACCGCTAGGTAGACCACGACTGCAACGGGAGACGGACGTAATGAAAGACCTTAAAAAATCGGCTGCCATGATAATTATGTGGCTGTTGCAAATGACCGTGGTGAATATCTGAAGCTGATTAGCTTGGCAACGCTCCTACAAGGAGCAAGAAGCCACAAAAAAATGTATAAAAATCACGTGTCCCGATGTTTGTCCGCGATGGACTCCGCAACCACGTTCTCAATCTTGATAAAAGTTTGTACATTGTGTGTAATTAGGTCCAACTTGAGAGATACGATAGTTTTTATCTCGATTAATGATCTAAATACTTTTTTATTGCGAATTAAATGTTTAATTGGAAAGTTTCATAAACCACTTACAGATGGCGGCGTAAGTCAGTTTATTCAATAGACAATAAACTTCAACATCTTTATAGAGACATTTTCAGACTATCAAATATGATTAAACTAGGGATGGAAAAGTCGATTCCGATTGTACTCGAGAATCGAATTTTCTGTTAAAATAATCGATTATAAGAATCGATCTTTAATTTCCAAAGTCGATCAAGAATCGATTCTTAGTATTCGAATTTTTTGACTTTAGAAGCCGTTAAGTTATATTATATTGCTACGCTGCTCGACTCCCGATGTAAAAAACTAGAATTTCAAAATATTTACAACTCCGCGAGTGCTGTGACTATTGTCGGTATGTGTTCATCACAAGGAATCTTTAAGTTTAAAGAAACATTTCTTCGTCAGGGTTTTTCAATTAATTTGTTCAAACTTTATCTAAGTGTTGCGGTTGATCATGCAAGTGTAGATCATTTTTTAGACGACAAAATAATGACAGTGATGAAGTAGGCGGGTTGCTGATTGAATTAAGAGAATTCATTAATCGGCCAACAGTCGACAGAAAAAGTAATCCGAATCTAATTATCACATGAAAAACACTCGAAAATGAACATTCAAATTTATCAACAATATAGCAAATATTTAACAATACATAGTAGCAAGATCAACAACACCATGTAAGCGTTTATTTTCACACAATGGTCTGATTGCAAATCAGATTCGAAGTCGATTAACGTCTGATCATTTGAATATGCTTCTTTTTTTAAGATCAGTTGCAGAAAATATGTGGTTTTCATAAGTTGATTGTCTAAAATTTATTTTAAATAAATGTATATCACTGAAATATAAATTTAAATTTTTTTCAGCTAAAGCTAGTTTTTTTTAACATAGGAATCGATTGAAATCGAAAGAATCGACTCTGGCAGCCGGAGAATCGGTTCTAGGAATCGAAATGTATAAAATCGAAGTGTGAATCGGGAATCGATTTTTCTATAAATCTTTCCATCCCCAGTTTAAACCAAGCAAGTTTTTTTTTTGATTACTGCCGAAAAGCATATATGTTACCAAATATTTTTGATAATTTAGTGGAAGTTATATTAATTAGAAGTGTTAGAAAGTATAGAAAACCTGTATTAAATAAATACATTTCCTTTTTATAAAGTTTGAATAAAAATAAGAGTATAAATTAAAAAAAAATTAATTTAAATTAATTTTTTTAGCTTTTCATTGATCTTCAATTTTAATTTATAAAAATCAATAAAAAATAGAAAAATATTATTATTTGTATTACTAATTAAAATAGAATTATTCCCGCTAGAAGAAAAAAAAATTTTCATGGAACGCAAAAATAGTATTGTAATATATTTGTTTAAATTCCCCGCATGAGGGATTGATTTTGATCGATTATGATCAATGTTGATCTACGGGTCGGACTACCCTGCGTACTCCAGTCCCTGCCATTGACATGTGAGTCAGCGTGAGATATCACATACCACTGCCAATGGCGGGAGATGTCATTAGCCAAGATGATATCTTAGGGTACTGGCGGACGAACTTTAATTAGTCAACGGCAGCACTTCCAGTCTTAGCTGGGCAGCGTTCCGTAGTGGTACCGCTTTCATAACGTAATAATAACTATAAAAAATTAAAGTTACACACAAGAAAAATAAATAATATAGTGCTGAATACAATCAAAATATAAAATATAAACAGAATTTTATAAGTTATGATGAGTTAATAAACAAATTCCTCTAGATTTAAATTAAAATAATATTGCAGTTATACATAATTCATAATAATATTAAAAATAGAAAAATTTTAACTAAACAATGCAAATCCAAATATAATTCAATATATTAACTATACAAAATTTTATTAAGTCTTAAGAACTAAATTTTAACATATCATGATATATTTGTTATATTTTCATGCGCTCGACCTAACTGAAATAACTGAATTTACCGAAAAACAACAACAATTGCATAAAATATCTCAGACAATTCAGCTACCTCCGTCAGACGAACGCGTCATAATGTTTGTTATGGAAGAAATAGTTAGGAACATTCAATTGTTCATAAGAACAAGAGGCGAATGTACCATTACATTAAAAATACTCAAATTTAGTTTGTAGACGGGGGAATTCTACAGAAAAAAAAAATAAGCTTCTAAAATAAAATAACATAATAGAGCAAAAAAAACAAATCTTTTATTTTTTAGAAACATTTTGGCACGTAAAGTAATCGAAGTTAAAAATAATAAATTAAGAGATGATGAAAGTTTAAATAGAGAGAAAAAAAAAATTTTTTAATTCAACACGTAATATTATTAAATAATTTGTTTATGATCAAGAGCATATAACCATATCTTAACCGGCTTCAAAAAAGATGTTTCCACTATTTCACTTCTACAGTCACTTGGTAATTTATTAAAGAGACGCGGTGCAATTATAGTAAAGAAATGGCAAAAATGAGCTTTATTAATTTTAGGCACACAAACTAAATTTCTGGTGTTAACACGTAAATTGTAATATCCTATCAATCGGGCATTATCTTTACCCGAAAGTTTAAAAAACATTTTCAAAATGTTATAAAAGTACAAGTGTCTCAGTGGAAGAAGTTCTAGATTTCTGAACAAGCCAAAACTTGGAGTCCTACGGTTGACTTTACAAATAACACGAATTGCATGCTTTTGCTTAATGAGCAATGGTTGAATTTTATTGGTATGCGTACCTTCCCAGCAATCTATACCATACTGAAGCTTCGATTTAAACAACCCATTATAAACTAATTATAATAACAGTAAGGTGCAGTACAGACTTAGATGATAGAGTTGACTTACGACTCCATTTAAATATTTCTTTAAATATGATAAATGCTCCTTCCAATTAAGTTTACTGTCCAATATAATACCGAGGTATTTAAAACTACTAACCTGCTCAATTGAAAAACAGTCATCGCAACAGAGGCAATTTGCATCAAAAACTGGCATAGACTGTTTATGTTCATTGTAATTTAAAAGTTTAAACTGCATACAATGTGGTGGATGATACATGAAGTCCATACCTTCGCAAGTAGTCCCCATTAAATTAAAAAACATAATTTTAGTTTTCTTACTTATAATTAATTTATGTAGCTTGAACCAACGACGCAAAATATCTAAATCATGGTTAATGTCGATATATGCATTAAAATAATTTTTACATGCGTAAGACAATGCAGCATCGTCAGCATATGCTGTGATTTTACCACTAAAAGGTTGAGTAAATAGCAAATTAACATAAATTAAAAATAAGATGGGACCCAACACGGATCCTTGTGGTACACCAATATTAATTATTTTTTCAGAACCAATACAATTTTGTATACGGACTTTTTGCTTTCGCTTTTGCTTTTTGCAATCATAGATAAAACTTCTGAAACCAGCATTATACAACTTCTCTAGCAATATATTATGGTCCACCATATCAAAGGCTTTGGTAATGTCAATAAAGAGTGCAGCAGGATTGTCTGAATCATTTATTGCATTGTAAATTTCGTTACAAAATTTTAATAACGCCGCCTCAGTTGACATACCACTTCTAAAACCAAACTGAGCTCTGCTTAAAAAATTTGTTTTATATAAGAAAGACAAAATTCTCAGCTTAACACCCTTTTTGAAAATTTTTGAAAACCCAGATAAAAGCGATATAGGTCTGTAGTTATTTAAGACAGAAGTATCACCTTAAGAGTCTCGAGAAAGATGCCTTTTTTGATACTCAAATTAAATATGTAACACAGAACATCACAAATTTGCAAGGAAACCATTTTTAGTAAGCTACCGTTAATATTATCCCAAGAAGCTGAATTCGAAGATTTGTAACGAAATCGCTTATCCTTATTGTTCTAACTATATTTTACCTTACATGTAACAAACAAAATTGATTTTGTTCAACCAACGCAAATTTATATACTGGTGTATCATACATTTAAATTTATTATCAGCTGGTTTATAGACTCAATGTTAAATTTTTTTAACAACGGTTTAATTTCATTCATTATAAATCCTGTAAATCCAAATTTGAGTTATTATGAGTAATATCGTATTTGTTGTACCGAACAATTTGTTTGAGGAGAATTAATGGAATATTGAAAACTCTGAGTGGGGAATGATCTGGTTTTAGCGGGCTGGAGTTTTTTTTAAAACAAAAGAGAAGATTTGCTCTTCGTCTCGATAAAAAGATTAGGAGATTCGACTGTTGACCGTGGTAGAGAACGTTTAAGCCTTTTGCACCATTAAATTGAACATGAATTAAATTTATAGAAAAAATTTGGAAAATGATTAAGTGAATGTTGTAATTACATTGTAAATTAATTAAGTTAATGAAGTTCTTAAACTTATTATTAACAACATTAAAAGGCAATTATTGTAAAAAGAGTTTTTAAGTATTTGGTGATAAAACTAAATAAATCGTTATTTAAATTACAACAAGTTACTGTTTGATATGTTCCACCATTTGATATGTTCCACCATGTTTGAGTGCAGTTCTGCCTTATTAATTTGCTCAAACAAAATTGTTAATTGTGTGCTATATTTGTGGTATGGTGCAGTGGCAGTATGCATACTATTTTTACAAACTTTTCAATTGGATTATTAGAAAGTTATTATTATTATATTGGCTTATCAGCACATTAAATAAATTCGTTGTGGATATTATCGTCACAAAACTATATTATGTCACAAAACTATATTACGTTATATAAAACTATATTGCAAGTATTATGGCAAACAATTACATCACGTCATAGCTCAATTATTGCGGATTAATGGAATTAAATTTTTTTATGGAAATAACAGAAAAATAATACAAAGGAAATAAACATCAAAATTCATTCAAAACAGTATCTGGAGGACGTCAATTTTTTTGATAAGCTATATTAAAGATAAGTAATATTTTTTAACATTACATTGTTTAATTTGTTAGAATTGAAATTTATATGCAGTTGAATCGATTTTTATATACTTTTACATTTTATTTACTTCTGAGTTGAAGTTTATATACTTTTTAACTGACATTTTTGTGGTAACATTGCAATTGCTATCTTGATTTAGGGGGTTTTGTTATTATTAATTGTGATTTTTATTTCATCTTGGTAATTACTAACTGGTCAATAATGAGTGGCTAGTAATGCGCGTTTGGAGGTTATGCAGAGTGATCGGGGTGTCTGAGATATGGAAACGGTAAAGTAAAGATCAAGGTCGACAATGTCGTGAACAGGGTGATGTGTGGGTGTAATTCAGTTGCTGTTCCAGTTGTTGCTCGTAAGTTAAAGTCGTAACTTCCTCACATAAATTTTTTTGTAGATTTTTTTTTATTTTGTGAAAACAATGTTATTTTTATTTTGTCTGCTCACCACCATCGTAGTATTGGCATGGCACATATTATGATCCACGACGAAGAAAAAACCTCTGGCTAGAGCAGCCGCAGGTCGAGGCAGAAGCAGACTTGTGCCCAAATAGTTAAATTCCATCTCACTAATATGGTACTTTGTTCTACAAAGCACCCAAATATGCCACTACGCTACAGATTTTAAGGACATAATAATTCTATGAATTTCCGATGAAGAAAACTCCCTGAAACAAAAACTTTCAGGCTGAAATCCATCCTTCTCAACGCCGTCATCGCACTCAAAATTCGAAATACCATAATTCACTGAATCAGAGATTGAGCAAAAATATTCATTAAATAAATCCGAAACAACTACAGGATCTGAAACATTGGTACCACCATTTTTCAATGAGATATCTATAGTTGGCTTACATCTATTTAAAATTTTGTTAACACACTGCCATTCTTTTTTATGGTTACCATGATTCTCAGCTAATTTTTTGCTAAAGTAATTATCTTTACAAACTTTAATTTCATGTTTTAGAGCTTTAGACAATTTAACGTAGTGATTTTTTAGCCTTATATTGTTCGGATCTTTTTTCATCCGAACATACGCTGTATTTTTATAATTTATATTTCTCAGTAAACACCCCGATAACCAAGGCTTAAGGCGAATGAATTTATTAGAATTACGATTTTGAGTGTAACAACATTTTGAAATATGCATTTGCAACTTACTCAAAAAAGAATTGAATGCAACCGTTGGGTCATCAGAGGAGTAAACTTCATTCCAGAATTCAAAATTTAAATTATTTTTTAAAGCAGAAAAGTTAATATTTTGCGCTTCGTATTTAAAAGAATGAATTTTTCTAGAAATACCACAATTAAGCTGTACACAAATTAAAGTCAAACAATGATCTGTAATTTTTAAATCAAAAACACCAGATTTAAAGCTGATATTATTATTTCTATGTAATCTAATAAATACATCATCTAGGCATGAGCTAGACCTACCAAACTTTCTTGTTGGTTCAGAGATCAAGGAACTTAAACCAAATGAAGACATTAAAGAAAGAAATTTATCCACATCTGGTGTATCAGACAAAAGATCAATGTTGAAATCACCCAAAAGTAATAAATTTGAACAAATTTGATTTTCCAGAAAAGCAGAGAATTCATTCACAAAAACACTAACACTGTATTTATGTAATCTATAAGCCCCAACAGAACAATACTGTACACCAGAAATATCACAAGTTAAACTAACTAAGTCAGCACCTGTTATACTTATATTTTTTATTTTACAATTTAAATCGTTTCTATAAAATACCGCTACGCCACCGGATGCATAAGAATAATTACACGTAGCTACAAACGTGAAATTTGGAATGTTAAAATTATCAATTTCAAATTATAAATCCATATTTCTGTTATTGGCAAATAGTTTTGTTTTGTTTTCTGCAAATTTCTCACAATTTGTTTTTCGCTTATTATTTTGTTATTGTTTCTTCATCTTATCATGAAATATTGGCATATGTCATATTTTATTGTATGATAGGATTTTTTACTTAGTTATCCATTCTAAAATAAAACATAAAAAAATAAAATAAACCTTTTATATATATATGGCAGTACAACCGAAAAGATAATAAGTCTGCAAGTGGTTGTAATACTACAGAGACCTGTTGTATACCGGGATTGGTAGTTTTAAGTACGAATTCGCATGGGACCATATTTCAGGGAAAATCTCAAGACAAAGTTATTTAACGCATCATATTTAATAAAGCAAGATAATCTAATTTAATTTATCCAAAAAATTATATACGTAAGTCTTAAAATAAGGATGACCTTCCAAATTCCACAGTTCGCAACCATAATAATTTTAACATGCTTACGTTGTGTAATATGCGAGTCCAAAAATTTTATTACAATCTTGAATACCTAATATCCGTGAAAATGTCAGATGTACCGTTTTAGTTATTAACTCAACTGTTGAATATTGGTGTATTTTTGTATTAATTTCCAATCAACCCTAGTTGTTAAGTTACCAGCAAGTTTTCCTTTTTTTTATTATTTCCATGATATTTAATTACGAAAAGACCATATAACAAAATCCCATTGGTTTGCTCTTCTTTGTATGTATGATAAACTACGAGGATCGTTGTTTATGGTTCAATATAATAAATAAGTCCACTTACGGTTTACCCAGTTTTTGCGCGAAACAACCTTCAACACTTTTTACTTCATCAATAAAAAAACACTAAACAATTTCATTATTATTATAATTATATATATATATATATTTTTTTCCTTTTTTTTTCTGAATTCATAAATTAGTTTTACACTTAATTATTTACTTTTGGATAACAAACTATTTTTGTTTAGTAATAGGACAACCACAATACATGTATAATTATTTTTCTTTCTTTTTTTTGTTTGTTTTCTTTTCTATTATTCATTTTTAATTAATTTTTTTTTATTCTTTATTTTGAATTCACCAAAAATTAGTTCATTAAAAGGAAAATACAATTCGCATCCATAAAAACCATAATTATTAAGATGACCGAATCGCGAAAAAATCAGACCTTAACGGTCCAATTTACTGATATCGTCAAAACAATTCCAACAATAATTCGTGATCAAAGATCATGTTAATAAAAATGAACACAGATCATGGAAAAACACTTTAATTAATTGTTTAAGAAATATCACGATCAAAGAACTAATACAAAAACTTTGTTGGATGTTTTATATTCACGGTTTTATTCATATCCGAAACTGGACTAATTTTTGATTGAAAATCAGTTAATAATTCCAAAAAAATGATTTCAAAAATCAATTAATAACTAACTAAATAAATTTTTCTCTTACGCTTATATATAATTATTTTAAACGAGAAAGAACACATATGTAGATCTAATCGCTCTGGTTTTAATTCCTTCTCGGCAATTAACTAGGATGATTGGTGCTTTTAATTCAATACTAATACAATAAAGATGCTCAATTGCAACAAACGAGAGATTAAACATTGGTAATTAAATTAATAACCCGATCAATAGGATCACTGTTATACACAGCTGACTGATAAATAGGTCAAATTTTTTTTGTATATATGTTGAGATTTATTATTTACCAGTTGTTATTAAGATCAGCTGTTTTATGTTTGAAAATATATGAAAAGCGTTAAAAAAGAAATTAGATGCAATTGTGTGGTTGGTTACGCTGATATATGAAAAGCGTTAATGAAATATATGAAAAGCGTTAAAAAAGAAATTAGATGCAATTGTGTGGTTGGTTACGCTGAGGTAAAAAAAAGAAATATTAAACAAGAATGGGTTAGAATAATACGGATCTAAACTACTGAATATTACTGATCGGATTTACTGAATTGGTGGTTCATTACACAATTTAATGAAGCTAGGACGCGTTGAGCAGTGACGAATCGCGACGAAGGTTAATTAAAAAAAAAACCACCATTATAAATACCTCGAGCAGAACACGAATTGTTGAGTCGAATGCTCCTCACGAGATATCCCCACTTACAGCAATTGCATGATGAAGAAAAAGAAAAAAAAATTTAAAAATTTCGATGTTGTATCAAAACCGTTATAATTTGATATCTTTAGCATGGTAAGTGCCTATGGGTTTACCATCTAGATTTGTACATTTGTAGAGGACATTACCAACATTGCTTTCGATTATGGCTGGTGAAAACTTTGGAGCCAGTTTGGCTGAAAACTTATTCGCGGCATCACTCAGATGGTGTTGTCGCACCAAGACTCTTTGTTGTGACTGAAACGTCCGTGGTCGTGTCCGTAAATTATAGTGTTTTTGAAATTTTTCAAAAGCCATCTTTAAATGTTGTTGTATACGTGACCTGATGATCGCCAATTGGTCTGCATGATCCAGCTCCACATCCATTGGTTCACCAAGGCTATTAAGAGTACGAAGTGTTTGATATGTTTTCCCATCTGATATCGGGTGTTGTCCAAACAGTGCGCGATATGGAGAGTAACGAGTTGTGCTATGCACAGCTGAACGAAGTGCATAAGCGATCTCTCCCAGATGAGAGTCCCAAGTGTTGTGCTGACCCTTAACATAGGCTCGGATGGCGGCTAAGATCGATCTGTTGACCCGTTCTGATGCGTTGCTCTGAGGACTGTAGACTCCAGTCTTGATATGTTGTATGCTGAATTCGGACAATAGAGCTTGGAAAGATTTGCTAAGCCACTGCTGACCGTTATCGCTGTGCAGAAACTCCGGAACACCGTACGTTAAGAAGACTTCGCTCCTCAAATATGCATTCACAAAAGGTGAGGTTGCATTTCTTAGAGGTTTGAGCAATACAAATTTAGAGAAATGATCAAGAACAATCAAGATCACCGTATTCCCGGATTTTGATCTGGGATACGGACCCAAAAAATCGATGTATATGCGCTGCCATGGGCGTTCAGCTACAAACCTACCTTGTATTGGAGGTCGTAATGTTTGGTTTGTGGCCTTTGTCTGTTTGCAGACATCACAAGACACCACATAGTCGTGGACTTGAGACGCCATGCCAGGCCAGTAGTATAGTCGACGAAGACTTTCTAAGGTCTTCTTCACTCCACCATGCGCAGCTATACACTTGTCATGATGTTCCCTGATCAAATCTGTAGTTAACGGTTTCGGTATCCACAGTTTCCACACTGGCAGATCGTTAGGCACTGCATCAGCTTTAGGTTCTATTCGAAGATATAGCTTTCCATCCACATGTTTCACCAATGAAAAATCTTTGGGAGACATTTGGACTTTGGCTATCAGGTCTAAGTAGTCAGTGTGTTGATAACCTTCAATGTCTGTTTTCGAAATGATATTATGATGAGCGAGTGCTTCGGCAAATTCCTCATGCGTGTCGTCGTACAAACGAGACAAAGCATCAGGTACGACGTTTTGGGTCCCTTTATTATGAATTATGTCAAAATTCATGTGTTGGAGTTTCAAACTCCATCTAGCTAACCGGCCACTCAAGTCTTTCTGTAAGCCACTTCAGACTTGAGTGGTCGGTCGCACATAAGCCACTTCAGACTTGAGTGGTCGGTCACAATTGTGAATTTGTGACCCTCCACGTAGGCCCTGAACTTCTTTACGCTGAGGATTGCCGCAAGACACTACAGCTCAGATACCGAATAATTGCGTTGCGCTTTATTCAGTTTTCTAGACATGAAGGCTATCGGACACTCCTGACTTTCATTATCAAGTTGATACAGTACGCTACCTATCCCTGTCATGCTAGCGTCACATCTTATAAAGAATTCTTTCTTATAATCCGGGTTTATCAAGACTGGAGCCACAGTCAACAAGTGTTTCAAATTGTCAAAAGCGGTCTGAGCTTCTACAGTCCAAACCAGCTTTTTTGGTCCTTTCTTTAAAAGATCGGTAATCGGTGCGACCACGCTCGCGTAGTTAGGGATGAATCGCTGGTACCATCCCGCCATACCTAAAAGACGACGAACTTGTTTGACGGTTGTTGGAGCTGGGTATTCCGCCACAGCTCGTACCTTATCTGGATCCGTTCGTAGACCACCTTTTCCGACCAAGAAACCCAAATACTTAACCTCCCTAAGTACAAACTTACTTTTTTGTAAGTTGATTGTCAACCCTGCTGTTTTCAAAAATTCGGACACTTTAGAAAGAAGTTCTATGTGTTCCTCGAATGTTGAGGAGACCACCAGTAGGTCGTCTAAATAGACGAAGATACTTTCGTGATACCGATGAGGTATCACTTTATGCATCAGTCGACACATTGTCTGGGGGGCATTGCACAGTCCAAAAGGCATAACCCTAAACTGATACAATGGCCTCCCAGGCACTGTGAAGGCTGTTTTATCTCGGGATGTTTCTGCCAAAGGAATTTGCCAGAAAGCATCCTTAAGATCTATGCTGCTTATGTACCTCGTACTATTCAGCCGGCCCAACAAACCATCGATTAAAGGAAGCGGGTATGCATCCTTCTTTGTTAATGAATTGACCCGTCGCGAGTCGAGACACAACCGGTTTTTACCGGAAGATTTTTGGATCAACACCACTGGCGAGCACCAAGAACTAGAACTCTCCTCTATCACTCCTAATTGAAGCATTCGGTCCAGCTCGGCATAGATTTTTGATTGAACTGCTGGCGATGTAGGGTAATGCCGCTGTTTAACAGGTGCACTATCCCCAACATCGATGGCATGTTCAACCAAAGAAGTCTTACCAAGACCTAATACTTCATACGAAGGAAAAGAATCCTTGACATTCTTTAGTTCTTGTTGCTGGTCAGGGGTGAGATCGTGTGTAATTGTATCTGGAGACTCACTCGGAGTCAACGCACTAACAATAGAAGGAGTGACACCAAAATACCTCCAGAAATCGATGCCCAGGTAGAGCTCCTCATTCAGACTAGGGACTACATAGAAACGAAAAGATTTAGTGAAGCCATTAAACGAGATAGGGACGTCGACATATCCCAATATTTGATTACGTGTGCCATCCGGTGTGCGGATGGTAGATGTTAATTTCTTATAAGAAATGTCGGCGTGGTTTAACAATTCTAAGGAATTTCTTCCCAGAATGCTGATAGTGGCTCCACTATCCAATAGTCCGTAGACATTTTTGTTAAAAATTTTGATGAAAGCGTGCGGCCTAGGATCGTTTTGTCCATAAATCACAGAAGAGACACATGCCTTATTTAGAATTTTTCGCGTCCTCAGATACTTACGAAAACGTTCGAGGCGCGTTAAAGATAATTTTTTTCGGCGAAAGGTAGTTTGAACCGAGATGGAAATTGGTTCGCTGTGTGTATCTGCTGATGCACATAAGTTATTTGCCGACTCTTCGTTAAAATTTGGCGAAGTTGTGTCTGAATTTACTTTTGTTGATTTGGTTCGGGCTCGCAAGATGTGCTCGCATCTTTCATCTGGACTTTGGGGTATGTAGCTGGTTGAATCGGGGGTACGGTTCCCGAATTCCGTACACCCCCCCTCATGTTTAAATTCAGGGATGGATGACAATCTGTACACTTAGGGTAAGTCACCTCAGGCTTACCACACCTGTAGCAATAAAGCTTTATCTGGTTCCTTGGACAATCTTTGGCCAAGTGACCAGTGTCCTTGCATCTATGGCAAATAGGATGCTCGTGCATTGGTGATGCCATTTGTATAGCAGGTCTAGAATTAGATGTTTGTCTTCTAAGCAGGCGTGGTGGTACTGTATATTCTTCCACATAAGGATGTTTGCTAGATCGTCCTGGCTCATCATCCTCGGTTTGGTGAAGCTCACCAATCCGCAGGTGACCAGTTGTTCTTGATGTTGCAGACATCGATAGCCAGAGCTTCTCGAATTTTTGACACAAAACTCTCAGATCTTCGAGAGTTGTGACAGTTGCGGCCATTGTTGCGTTTTTGAGTTCGGACGTCATCCCTTCACGTACAATTTCGATTATTTCCCTTTCTGGAAATGGTTGTACCAAACGTCTGTTCAGTGAACTGACCTCGACAATGAACTCGTATATCCCTTCTCTTGGCTTCATCTTTCGGTTGAGAAGTGCTCTCAACACTGCTTTGTCGTCCGTAAGAGTTCCGAACGTCCGTAGTAATCCTTCTCGAAGTACTGGGTAGGTAACCACCTGATACTCATGAGTGAGATTCAGGTAGTATCGATCTGCGGCCCCTCGAAGGTATCGGGGAACTATGGACCTTAGATCATCCCAGTCCACCCGATCCCTTCGGGCGGCCGCCTCGATCCTGTGTACGAACTCATGGGCATCAGGTGATGACCCATCCCCTGCAAAGAAAGGAAGCCAATTTGAATAAAAATGACTCAAGTTCCGATGTCGATGTTCCCGGTACTCTTCACGTTGAACCACTGGAGCTAGTGCTGCATGTATCGGTGGATCTTGATGGTAAGGAGGTGGAGCTAAAGCTGGATCATTGAAAGGATCGTTCACCTGTGAAGATGGACTTAATTGTGTCTGAGCAAAGTTAGTAACGATCGGATTATGATGGTGGTGACTATAGTGAACCTCTCTCTGTGTTGGTCGACGCTCTGTCATGCCATGGATCAGATCTCCGAGTGGTTCCATGTGTATTGGAGTTGACCTGCCTAATGGTTCTTGGACCGATACCTGTTTCCTTTGAGGTTGTTCATCTCGAATTCTGCAACTATCTGCTGGTTGATTAAGTAAAAAGTTAATCCTCTCCCAGGCTGATGTTAAGTAGGAAGTTGCAAAGTTGCGATTTGGAATCACTTCTTTTCTGTTTCCCAATCGTTCCGTTCTATCAACGTAGTGCTTAATGCGATTTATTAAGCCTTGCAATTGGTGTTGATCCACTGGTGGAACTAGACCCCTCGCTTCACGAGACAAGAATATTCCAGCAGTGACAATCATCTCGCTTTCTTCGAAAAGATTCATAGCATGAGACTGTATTGATATGCGTGCGGCTGGGTTAGACACAGCTTCGCGCAACTCTTCCATCCAATTTCCACTGTCAAAGAGGATACCTCGTAGCAAACACTCGACGGCCAACTCAGCATCGTCCAGCCCAAAGAAGGGATGATCGATGGATAACACTACCATTTTATTTTACCTGTAGGATGGATGAGAGAAAAGACGAGAGAAAGTGGACCAGTTCAGTTACCCAAAAAAAAATTATGAAAGCAAAAACGAGAAGCAGTCAGAAAAAAAACCAAATCCACGACTTCGCGAAAATATACGACAATGATGAGACTTACATATGTTTTCCCTCCTCGTTGTACAAGAAATTTACGTAATTCTAGAATTTTTTTTTCTTTTCAAAATTTAAATTTAAAAGAAATATTGTATATTTAGCAAAAAAAAATTTATCTATTTATTTAATATATTTAATCAATATTAAAATTTATTTATCTAATAAATTCAAAAAAAAAGTTATTTATTTAATTATATTTAATATTATTAATATTATTTAATATTTAGCAAATATAATATTTATTTATTTATTATATTTAATCAATATTAAAATTTATTTATCTAATAAATTCAAAAAAAGTTATTTATATAATTATATTTAATATTATTAATATTATTTAATATTTAGCAAATATAATATTTATTTATTTATTATATTTAATCAATATTAAAATTTATTTATCTAATAAATTCAAAAAAAAGTTATTTATTCAATTTATTTGTTTATTTATTTATTTATATTTGAGTTAGAGATCTTCCCTGGGACACAGCCCACACGCTACCAGCTGATGAAAAAAATAAGAAAAAAAAAGTATATGGTGAATGTGATGGGAGGACGGAGAGGAAGATCGAACTCGCGATCTCTCCCCAGTAACGACATATGAGGCCCAGAAGGAATGTAGGTCTAAGAACCCTAATTCTACCTTTTGGGACCTCCCGAATGATGAAAGGGTCTGAGCATCTGGTTTAGACTTCAGCCTAAGCATCTGTTTCCACCAACCAGATGCTCAGTTCCTTCACCCCTAACCTAAAATATAAGAAACTAACGCTAATGTCATTACTGGGGGTAGACCACGAGTCCCAGCCCCCAGCTCCGTTCCGTCACAAAACCTCAAAACTTATAAAAATTTTAATAAGCAACCAAAGAAAACAGTGAGAATATCACTAATATCAAAAACATCATGTGAAGAAAAACCTGATATCTTAAAACTTTCCATAACATTTTGGAATATCAAAAAAAAATAAAAGTAAATATCAAAATATTCCATGACGTCAGAAATATGAAATGAAATGTTCAAAAACGAGAAATTTAAAAAGAAATCAACAAAAAAAATTTTTATTTTTGCTTACTGTTTCTGATTTTTGGCGGCAATTGGTAACAATTGCGCGCTAAATGTCCCTGTTTCGGCGCCATTTTGTAATACTACAGAGACCTGTTGTATACCGGGATTGGTAGTTTTAAGTACGAATTCGCATGGGACCATATTTCAGGGAAAATCTCAAGACAAAGTTATTTAACGCATCATATTTAATAAAGCAAGATAATCTAATTTAATTTATCCAAAAAATTATATACGTAAGTCTTAAAATAAGGATGACCTTCCAAATTCCACAGTTCGCAACCATAATAATTTTAACATGCTTACGTTGTGTAATATGCGAGTCCAAAAATTTTATTACAATCTTGAATACCTAATATCCGTGAAAATGTCAGATGTACCGTTTTAGTTATTAACTCAACTGTTGAATATTGGTGTATTTTTGTATTAATTTCCAATCAACCCTAGTTGTTAAGTTACCAGCAAGTTTTCCTTTTTTTTATTATTTCCATGATATTTAATTACGAAAAGACCATATAACAAAATCCCATTGGTTTGCTCTTCTTTGTATGTATGATAAACTACGAGGATCGTTGTTTATGGTTCAATATAATAAATAAGTCCACTTACGGTTTACCCAGTTTTTGCGCGAAACAACCTTCAACACTTTTTACTTCATCAATAAAAAAACACTAAACAATTTCATTATTATTATAATTATATATATATATATATTTTTTTCCTTTTTTTTTCTGAATTCATAAATTAGTTTTACACTTAATTATTTACTTTTGGATAACAAACTATTTTTGTTTAGTAATAGGACAACCACAATACATGTATAATTATTTTTCTTTCTTTTTTTTGTTTGTTTTCTTTTCTATTATTCATTTTTAATTAATTTTTTTTATTCTTTATTTTGAATTCACCAAAAATTAGTTCATTAAAAGGAAAATACAATTCGCATCCATAAAAACCATAATTATTAAGATGACCGAATCGCGAAAAAATCAGACCTTAACGGTCCAATTTACTGATATCGTCAAAACAATTCCAACAATAATTCGTGATCAAAGATCATGTTAATAAAAATGAACACAGATCATGGAAAAACACTTTAATTAATTGTTTAAGAAATATCACGATCAAAGAACTAATACAAAAACTTTGTTGGATGTTTTATATTCACGGTTTTATTCATATCCGAAACTGGACTAATTTTTGATTGAAAATCAGTTAATAATTCCAAAAAAATGATTTCAAAAATCAATTAATAACTAACTAAATAAATTTTTCTCTTACGCTTATATATAATTATTTTAAACGAGAAAGAACACATATGTAGATCTAATCGCTCTGGTTTTAATTCCTTCTCGGCAATTAACTAGGATGATTGGTGCTTTTAATTCAATACTAATACAATAAAGATGCTCAATTGCAACAAACGAGAGATTAAACATTGGTAATTAAATTAATAACCCGATCAATAGGATCACTGTTATACACAGCTGACTGATAAATAGGTCAAATTTTTTTTGTATATATGTTGAGATTTATTATTTACCAGTTGTTATTAAGATCAGCTGTTTTATGTTTGAAAATATATGAAAAGCGTTAAAAAAGAAATTAGATGCAATTGTGTGGTTGGTTACGCTGAGGTAAAAAAAAGAAATATTAAACAAGAATGGGTTAGAATAATACGGATCTAAACTACTGAATATTACTGATCGGATTTACTGAATTGGTGGTTCATTACATGGTAAAGCAAATTTGCGCAATCCACCCGCCCATAAAGCGGCACGTCCACGGTATTTGCAGGGACAAAACATATATGAATCAATAAAAAATTTTAAAATACAAGTTCAAAACATCTGCGGATTGAACGCTAACCATGACCACGTGCAACATCATCTTGAGCACGACAAACCGAACATTCTATTCCTTACAGAAACACAAGTTTCTGAAAATTTTCTCTTTATAGAATCGCTTAATTCCAAATATAGGCTCGAATCAGCTTTCAAACTCCATCAGGGCGTATGCGCATTCATTCATGAGAGTGTTGCGTACACGCGCTTTCCAAATTTTGAACTACACGGTGACGGCTTCAATACAATGGTTTGATTTGTCTTCCAAAAATGATTTTTTTCACAATAGATTTATACCGGGCCCCCAACAAACGTAACCCAAACTTTTTTAATATACTGACAAAAATTGTGGACGAGATTAGAGCAAAGTCCCCTAATTGTGAAGTTATCGTTACCGGTGACTTCAACGTCCACAACAAATCATGGTTGGAATTCTCCAAATCGACCGACGATGTTGACAATAGTGGAAAGCTGGCAGAAATTTTTGCCCCGTCTCAGGGCCTATTCCAAATTGTTAAAAACCCAACTTGCACTCCCCGTAATGGCGGTGATAATAGTTTTCTTTTAGATCTCTATCTTACCACAATGCCAGATATTACGAGTGTCGATGTCGCGAAACGTATAGTATCGGAAATTCTGATCATTATTTAATTTCATCAGTTATCAAAACTGATT
This sequence comes from Diogma glabrata, assembly GCA_963693315.1. NCBI lineage: Eukaryota > Metazoa > Arthropoda > Insecta > Diptera > Cylindrotomidae > Diogma > Diogma glabrata. Next base: position 74,851,924 of record OY856188.1, read on the forward strand.
TACTTAAAACTACAACTCCCAAACCCCGTAAAATATTTCACTACTCAAAAATGGATGAGTGGTCTTCAAAATTTTTTCCATGGTTTCCCTTTCGACCGTCATTGTTTTTACACTGACAATGTAAATGTTTTTGCTCAAAACTTTACAGAAACCACCCAATTTGCTATCAATAAATTCGTCCCTTTTTCCATTGTAAAACCCAAGCCAAAATACTTGTATTTGAAGGCTGCCAAAGCGGCACTTAAGTTAGAAACAAACGTAGATAATTTAACATATGGATTCATAACAAAACTCCCGCTAATCGATCCCAAATATCTAAGGGCGAACAAAATATCTAACCAGATTATCTCAAACGAAAAGTCTGAAATTGACAGAGCGAAAGCTTCAAAACTTACGTCTATGTCTATTTCTGACAAGAGTTTCTACAGTGCCATCAATTCTTTAAATTCTGGTACAAAATTTTCTATTCCCCCTATTATTGATGGTGATTTAATCGTCAATGATCCCGCAAGAAAAGCTAACTTGTTCGCTGAACGCTTTGCTCTGAACTCCACTGTTTTGGAAACTCCTAAGGAAATACCCCAAATCCAGTCTTCAGGAGTTAATATGAATGAACTTCACTTCAAACCCAAAATAGTCGCCAAACTTTTAAAATGGTTACACATCAACAATTCCACCCATCATTTTAAAAACCTTTTCTAAAGAACTTGCACCAACTTTGACTAAAATATTCTACCAATCCTACAAATCTGGTATATTTCCCTCGTGCTGGAAGTTGGCCAATGTCCAGCCCGTCCCCAAAAAGGAACCAAAATCCGATATCTCAAATTATAGGCCAATAGCTTTACTATCGGTCCTATCCAAAGTCTACGAGCATTATATTAATACACACATTTCAAAATTTCTGGAAGTAAATCATTTAATAGCCGACAGCCAATACGGTTTTCGAAACAAAAGATCAACCACCGATCTATTAAACTATGTAGCGCATTGTTGGAACAGCATACTTGATAAAGCTGGTGAAACATACGTTATCGCTTTAGACATCTCCAAGGCATTCGATCGAGTCTAGCATGCCAACTTAATCAACAAGCTCGTTGCGTATGGTTTTCATCCCAATATTATGAAGCTGATTCAAAATTTTCTATCCAACCGGTACATTTCGGTCTCCTTAGACGGATTTTCTGCTGAGTCTAAACTAATTAACGCTGGTGTACCTCAAGGCTCAGTATTGTCCCAAACCCTATTTTTGATTTATATCAACGAATTGTTGAAAATCACCACCAACCCAATAAATAGTTTTGCAGATGATAGTACTCTGCACAAGTCGTTTGAGCCCCTTTCTTCAAAAGGTAAAATGCACGAACGAATTAATCCCACTCGGAGAGACGCTGCCAAAAACGTGAATAAAGACCTAAACAAAGCCGCCGATTGGGGTGACCACAACCTGGTCAATTTCAACTCTACCAAAACACAGCTGTTGATTGTTTCCAGATCAAATACCGAGTTCCCCAAAGATATTTTATTCAGTATGTGTGATGAACCAATAGGTAAATGTAAAAGCATTCGTTTATTGGGTGTCACAGCTTCAAATGACCTATACTCTGGAACGATCATGTAATGGAGATGGCAAAAAGCGCGTCTACAAACTCGGCCTCCTAAATAGATGCAAAAAATGTTTCACTCCATACCAATTGCTCCATGTTTATAAGTCCTATATTCGTCCCTGTATGGAGTACTGCTGTCAAGTTTGGGGTGCTGCCTCTGTTTCCATCTTGGTCCTCTTGGACTCTGTTCAAAAGCGAGCTATACGAATTGTGGGTGATCGAACTTTGACATCAAAACTTGATTCCCTACAACATCGTCGCACTGTTGCTGACCTCGTTGTTTTTTCCAAATATCGTCATCAACAGTGCTCAGATGAAATCAGCGGCATCATGCCTCAAGCTTATTCTTACCCCCATTCCACTCGGCAATCGGCTACCGCAACCAGTGAAACGGCCAAGATCCCGCGCTGTCATACTGGCAGATCGCAGAAAGACTTCTTTGTCCGAACTGCATACAAATGGAATAGTTTGCCGGAACCCTTAGTCTCAGGTGGCTTCGACCCGCAGAGGTTTAAAGAAAGCGTTCATCAACTAGGTCTTAAAAGGTATTTATGTGTTGTTGTGACACATATTCTAAACCCTATTACACAACACTTTTTATTTAGAAAAAAAAAAAAAATTTCAACATAAGTAAAGTTTAGAAATATAATAAATAAGGAAAATTATGTATATAGTAGATGACATTCGTGTTCTGGACTAATCAAAAAGTCAATTTTTAAATTGGCTCATTTTCGATAACTTCATACTGGGAATATAAGTAGTAAAGGTAAAATTAAAATATCTGTGTTTTTAGAAAAATTTCAAAGCGTTTAGTTTGAGAACAGGGTAGTCCGAAAGTTTTCTGGAAATTCAAACTTAGGGTAACTTTGAAATCAAATTGCAAGAGAATGGCTCAATATCAACGGTTGTATGGTTTATGACGGTTTTTAACTCGAAAAAATACAAAGTAAAATTTTGAAGATATGCATCTCAGATCAAAAATTTTAGTTTCAAAACTCATTCACTCAGTAGCGCCATTTTTAAAAATGACTATGATTATTAGTTAAAGTGTAAGTAAAAGTTTTGCCATGTATTTTTTAGATATGCTGATAAGCCAGTCAATTAACTTTCCAACACACATGAAACCGTTGATTTCAAGTGAGCCGCTCTCTTGTAATTTGATTTCAAAGTCCTCCTAGGTTTGAATTTCCAGAAAACTTTCGGACCTCCTGTTGTCAAATTTATAACAGTTTAAAATGTTTCTAAAAACACGCGTATTTTTTGCTTCACCGCTTCACCAGATCACATATATCATCTATAAACTAAAATTTTTTGACCTGAGATGCACATCTTTAAAAATTGATATCTGTAGAACAAATAAACGCTCAGTTAAATTTGACTATGTTTCAAGGTAAGGTTGTAACTTTAATATTGTAAAAAAAATTCTAAACATGCTTGATCTACGACATCAGCCCCATTTAAAAAAAATCTATTGCTTAATATTTTTAACAATGAGAAAATTAATTTTATTGTGTATTTTTGGCACATTGGCCAATTGAGTAACTTTACAATGCATATAAAGTCCTTCTCTTGCCATTTCATTTCAAATTCAATTTATTCCCTTTCATCCTTTCATAAATTCCTCAGGGAAATGAAATGTTATTTTGAATCCTAATCCTAGCATGGTATCTTCAGATATTCAAAGATGTGGAATTGTATTTTATTATAATTAATACTAAACACGCTTAACTTATCTAATTATGATAACTTAAAACAATTCTGCGATCACATATCTAATCTTATGTTGAATTCATCTGATAATCATAAATATTTAGTTATTGGTGATTTCAACTTGCCATGTATAAAATGTTGTGACAGCTACAGAGGTTTATATCCTTTCTCTTATGAAGGTCGTACCGCACAATATCTTGTTGAGACAATGAATCTCAGCAAGCTGACTCAGCATAACGGGATTGTTAATTCGTCTAATAATTTGTTGGATCTTATGTTGTCTAATCTATGCTATACTCAGTTGTAGTTACACATTGTACTGATTCTCTAACAAAAATTGATTATTATCATCCTGCTCTTGTTATTATTTTTCTATAGAGTTTGTCAATATTAATAAAACAAAATTAGCATACAATAGTTTTAATTCTATCAAATAAACTAGATAAACAAATAAATTATTCAAATAATTGCACAACTTAATGAAATTGATTTTGACTCTGAGCTTAATTGTTCTCAAATGACAGTTGATATTACTGTTAACGTTTTGTTCTCCAAGTTGAATCCCTTCCTAAATTTTAAACACATTAAAAGTAATACTAAATCTAAATTTCCAGTTTGGTTCTCTTCAAATTTACGACACCTCATGAGATGTAAACATAAATACCATAAGCTTTATAAAACATACAATAATGCTCATGATGTAGTGAAGAGCTTCTTCGTTGGATAGCAACGAAGTGGCATAGCAGGTCGCGCACGTGGATGAGATTTATTTAGCCCCAAGCTAGCTTCTGCCTATGGGGTCGAGATAGGAATCCTGCTGCTCCATTACAAGTAACAGTGTTGTACGCGTATTTCGAGAGCAAATAAACGGATAGGAACAAAAAACACAAGTGAAATGAGTAGACTCTGGCGACCCCCTTATGCGAAAGAACCACGATCACCACGTCCAAAGCAGGTTCAGGGTCAAAAGCAGGTTCACGCTCTAATATTCCAAGAAGTTAAAAACAGCATAACTAATAAACAACATGGATTTTACGCAAAACGTTCAGTCTTAACTAAATTGGTTGAGTTCTCTAGCAATGTTTTGGAATGTGTAGATTGAGGTTATCAGGTTGATTGTGTTTACACAGTTTTCCAAAAGCGTTTGGCACTGTTTCAGATGAAATATTAATTGAGAAGTGCAATCAAGCTGGTGTACCAACGTTCTTGTGTAAATGGATATCTTCATATCTGTATGAAAGAACTTTAAATGTTAAATTTAACGGATATTTATCAAGGTCGTTTACACCCACCTCATTCCACAAGGGTCTACACTAAGACCATTATTGTTCATAATATTTATAAAAGATCTGTCGAATATTTTTTTTTTTTGAATAAAATGTGTCCAAAAATAGACCTCTGCAGTTAGAGGTTTTTGAGTGAGCGGCTCCAACAAAAAAGTTTGCAAAAAAAATTTTTTTTTGAAACAACCGGCACTCTCACGGTGGCATTTATAGGGCCAGATCAAAAAACTTTTCTAAAAATGTGCGTTTTATTAATATCTTGGACAAGTTCGTAAATCAGCCCAATCCAACACATTGTTAAGAAACCAAAAGCTTTACACTATAAAAAAACTCTGTTTTTTAGATCCGTTATAACGGCCGTTTGGATTCGAATATTTTTAAAAACTTCATAAATTTAGAATCTTTGAAACCTTTTTAATCAGTTTCTTTCAAAAAAAAGACCTTTGCTGTTGGAGGTTTCTGAGTGAGCGGCTCCAACAAAAAAGCTTGTAAAACACAAAATGCGTTTGAATCAACCGGCACTCTCACGGTTGCATTTGTGGAGCCAGTTCAAAAAACCTTTCTTAAAAATGTGTGTTTTATTAATATCTTGGACAAGTTCGTAAATCAGAAAAATCTGACATATGGTTAAGGTACTATAGGCTTTATACTAGAAAAAAAAGTGGTTTTTTTAATCCGTTATAACGGCCGTTTGGATACTAATATTTTTAAAATCTTCATAAATTTAGAATCTGTGGAAACATTTTAATCCGTTTCTTATAAATATAAACCTCTGCAGTTAGAGGTTTTTGACTTGTTGGCTTCAACAAAAAAGTTTGCAACTACAATTTCCAAAAACCTTATAACAGTCAATGTCAACCTTATAACAGTCAAAAAAATAAAAGATTTGAATAGAAGCAATAAATTTTCTTAGAAATAAACTATTTTGATATTTTGCAGTAATTGCACGACATATGATATAGATTAGGTTTGTGTCATAAATTGTCACACACATGTTCTGTGGTAGATTTGATATTTGTTTGTTGCAAAATTGGATAGATATAATTTTGCTTGTAGGTAGCTAATTTTCTTTTTAAAATTTGTTCGATATCTGTTTGAAATTAGTTTGTTTTGTTTAAACTAATCTGATACATCAGATTCTACTGGCACACAAAACTGTCTGATCTCGAAGTCTACCTATTTCTAGCGGATATACGTGCCGCTTGGACTTTTTGGGGACGGGCTGGACATTGGCCAACTTCCAGCACGAGGGAAATATACCAGATTTGTAGGATTGGTAGAATATTTTAGTCAAAGTTGGTGCAAGTTCTTTAGAAAAGGTTTTTAAAATGATGGGTGGAATATTGTCCATTCCTGAGGCTTTGTTGTTGTTTAACCCCTTTAAAAGTTTAGCTACTATTTTGGGTTTGAAGTGAAGTTCATTCATATTAACTCCTGAAGACTTGATTTGTTGCATTTCTTTAGGAGTTTCCAAAACAGTGGAGTTCAGAGCAAAAAGTTCAGCGAACAAGTTAGCTTTTCTTGCAGGATCATTGACGATTAAATCACCATCAATAATAGGGGGAATAGAAGATTTTGGATCAGAATTTAAAGAATTGATGGCACTGTAGAAACTCTTGTCAGAAATAGACATAGACGTAAGTTTTGAAGCTTTCGCTCTGTCAATTTCAGACTTTTCGTTTGAGATAATCTGGTTAGATATTTTGTTCGTCTTTAGATATTGGGATCGATTAGCGGGAGTTTTGTTATGAATCCATATGTTAAATGATTTACGTTTGTTTCTAAGTGCCGCTTTGGCAGCCTTCGAATACAAGTATTTTTGCTTGGGTTTTACAGGGAAGAGAGGGACGAATTTATTGATAGCAAATTGGATGGTTTCTGTTAAGGTTTGAGCAGAAACATTTACATTGTCAGTGTAAAAACAATGACGGTCGAAAGGAAAACCATGGAAAAAATCTTGAAGACCACTCTTATCCATTTTTGAGTAGTGAAATATTTTACGGGGCTTAGGAGCTGTAGTTTTAAGTAAATCAGTTTTGATAACTGATGAAATTAAATAATGATCAGAATTTCCAATACTACCTTTCGCTACACCGACACTCGTAATATCTGGCATTGTGGTAAGATAGAGATCTAAAAGAAAACTATTATCGACACCATTACGGGGAGTGAAAGTTGGGTTTTTAACAATTTGGAATAGGCCCTGAGACGCGGCAAAAATTTCTGCCAGCTTTCCACTATTGTCAACATCGTCGGTCGATTTGGAGAATTCCAACCATGATTTGTTGTGGACGTTGAAGTCACCGGTAACGATAACTTCACAATTAAGGGACTTTGCTCTAATCTCGTCCACAATTTTTGTTAGTGAATTAAAAAAGTTTGGGTTACGTTTGTTGGGGGACCGGTATAAAGCTATTGTAAAAAAAGTCATTTCGGGAAAACAAATCTTTAAAACCATTGTATTGAAGACATCACCGTGTAGCTCAAAATTTGGAAAGCGTGTATACGCAACACTCTCAAGAATGAATGCGCAAACGTCCTGATGGAGTTTGAAAGCTGATTCGAGCCTATGTTTGGAATTAAGTGATTCTATAAAGAGAAAATTTTCAGAAACTTGTGTTTCTGTAAGGAATAGAATGTTCGGTTTGTCGTGCTCAAGATGATGTTGCACGTGGTCATAGTTAGCGTTCAATCCGCAGATGTTTTGAACTTGTATTTTAAAAATTTTTATTGATATATATATATATATATATATATATATATATATATATATATATATATATATATATATATATATATATATATATATATGTGTTGTCTCTGTAAATACCGTGGACGTGCCGCTTTATGGGCGGGTGGATTGCGCAAATTTGCTTTACCACTTGCAGACTTATTTTTTTTTCGGTTGTACTGTCATATATATATATATATATATATATATATATATATATATATATATATATATATATATATATATATATATATATATATATATATATATATATATATATATATATATATATATATATATATATATATATATATATATATATATATATATATATATATATATATATATATATAAGATTTGATATTTGGCTTGTATATATTATTTAAATAATAAAATCTTTGGATGAAGCCAATAAATAAAACAATAATTATAATTTTTTATCGACAATTGTTTCGGTTTTTAATGATAAACCATCTTCAAGGATAATATTTTGGTAAAAATTCTTATACAAAAATAATATAACAACAATAAATTGACATAAATATGAAAAACTAACAATCAAAAAAGAAAAAGCTAACTATATAAAAAAAATATATGATTAAAGAAAATGCAAAACAATAATACAATGAAAAAATTAGAAAATACAAGATGTTAAGTAGTAAAACCTTCATTTCTTTAATTTTTGTTAAAAATCAACTTAGAACAAAATCATAAGTATTATGAAGAAAGTCTGTATCTGTTTGTATGTTTATACAATTTTTATGTTGTTTAATACGGGTCATTTCAAAAATCCTTCGTTTATTTAAATTTTTCTCTCTATCTAAAATTTTAAAATTTTGCAGGGGTAGATTTACATTACAACTTTTCGTATGATTAGATAATGCACTCATATTATCATTATTTAGTTTTTTTTGCGTCGTTGAGATGTTGTTTCACACGTTTTCCTAGATATTGTGTTGTTTGACCGATATATGTCTTACCACATCCACAATCAGCTTGATAAACTAAATTTGATTGAAGATTTATTGGTGTTTTGTCTTTTAATTTTGAAAAGATGGTGTCATATAATGTTTTATTGGCTGTTCCTACGACTTCAAAATTAAAATTTTTAAAAAATTGTCTTAGTTGTTCAAAAAGACTTTTAACGTATGGTAAAGTAATGTAAATTTTGTTGTTGTTATTAACAGATGTTTCACCCACAGCTATTTTTTCTTTTCCATAAATTTGCTGATTTAGTATTTTCCGTACAAAATTTTTTGGGTAATTGTTTTTTTCAAGAGTTTCGAAAAGTAATTTAAAATTTTTATTGTGAAATTGTAGATCTGATTAGCTCAAAATTTTTTGGACCATTAAAGTAACTGTATTTCTTTTATAAGATTGGGGTAGCCATGAATTATAATTTAAATATCTACCAGACCATGTTTTTTTATGGAACCAATCAGTTACTAATTTGCCATTACTTAAACGGTGTACGACCAGATCCAAAAAAGGTAAACAGTTATCCATTTCTGTTTCAAAAGTAAACTGTATCTTATTATTAAAACTATTAAATTTATTAAGAAAGTCTTGAATTTTGTTTTTTGGAAAAGCAGTAAAAATGTCATCAACATATCTAAAGAAAAATGGTGGTTTGATCTCCATTTCTTTTAAAACGGTTTCTTCAATATACTCCATGATTAAGTTTGCACAAGATGGGCTAACAGGAGAACCCATAGGACTTCCAAAAATTTGTCTATAAGCTTGCTGGTTATAGGTGAATTCACAGTTGTTTAAAACCAACTCCATCGCTTGGTTTTAAACAACTGTGAATTCACCTATAACCAGCAAGCTTATAGACAAATTTTTGGAAGTCCTATGGGTTCTCCTGTTAGCCCATCTTGTGCAAACTTAATCATGGAGTATATTGAAGAAACCGTTTTAAAAGAAATGGAGATCAAACCACCATTTTTCTTTAGATATGTTGATGACATTTTTACTGCTTTTCCAAAAAACAAAATTCAAGACTTTCTTAATAAATTTAATAGTTTTAATAATAAGATACAGTTTACTTTTGAAACAGAAATGGATAACTGTTTACCTTTTTTGGATCTGGTCGTACACCGTTTAAGTAATGGCAAATTAGTAACTGATTGGTTCCATAAAAAAACATGGTCTGGTAGATATTTAAATTATAATTCATGGCTACCCCAATCTTATAAAAGAAATACAGTTACTTTAATGGTCCAAAAAGTTTTGAGCTTATCAGATCTACAATTTCACAATAAAAATTTTAAATTACTTTTCGAAACTCTTGAAAAAAACAATTACCCAAAAAATTTTGTACGGAAAATACTAAATCAGCAAATTTATGGAAAAGAAAAAATAACTGTGGGTGAAACATCTGTTAATAACAACAACAAAATTTACATTACTTTACCATACGTTAAAAGTCTTTTTGAACAACTAAGACAATTTTTTAAAAATTTTAATTTTGAAGTCGTAGGAACAGCCAATAAAACATTATATGACACCATCTTTTCAAAATTAAAAGACAAAACACCAATAAATCTTCAATCAAATTTAGTTTATCAAGCTGATTGTGGATGTGGTAAGACATATATCGGTCAAACAACACAATATCTAGGAAAACGTGTGAAACAACATCTCAACGACGCAAAAAAAACTAAATAATGATAATATGAGTGCATTATCTAATCATACGAAAAGTTGTAATGTAAATCTACCCCTGCAAAATTTTAAAATTTTAGATAGAGAGAAAAATTTAAATAAACGAAGGATTTTTGAAATGATCCGTATTAAACAACATAAAAATTGTATAAACATACAAACAGATACAGACTTTCTTCATAATACTTATGATTTTGTTCTAAGTTGATTTTTAACAAAAATTAAAGAAATGAAGGTTTTACTACTTAACATTTTGTATTTTCTAATTTTTTCATTGTATTATTGTTTTGCATTTTCTTTAATCATATATTTTTTTTTATATAGTTAGCTTTTTCTTTTTTGATTGTTAGTTTTTCATATTTATGTCAATTTATTGTTGTTATATTATTTTTGTATAAGAATTTTTACCAAAATATTATCCTTGAAGATGGTTTATCATTAAAAACCGAAACAATTGTCGATAAAAAATTATAATTATTGTTTTATTTATTGGCTTCATCCAAAGATTTTATTATTTAAAAAATATATATATATATATATATATATATATATATATATATATATATATATATATATATATATATATATATATATATATATATATATATATATATATATATATATATATATATACAAAACTAATTGCCAATAATCCTGCTGATGAAGCGCACCCCAGATGCACCACCCACCACCTTAATTGAGGCACAAAGCCCACACAGAATTATGTGTTAGTCTAATTCCTCGGAAGAGCTAACGAGCGGTACCACTACGAAACGCTGCCCAGCTAAGACTGGGAGTGCTACCGTTGACTAATTAAACTTCATCCGTCAGCACCCTAAGATATCATCTTGGCTAATGATATCTCCTGCCATTGCCAGTGGTTTGTGATATCTCACGCTGACTCATATGTCAATGGCAGGGACTGGAGTACGCAGGGTAGTCAGACCCGTAGATCAACATTGATCATAATCGATCAAAATTGACCCCTCCTGCGGACGAATATGTTAGAGTGTTCCCATCTTTTCTATGCTGATGATTTAAAAATATACAAATCTGTCATTAACATAACAGATTCTCATGCACTTCAAACTGATCTTTGTAAATTATAACATTGGAGTAAACAAAATAAATTGAACTTAAACCGTGCCCTATCGAATTTGCTTATAATATAGAGGGGAATGTTCTGAATAGGGTAAATGTAATCTGTGATCTTGGGGTAACATTTGACTCAAAGTGGTGCTTTGATAAACACATTGAACTAATTTGTTCCAAAGCATACAAAGTTCTTGGTTTTATTTGCCGCAGTGCTAGATTATTTCGTAACCCAAATCTCTCTATAATACTTTTCAATTTTTTGGTAAGAAGTATAATTGAATACGCCTCACATATATGGAATCCTTTTTATGACAAGTATTGTGATCAACTTGACCGTGTTCAAAAACGGTTTACTAGACTTCTTGTTTTTAAATCTATTCCTTTTGCTGGCTACATACCGAGAAAAGATTGAAAATTTTCAATATAACAGATTTGTGTAATAGAGGGATAATTCTTGATGAGGTACTTCTGTACAAAATAATAAACTACAAAATTGAATCGCCGTCCCTCTTTGATGTTATGCTGTACATCCCTTCCTATATGACTAGAAATACCCAGCTAATTTTACCCTGCTAGCCTTCGCGTACTAATTTAGGCTTTGCTAACCCTCTGCCTAGATGTCAGTTAAGCCACGATGAACTCTTTAATTCGTTGAATTTGTTTCATTTTTCGCTTGATCAATACAAGTCTTGTCTTTTCAAGCTACTAAATTAAATAATTAAATATATTTTTCTACTTCAAGCTACAAAAATGTCATTTTAATCTATAGTAAAACCTATGTGAAAGGGAAACTTTTTCTAAGTAGTGACTGAAAATGTTTTCAGTCACTACGACTGAAAGTAAATAAGTTTCGGTGGTCGCCTACAGGTGGTGGTTATTTAAAGGATTGAATATTTGAGATTGAATTTGATTTACTGTTTTTGCTGTTGTTTCGGTTGCTGTGTTTATTGCTGTCAATATCGCAGTATTTTGAAGGGATTGAATATTTTGAATATTTTGATCGAAACGAATCGAAACTAATTATATCAATTGTGTGTAATTAGTTAATTAAACTAATAATGAGTGTTTTGGATTTTTGAGATCAATTAAACTCAAGTAAGTAAAGAAGTAATTGGAATATTTTCAATTCAAAGGTATGGTTTGAAGTTTCTCAGAAAAAAACTACAATTCACATTTTTTACGTGTTTCGGATCGGATTCGAACCTACCCTCGTCAGTGCCCGGCTCGAATCTTTGGGCAGACACGCTATCGATTACGCCGTTGAGGCGATGACAATTTCAAAGTTGAAACTTCTTCATCACTTATTTATTTTACTTAAGTTGAATTTTTCCACTGTCATTAGACTCCATATTATGGAAATGCTTTTACATTATATGGGATTTTTTGCATTAAATTTCTAGACAATACTTTGTGTGAATTCATAGAATGGGGAACATTTCTATTCTAATTAACATCCTAAGTCACGATTGTATAGTCATTATTGATTGTTTCCAATCAATGTGAAATCAATGGCTGACACTTGGTCAATTTGTAGTTCTACATGTATTAACATTAGACTACATTAAGGGAATTTAAATTTAATTTTGGATTTTTGAGATCAATTAAACTCAAGTAAGTAAAGAAGTAATTGGAATATTTTCAATTCAAAGGTATGGTTTGAAGTTTCTCAGAAAAAAACTACAATTCACATTTTTTACGTGTTTCGGATCGGATTCGAACCTACCCTCGTCAGTGCCCGGCTCGAATCTTTGGGCAGACACGCTATCGATTACGCCGTTGAGGCGATGACAATTTAATAAAAAAAGTGATGAAGAAGTTTCAACTTTGAAATTGTCATCGCCTCAACGGCGTAATCGATAGCGTGTCTGCCCAAAGATTCGAGCCGGGCACTGACGAGGGTAGGTTCGAATCCGATCCGAAACACGTAAAAAATGTGAATTGTAGTTTTTTTCTGAGAAACTTCAAACCATACCTTTGAATTGAAAATATTCCAATTACTTCTTTACTTACTTGAGTTTAATTGATCTCAAAAATCCAAAATGAAATTTAAATTCCCTTAATGTAGTCTAATGTTAATACATGTAGAACTACAAATTGACCAAGTGTCAGCCATTGATTTCACATTGATTGGAAACAATCAATAATGACTATACAATCGTGACTTAGGATGTTAATTAGAATAGAAATGTTCCCCATTCTATGAATTCACACAAAGTATTGTCTAGAAATTTAATGCAAAAAATCCCATATAATAAAGAGTGTGTTTTTTTTCTATATCGGAGAAATCGGATCGATAAAATAAAATTTGTATCAGATATATCGTATACTTTTTTCCTCCGATAATTAGCTGTCAGATATAAAATATATTCTCTGAGTTCTTTCCGCCAAAAAAACATAAAAAAAAATTTATTAAATAAATAAATAAATTTTATTAAAAAATTTATTTTTATTTGTTTTTAATTGAAACTTTACCTACAATTTTTTAAATTTATACTTTAAACGATGACTTCCAGTAGGTAAAAAAATATCTGTAATATCTGTAAAAGTTTTTAGAGAAAATATATGAACTATTTTCATTATTCATATTGTCAAATTCATCTGCTAAAAACATACAAAACGACATATCTAAATTTGACTGTGTAAAAAATAAACAAGATTGTATTTATATATAGCATTTTTATCAGTGTAAAATAATGTTATTATTGTTTTCGCCTGTTATTATTCCATCTGTAGGCGAACACAATAATAACATTATTTTACACTGGTAAAAATGTTATACATAAATACAATCTTGTTTATTTTTTACACAGTCAAATTTAGATATGTCGTTTTGTAAGTTTTTAGTAGATGAATTTGTTAATATTAACATTTATATTTACAAGCGTAGAAAAAATAGCGTTTTCTACGCGTGGTAAAAACGTTTTTGCATGACTGAACTTATTCCACTCGACGCTATTGCGTCTCGTGGACAAACCGTTCAGTCACGCAAAAATTTACAATTTCTTTTCCTAGTTTATTTTGATAGTAGTGCGTGCTGTTAGATTTTTAATATTTGTATTGGAATCTTTACAATGTTGAAGTATTAATGATTTATTTGTTTGTAGTTACCTACTTTGATTATTATATAATGTTGTTATTTTTTTGGTTTTTGTAATTAGTATTGTTTTTCTTTTTTGCTTTTTTTCTATATTAATTGTAATTTGAAATAATTGTATTAATCAAAATGTAAATATAATGTAGATATATTGTGGAACACATAATAGGACTCTGTCTGTATGTTCTCCTTAGTGGTAATAAATAAATAAATAAATAAATAAATAAATAAACTTTATTTAAAAAAACAAAATTTTGAATTTTCGAAAAACTTTCGGACCCCCCTGTTCTCAAACTAAAAACTTTAAAATTTTTCTTAAAACACATTGTTATTTTTCATATCATTATTTTACAAACCGCAAGTTCCACTGAATTCTATACCATCGAATGGTTTTGAAATTGAAAAATCATTAGATCGAAATATAAAATCATCGAAAATTCATTTCGTCAAAAAGTCATTACATTGAAACATCTTTTTATTACTAACCCGACTTCTACCCAACCCTGTTTTGGCCTGTCACGTCGTACCTGGACTACACTAAACCGAATAAGAACTAATCATGGACGTTGTGCTGACTCTTTCTACAAGTGGGGCATTTCGGAGTCCTCTTAATGTGACTGCAGAGCTCCACAACAAATCATAAAACACATTGCAACTGTGTGTCCAATTTGACGTTAATATAGCGATATCTCAGACATCTATTTTTGCTTTTTTTCTTTTAACTAAAAGACGCGCAATCAAATCGATTGTAACTCATTTAATATGTATTCATATTTTATTTTTGTTTAAGTTTTATTTAATTTAAATTGAAACATCACATCACCGAAAATCGTTCAATAGAAAATTTAATTCATAAAATCGAAATAGCTATTTATGTACCAAGGGCGTAATGGAGGTTATTGCGCCCGGAAAGCGACGTAAGCCAGCCCGAGGGCCTCTGGCCCGAGGAATAGATGTCGCTTGATGCTAAATATTTAATGCTTCACTTGTTGTAAACCTTTTGAAACGAATTAAATTTAAAGTGATATTTCAAAATTTAATTTGGTTTAAAAATTGTGATTTCACAATGTAAAAATTTAATACAAGTCAAAATTGCAAAGTTTCAATTTTTATTATATTTAAAAAATAAATATAATAAAAAGTGTGAACAAACTTAGTTTCTTGACTTGTGAATTTTTATATTGGGAAATCCTCTAAATTAGGTCAAATTATGTTTAATTGTTTTTATTAATTTTTAATTGGTTGTTTTTCTTTTGATAACGGAAAATAACGGTTTACTACATTTCCCCTACAATTAGTATTTATGAAAGAAATTTAAAAGTTAGTAGAGTAGTTTTTTAGACACAGAGTGAAGTGGTCAGTTTACAGTAAACTAGCTAGTGATTATATAAGTTAATCTTAAGTAAAGTTAAAATCAGTCAGGCAGAAAATAGTGAGTATCAGGCAGTGATTCAGTATAAAAAAGTGAAAAAAATAAGTTTTCCGAAAAGTTTCGAATGTTTTTAGTTTTAAGTTAAACTAAAAAATTAAATAAAGTTCAGTTCCAAAGGTTTTTCGATTTTACCTAATTTAAAATCATAACAATAAAAAAAAATAAAAATTTATTATCCGAATTAAATGTATACATGTGTTTTAAAAAGTGTCAATCACAGAATTAACTAACCTTAGACAAAGGGAAATACAATTATTAAAAAGGATTATAACAGTTGGTAAATACATATAAATACATATCCTAGTTTAAAAGGATATAACACACTTAATACGCTGAAACTAATAAAAACAATTTAAATTTTTTCTCTATTATATGACAAAAAATCCAAATGAAGTTTAGTATGCCATGAAAATAAATAGTTTGAAGTTTGAAATAATTATTTTTTGTTTGTATGTTGCTATGGAAATAAATTATCCTACAAACTTGTCTGACATATAATAGTTATTTACATATCGAGGGCTGAAAGTAGAAGATTACGCCAGCGGTTCATATTGAAGCCCGACGCGAAGCGAGGGCTTTTATTGAACCAAGGGCGTAATCTTCCTTTCAGCCTGAGTGTATGTACAACGTTTTACGCACAACTGCACAACTTTATTGTAGTATAAATCAATTTTTGAATTTTTTAAACTCGCTAGACATTTTGAAAATTATGCTAAACATGCCATGATTTTCTCTATAAACTTCATACAATAATTTATTTGTTTGTTCTAATTTTATGAATATTTTACGGGTAGAAGTAGAAAAATATATTAATATTTCATATAGCAACGGGATTTTAGTTTACGGATGTAAAGTTCAACTTTCAGCCACGATAACTAGGATGTAAAATGTGTTTTACGATTCGTTTGTGCGTAAAATAATTTGTAGTTTTTGAAAATCAAATGAATATGAAAATTTTGAAAATCGTTGAATGAAAATTTCAAAATTATTTAAAAAATGTTTATACTAGTTAATAATTAACATTCAAAATTAAAAAATTGATTAAAACTAATTATAATTTACATTTGATACACAAAACTATAGTACAAACAAAATTATTTATTTCTTTAGCTTCTTATACGCGGGCGTTATGAATTCATAATGCCCTCTCATAACGCCCCGCTTTTTATGAATGTGTTTATATATCGCGTATCCTAGCCATTAAAACAACTTACTGTGAGTCTTCACGTAATATCTACAATCGAGAATTATACAAGAAATCACACGTGAAGACTACTTCTATCAATCTCATAACATTTTTCATGATATTTTTTGTACAAGAATTGTAGAAAAAATTATAAGTATGATTTTATGATAGTTAAAAAAAATGGCGACTTTATTTTGTTTATCTTCATACATTTAAAATTCAAAGCAAATTTTATTTATTATTACTTCGGTCTGAAAGATCTAAGTATTACATTCTCGAGCCAAAAGTGAAATTCTTAACCCGACTTTTTTGTGCATTTCTCGACGTTTTAGGACCTACTGATTCTAAAAAAGCAAAAAAAACATGCATTAAACATAATTATTTTGAATTTTTTTTAATGAAACTAATACTTTATCATTTTAATATTTGAAGGATATTCGAAATCGAGTTAATGCTGCTATCTATTGAAGAAATACAAAAGCTTTCAGTTGGTATATTCAATTTTGATGAATATCAAACCCAGCCCATATAAATCAATTGAAAAGAATTCGCAACATTTTTTTTATACCCAATTTACAGGAGAAAAACAACTTAATTCACCATTTTTTACCAATAAACGCCTCCTTACCAACAAACGCCCGACTCAAAACACTTTTATGAACCATGTCTATTCATTGTTTAATCAGAATTTCACAAATTTTCTTGCATTTTAAGGACTTCAACACAAAACTTCAATTTTCTCGAAATTTGGTTTTATGGACTTACGTTGTTTTTCCCCTGTACCCTTCATTTTATTTTATTTTTCCAAATATATTTTCGATCTCTAGGAGATCTTCTTCAGGGAAGAAGTTTCTATAAACTAAACAAAATGACAAAAATGTACTTAAACGGTAAATTTTTATACAAAACAAAATGTTTCGGTTTACTAATTAACAAACAAAACAAAATATTTGATGGTATTAGTGGTGGTTATGGGCGTTAAAAAATTAAAAATAAAAATGAAAAACGTAAACAAAGTTTTAAATTTAATTTTTGGGCTAGATACGTCGATGACATCTTAGTTATAATGAAAAAACATCAACTAAACCTACGCTAAACTAGCAATTTCAGAAGAAACTTTATACAAAACCCACACGAACATTTTGTGGTACAAACTTAATAAAGAATCCGAGTTTCAAGATTTTCAAAACTGGTACAAAAATATAACAGAAGTCTTAATACATAAACTACGCAACAAGAGCAGCACCATCAATAATAAGCTAAAAAAGTTGTTAAAATACAAAAACACAACGAGTTGCAGAATTAAACCACAAATAGTTGAAGGATATGCTCAAAATTTATCAACACAAACATTTACAACAGAAGAATTAGAACTGCTAAATAAAGGTTTAAATTTCGCACCACCTAGTCTACACATCCCGATAATCAACCTTGTATCAGATTTAGAATTTGTCGTCGAACATTTACCCACAGAAGAACGCAACATCGCTCGCTTTGAGTCAAAGAATATTACAAGCAACTTCAACAACAACCAAAACAGCAAAAAAGAAGAGATTATAAAAACAACAAAAACCATAAAGTCCCTCAAAAAAAAAAGATTATATTTATACAAAAGCTGACAAAGGGAACAGCTTAGCTATTCTTGACAAAAACGATTACAACACAAGAGTTGAAAATCTTCTTGCTGATGGTCCATATAAACCTCAAACCACAAATCCAACAAACCAACTACAATTAAAGGCCACAAAGCTGAGAAAAAAGATTGCTGAAAATTTCAACCAAGATTTTTTGAGGTGGAAGTTGTTAGTATCGAACCCGACACTACCAAGAATGTATGCACTTTCAAAGCTACACAAAACTGGAAAAGCTATGCGGCCAACAGTATCAAACAACAACTCACCCACAGAAAGAATTTCAAAATGGCTCGTAGACGAATTCAAAAACATACAGCCGTTTCCAACATTAGCAATAAAAAAAATTCATCAAATTTAATCAACAAATTAACAAATGTCCGACCAAAAGAAAACAAAATCTTAGTTTCTCTGGATGTCAGTGCCCTTTTTCCGAGTGTTTCAGTGGATAAAGCAATAAACTTAATAAAAACTTGGTTGCTCTCAAATAAAATTGAAAACAAAATTGAAATTGAAAAAACATCAACTAAGAAACGTTCTGAAACACATCACCAACGTACACCCCACAATAAAATTTACCCATGAAGAAGAAGTCGATGGAAAATTACCATTTCTCGACTTAATGTTATTACAGGAAAAAAAATGGAATAGAAGTCGACATCTTTAGCAAAGCCACCACTACAGATCGCTTTATACCAGCCAACTCGAACCACCCGTGGCAACATAAAATAGCCGCCTTTCGAAGTATGACGCACAGATTAGTCAATATTCCCCTTTCTACAGAAAATTTCAAAAAAGAAAAAATAAATATCAAGAGAATAGCTAAGATAAATGGTTATTCTCCTCAGGAAATAGATAGGCTAATTCGATCTTGTAAAAGGAAGAAGAGAATTGCTGATATTACGTCGTTACAACCATTAAACAACAACAACAAAAAACAACCCGGGCATCTCTACAAAACTTAAAAACACCTTCAACCGTCACAATATCGAATTAGTACCAGTAACAGATTTCAAACTATCCTCTCTTCTCACCAACAATAAAGACAAAATACCAGCAAACGATAAAAATGGAGTTTATCAAATTAACTGCCAAAACTGTAGCCAAAAATACATAGGATCAACAAAAAGGAAAATATTCACGAGATTTAAGGAAACACCAACATAAAACTAAACCACGACAAATCAGCAGTAGCAAAACATATATTGGATACAAACCACACAATAGATACCACCAACTTAAAATTATTTCAAGAAGAGACAACAGGAAATTGGAAATCATCGAATCATACCATATTCAACAACAACAAGAAGATAGCCTCCTTAACAACGACAGAGGACCAATTTACAGTTCTTTGTTTACATTATAAAACTTTTATTGTATTTCATTTTAATTGCTTTTTTATTAACATTTGGGAAATCCGTATTTTAATTTAGTTTTTCATTTTTATTTTTTAACGCCCATAACCACCTCTAATACCATCAAATATTTTGTTTTGTTTGTTAATTAGTAAACCTAAACATTCTGTTTTGTATAAAAATTTACCTGTTAAATACATTTTTGTCATTTTGTTTAGTTTATAGAAACTTCTTCCCTGAAGAAGATCTCCTAGAGATCGAAAATATAGACTCGAGACTGTCTGCCGGCCGGCCTTCACAAGCGACGAAATCTAGAAAACCACTGGAGCGATTTAAAAAAAAATTTTTTTCTAAAAATAGGTATACTTAATAGGAAGAGCCGAAAGGACGATGTGTTCGATAACTGTACCGGAAGTGTGTCAAAAAAATCGTCAAGTGTGTCAAAACAAGGAAATTTGCATATTTTTGGCTTAAAAAACGTTCATTTTAAGTGATTTACGAGTAGGAACATTGAATTTGGAAAAATCTCGATAGTCGGAATTGGTATGTGAGGCCAAAAACTAGATTATGGCATCATAAGTTTGTCAAAAAAATGTTGTCAAGTGTGTTAAAAGAATGATTTTCATTTTTTTAACCAATTTTTTGGCAAAAAATGAAATTAATAATTTGTATGACATGAAATTTAATCTCATGTTTGATTGAACATGGAAATTTTTTATTTTGTTATAATTTTTGAAATATTTTCGGAATTTTAAAACAAGTTTGTATTTTTGATTTTGATATAATTTTTGCAATATTTTTATAGTATTTTGGAAGAAGTTTGAATTTTTGAGTTTGTGAATTAAGAAATTTTGCAATAATTTTAGAATTAGAAAAAAGTTTTAATTTTGTAAGAACTTTCGGAATATTTTTAGAGTTTTGAAATAGTTTAAATTTTTGTCTTTATTATAATTTTTGAAATATTTAAACGTAACCCAAACTTTTTTAATTTATTGACAAAAATTGTGGACGAGATTAGAGCAAAGTCCCCATATTGTGAAGTTATCGTTACCGGTGACTTCAACGTCCACAACAAATCATGGTTGGAATTCTCCAAATCGACCGACGATGTTGACAATAGTGGAAAGCTGGCAGAAATTTTTGCCGCGTCTCAGGGCCTATTCCAAATTGTTAAAAACTCAACTTTCACTCCCCGTAATGGCGGTGATAATAGTTTTCTTTTAGATCTCTATCTTACCACAATGCCAGATATTACGAGTGTCGATGTCGCGAAAGATAGTGTTGGAAATTCTGATCATTATTTAATTTCATCAGTTATCAAAACTGATTTACTTAAAACTACAGCTCTCAAACCCCGTAAAATATTTCACTACTCAAAAATGGATAAGAGTGGTCTTCAAAATTTTTTTCCATGGTTTCCCTTTCGACCGTCATTGTTTTTACACTGACAATGTAAATGTTTCTGCTCAAAACTTTACAGAAACCATTCAATTTGCTATCAATAAATTTGCCCCTTTCTCCATAGTAAAACCCAAACAAAAATACTTGTATTCGAAAGCTGCCAAAACGGCACTTAGAAACAAACGTAGATCATTTAATATTTGGATTCATAACAAAACTCCCACTAATCGATCCCAATATCTAAAGGCCAACAAAATATCTAACCAGATTATCTAAAACGAAAAGTCTGAAATTGACAGAGCGAAAGCTTCAAAACTTACGTCTATGTCTATTTCTGACAAGAGTTTCTACAGTGCCATTAATTCTTTAAATTCTGGTCCAAAATCCCCTATTCCCCCTATTATTGATGGTGATTTAATTGTCAATGATCCCGCAAGAAAAGCTAACTTGTTCGCTGAACGTTTTGCTCTGAACTCCACCGTTTTGGAAACTCCTAAAGAAATACCCCAAATCCAGTCTTCAGGAGTTAATATGAATGAACTTCACTTCAAACCCAAAATAGTAGCTAAACTTTTAAAGGGGTTAAACATCAACAAAGCCTCAGGAATGGACAATATTCCACCCATTACACTGTGCGACAGCCAAAATCCGCTGGGGTTCTGACTACCGGCAAAAGTTATATCGGTAAAAAAAAGTTATACGTGTTATCGAGATATATCGATTTGAAGTTAGTATCATATAGGAGAAATTGTTACGTTTGGGGTTCTTTTTTGACATAACTCGAGAACGACTAGTCCGATTTTGCTGAAACAAATTTAGAAATTAAGAATTATAATTCCTTTAATCTATTGATAAACTATACTGAAAAAGTAACGATAAAATAAAAAAATTAAAATTAAAATAAATAAAAATACAAAAAATAAAATAAATAAATAAATAAAATAAAAATAATAAAGTAAAATAAAAAAATAATAAAAATAATAAAATAAAAATATAAAAAAAAAAATTTAATAAATAATAAATAAATAATAAATAATAAATAAATAATAAATAATAAATAAATAATAAATAAATAATAAATAAATAATAAATAAATAATAAATAAATAATAAATAAATAATAAATAAATAATAAATAAATAATAAATAAATAATAAATAAATAATAAATAAATAATAAATAAATAATAAATAAATAATAAATAAATAATAAATAAATAATAAATAAATAATAAATAAATAATAAATAAATAATAAATAAATAATAAATAAATAATAAATAAATAATAAATAAATAATAAATAAATAATAAATAAATAATAAATAAATAATAAATAAATAATAAATAAATAATAAATAAATAATAAATAAATAAGAAATAAATAATAAATAAATAATAAATAAATAATAAATAAATAATAAATAAATAATAAATAAATAATAAATAAATAATAAATAAATAATAAATAAATAATAAATAAATAATAAATAAATAATAAATAAATAATAAATAAATAATAAATAAATAATAAATAAATAATAAATAAATAATAAATAAATAATAAATAAATAATAAATAAATAATAAATAAATAATAAATAAATAATAAATAAATAATAAATAAATAATAAATAAATAATAAATAAATAATAAATAAATAATAAATAAATAATAAATAAATAATAAATAAATAATAAATAAATAATAAATAAATAATAAATAAATAATAAATAAATAATAAATAAATAATAAATAAATAATAAATAAATAATAAATAAATAATAAATAAATAATAAATAAATAATAAATAAATAATAAATAAATAATAAATAAATAATAAATAAATAATAAATAAATAATAAATAAATAATAAATAAATAATAAATAAATAATAAATAAATAATAAATAAATAATAAATAAATAATAAATAAATAATAAATAAATAATAAATAAATAATAATTAAATAATAAATAAATAATAAATAAATAATAAATAAATAATAAATAAATAATAAATAAATAATAGATAATAAATAAACAATAAAAAATAATAACAACAAATAATAAATAATAATAATAAATAGTAATAATAATAGTAATAAATAATAATAAATAATAATAATAATAAATAACAATAATAATAAACAATAATAATAATAATAATAAATAATAATAATAATACAATAAAATATAATAAAAACATAAAATAAAATTATAATAAAAATAATAAAATAAAATAATAAAATAAAATAAATAAATCAAAAATAAAAAAAAATAATAAATAGAAAATAATAAATAAAAAAGTAAAAAAGTAAAAAAAAAAAAATTTTGTGCACAGATTGTGTGCCTTTACGTCAAAGTAATAAGACTTGACACTTTTTCCCGTTTTGAATTTTTCATGATTTTTTAATATACAATTTTTTAATTTTTTAGGCAAAAAATTATTTTTTTTCTGCGAAACGCCGGGACACGTATAACTTTTTTTTTACCGATATTACTTTTCCCGGTAGTCAGAACCCCAGCGGATCCCTGACCCCTACCATTTGTCGCACAGTGGTATTTTAAAAACCTTTTCTAAAGTACAGAGATAGTAACTCCTCATTTTTTGATCATCATCTTCCACATTGTGAATAATAATAGTTTGAATCATATTTTCGTTTGAAAAAAGATACTCAAAAAATTAATCCTACTTGATAAAGATTGAATACTTCTCGTTTTGTTTTTGAATTGAGGATCCTACATCTTTTTTTTCAAATTAATGCTCTTCGATCTTTTTTCAATTGAATTTTTTCTTATTCAGATTTTGAGATTGTTGTTTTGGTGAAATAGAAAATAATTTACAGAATAAAAATTTAGGTTTAGGTTGTTTGTTGTTTATTAATTTGATTATTTAGTTTATTGGAATAAATGGACATTTGTGATTGTATACAAACAGGACTGCAAAAGTATGAATTATTTTTAATGGTTGGGTTTTAGATTTTTCTTGATATACAAATAAATAATATATACCTAACAACTAATGATTGTTTTGTGGTTTAATTTGCACAATATTTAATTTTTTTAAATTATTGATTTAATTTAAAAGTTATTGTTTTGGTTTTTGTCAGACAATTTATTAAAAATTACAATATTTGAAAACAAACGATTCCACTGTTTAAGAAAAAATGTGGCGTCAATTAGTAATGGTCAGTTAGAAACTAGTTCATTTGCGCGTAGCGCGAAGTACATCAACTCAATGGGACTCAATGGGAAGACGGATATGAAACTTTCTACCGAGGTTTGATTACTAATCTTTTTAGAGTTTGGTTTGGCTTGATTATTTTGATAATGTGATTTCGGCTATGATTTGATGATTTTTAAAATATGGTTTTGGTGTTGATGATTTTTACCTGAAGATAAACTATGCTGGTTTTAACATTATTTAGGGGATTTTTCCATCGGGTTTGTTTTGTTCATATTGGTTTTGTTTTACTGTTTTTAGCGGTGTGGACCCCGCCATATATTCGCCGTATTTTCTGTTCAATGACTGGACTAAAACATTTAAAATTTAGTTTGTATCGCAGAGATAACGAAAACATTTAAAATTTTGATTGATTATCGTGAGAAAAACTATGTAAGTACTACTACAGGTTTTTGTCAATATTTTCGAAGTCCTTAATTCTAATTTGATTAATTTAATTTATACTAGAACAATTTTAGAGCAAAATTAATGATCAGTCAACTTTCCGATTAAATTAAATAAACCCTCTGCAATTTGCCGTCAACATTTCTGAAAAACAATAAATGGAATGAATAAAATCAATGTTTATCATTCAATGTTTATCATTCTCGAAACTAGATCGCTTGAAAATTGTATGGATTGCAAAAAGTTTCATAATTTGCACCATAATTTTTTAGATTCAGTTCTTATATTATTCTTGATGGGAGATTTTCCATCGGGGTGATGTTATATCACAAATAATTTACTGAATTAATTGTTAATCATGTGTCAATACACACAAGTGAAGACTAGTCATCTTCTTCTCACCGATACAAGTTTGTTATTCAATACTAGAATGTCTAGAGTATAACAAAACAGTGATCACCAGAGAAATTAATTGACTAAACCTGAATCTATTAAATATATGTTTATGTAAATTTTTTGTTTTTTTTTTATACTTCGCTAGAGTTGTAATCTAATTTTTGGTTTATCTTAATTAGCGTTGACATTTTTTGGGAGAGTTTATCTAGTCGGCTAGCCCTGATGAGAATGATAAACTCTTTTAAAGTTTTAAATTTTCTCATTAGTTCGAAACTAGATCGGTCTAAAATTGTATGGATTGCAAAAAGTTTCATAATTTGCACCATAATTTTTTAGATTCAGTTCTTATATTATTCTTGATTTTCTATCGGGGTGATGTTATATCACAAATAATTTACTGAATTAATTGTTCACAAGTTATAGCTTCGGTAAAGTGCGTCTAATAGCTTGTTTTATTCAATCTTTAGAAGTCTTATAGAAACTATTAAAAAATGTGACAAAAATATTACAATGTTTTTATATATCTACACCTTTTAACGTAATTATTGTTATTGCTATGTTATTGTGTTTAAATTTAAGTTTTTGTTTACGGTCGCATCAAGTTTTGAACCCTGGTCCTTCTATCGTTTGTCCTGCGCGCTATCCAATCGGCTAATTTAAATGTTAAGAAATAATAAATATCTTTGGTAGTAGTTACAATAACAATAGCTTCTATAAGACTTCCATAGAATTTTGTTTTTTAATTTAGATGTAGAAAATATAGTATATAATTCAGGGGCTTATTTTTTATGAAAAAAGGTATGTGACATGTAACTTCAATGGGTTTTTTAACGATGAAATCATTATCTGAGGTTTACGTTCTTAAAAAGTTTTGTTTCTTTTTGATAGACGTAAAAGAATATTGAAAAATCTATTTTCTATTTGTTTTATTAGTTCAAAGATTTAAGGTATAGCTAAAGGGGTTATATTTTTTCATTCATTAACTTTTAGCGTAATTACACCTTTATTTGAACAATATTTTTTTTTAAATAAAAAGTTTTGTAATTGAATTTTTAATAGGTGTCACAACAACATGCGTTACTAAAGTGCTGATGAACGCAGTTAACTTTTAAAAATGGTTATATAAATATAAAACAATAACAAAAGAAGCAACGATAAATCGCACCCGTTCATTTGCTGTAAATTATTTTAATAGAGTGACTAAATTATGAAAATCTGTATTGCCTCAGTTCTTCCTGACGAGTTTGGCTCTCAGAAATGTAAAGAAAATTCATATAGCATTATTTATAAAACTTTAAATTTTCTCTATTCCACTCTAGTTGATTTTTGATTCTGATTCTCTAGTCTAGTTGATTATGATGTTAATTGATTTTTTTGTCTACTTGAAGACTCTAAATAAAGAATACTTTATATTGTGCAAAATAAGTCTAAATAACAGATTAATAAACAAAAACCACCTTATGCACAATACTTTTTTGACAAAAACGAAACGATTTCAATTTCGTATAAGCTTCAATTAAACCCATTGAAATTACATGTCACATATATTTTTCCATAAAAAGTAAGCCCCTGAATTAAACTATATTTTCTCCATCTAAATTTAGTTGAAATAATAGAAGCAATAGCTTCCGTCAGTTTGACATATTTCGTTTCAGATATTGAAGCAATTTTTAGACTATTACAGCTGTGCTTCTTTAAGAGCTGTAAACAGTTACAACCGAAACAACTTTAATCCTAATGACAGCTATAACTTCTATAACCTTTTATCGGAAGCTCTATTTAGTGAGTTTCGGTGAAGCTTCTAATATTAAATATAGAAGTATTTTAGAAACTTTCATTCCGGTGGTAGGGAGAACTTCTCTGTGGAAGTTGTATCGAAACTTTATATAAGTAAAATATAACTAGCTTCCACTTGAAGCTTTAGCGAAGTTTTATTGTGGCTAAAACTTGTATAATTCAAAATTGAGAAGTAAGGGAGGTGCGCCGTCGGTGTTATAAATTATTTTCCTAATATTAGAATTTACATGCGTTCTGATGAATTCAATAAGTTTTGTAATGAAAAGATGGACTGTAGTACTGTTGTGATCGTTTATATCCGAAATAAGTATAAAACTTCGGTGCTGTATATATTCACTTGTGGCACTTTTAAAATAAATGACAAATGGATGAATAGTAGCTTGTGAATTATTATAATGATAACCTTGAAACGAATCCTGAATTATGAAGGCGTAGTATTCAGAAAAATCCCCTTAAACGAAGCACTCTCCTGGTTCTAATTTTTTTTTCTTTCCTCAATGAATGTAGATTGCTGTTTTGCTATAAAGTTGTGTAGCAGCATCAAAATTTGTAAACGGTAAACAAATTTTTTCATAAATTTGTCTACAGTTTCTATTAAAGTATCCAAATTGCATCGATCAGTGCTAATCCATTGTTGATATTTGACTTGAAGGATTCCTTTAACGTCAAAATCATTTAGTAATCTTTCTTCCAGTTGTTGAAGTTTTTTTGAACATTCATTGCACTTCAAAGTATGACAATCTTCTATTAGATAGATAGATAGATAGAAAGGGGTAGACAGGTTGCGCGAGGCGGAGCTTGTCCTGGCACGCAGACTCTACGGTCCATAGCGCCGTGTCCAAGTATGGCCTCATAACAACTATTCCACAAACCTTTCTGTCTGGTTAATGAAATCCAAGACCGACTGTATTGGCGACAGTTTTATGGTGCTGGCCTTTATAGTATCAGAGCCAAAAATCCTAGCTCTGACCTTAGAGAAGGCCGGGCATACACACAAAAAGTGCTCAGAGTCCTCCTCCTCTTCAAGACAACAACCACAGAGAGGACTATCTATAAGTCCCATCGTTAAAAGATGTTTATTTAGATGTCCATGTCCTGTTAGGACACCGATCACAGAGCTGAGAGTTTTCCTCTTCAAGCTTAAAAGAAAATTAACATTTTTCTCCGAAATGCTAAAAAACATCTTACTTTGTCTACCTGTTGATGACGCATTCCACAGAGCATTCATCTTAAGGTTCGCATCATCCTTTAATAATGACAAGGCAAAACTTTTGGATAACCTTAAGGCGGGTTCTGGCCCGGAAAATTCTAAGGTCGCTCCCGCCCTTGCACGTTCATCAGCTTTTACGTTGCCCGGAATGCCACTGTGACCTGGAACCCAACGCAGCGTGATGTTATTGAGTTGCGCTATCCTACAAAGGGTTTTTCTACACTCATTGAAGAGTATAGAAGTAGTCTCCGGGTTTACAAGCGCTTTAATAGCTGTTTGGCTATCCGAGCAAATACAAATTTGTTTACCCTGCAGACACAAGCGTGATATTACGTGTGTGCATTCATTGATAGCATACACCTCCGCTTGGAGAACTGTACAAAGCCGTCGAAGCGAAAATTTATTGCTACTTATTGCTACATTGTTTAATTCCAAGTATAACCCAGCTGCTGCATTTCCATTCAACAGTGAGCCATCTGTATAGAAGACGTAGGTTTCGCTGGAGGCCCAGTTGGACCAAGATCCCTCACATTCCTCGCTAGAAGAGATGATCAGTTCAGCGGGCTACAAAGTTACATACTTTGGTCATGACGTCACTATGCATATCTATTTCAGGACAAACTGTCCGTAATCTGTCAAGAATGTGACCATGACCGCATGTTTTCCCTCTGTTTACCCACGTTCCTGCCACATGTAGTCTGTTGACAGTCCTTTTAGCCATGTACTCCACATGTAAATGTAAGGGAGAAAGGCCCAACATGGCATCCAACGACAGTGTAGGTGTGGTGCGCATCGAGCCACTGATACCTACGCATGCCATCCTCTGAATTTTATTTAACTTAGCACGGATGTATTGTTTATCCGTCTTTGGCCACCAGACCACACATGCAAAAGCAAGTGTTGGTCTGATTATAGCTGTGTAGATCCACAAGATGATTTTGGGGACTAAGACCCCAATTACTTCCAAATGATCGGCGGCATTGCCAAAAGGCAATAACAGCCTTATCAATTTTTTTTTGTTAAATGGCTATTGCAATTCAGCCTTTTGTCGAGAATAATGCCTAAAAACTTTACCTCATCTGAGTAGCTTAACTGCATACTGAAAAGATACAGACTTGGTGTTGCAGGCACTTTTCTCTTCTTGGTAAATAAGACTACCTGCGATTTGGAAGGATGGACTGAAAGTCCTTGCTCCCCACACCACTCTTCAACCAACCTCAGTGAATTTTGCATCAGATCCACCAGAGTGCGAAGGTCTTTCGCAATTGCCAATATGGCAATATCGTCAGCGTAACCCTGAGAATAGGGGCCCGATTGATTCAGTCTATTAAGAAGACTATCAACTATCAAGCTCCACAGAAGAGGTGAGAGAACACCACCCTGTGGACAACCTCGTTTGACAGAAACTGAAACAGTAGTATTACCCATTTCCACAAAGGTAATGCGGCAACTCAACATAGACACAATCCAGTTAGAGATCGTGTGGTTGATGCCATTTTGTGATGCTGCAGTCCTGATTGATTCGAACGTGGCATTATCAAAAGCGGCCTCAATATCCAGAAAAACACCCAAAGCGAATTCTTTGGCATCGAGTGCCCTTTCAATTTTACTCACCAAATGATGCGCAGCTGTTTCTACCGATTTCCCAATCTGGTATGCATGCTGATTGGTACACGGGTGGTCCGCCCCGGGTGTCACCCGTTTTGGGGTGACACCCGACCGTAAAAAACTTAAACAAACCATCACAATGTTCTCAACATTTATAAATTGTGATAACTTATAATAATGTGTCCTATTGGTTTAAAAAGGATCTATTCTACTTTTTAAAACTTGTGAGTTATTACGTAAAATAATATTTTAACAATATGTGTGTATTTCTTGTTTTTTTAATCGAATCAATATGTTGAGCATTGAATACCATCACCACAATTACTCAATAGCTTTGAATATTCCTATAAATACCATATTAACCGTTTTATTTTACGGTACATTATTTAGTAAGCAATTACATTATTCATTATGCGATTCTTTAACGACCAGGTCTGAAAACACATATGCTGAATAATGTATAGGAAAAGTGATCTCCGTCGATAATGTGGCATCCTGTGTCGTTAGGGTGGCACCCTTGAGTTCTGTTCTATTCCAAAATTATTTCTAGAGTTCTGTCTCTATTCCAAAGTTATTTCTAAAATATCAGCTTAGCTTTACTACCTAATATGTTTTATCCACGACTACTAAAGAATATATGCTTTCCATGCGTATGTCTTCCATTGTAATTGTATTCATTCCACAACTAGTGAATTTGATTAAAATTCTTTAACAGTTCTATAGTTTATTAAATATTCCCCTAACAAATTAAACAACAAACTTGTTTTGTTTTTCGCTATCTTTGATGTATTTATTTCAATATGGCGGTACAAATTTTTGCATGAAAACTGGAAATTAAACGAAATATTTTACAGTCGTGGTTAAAATAGCATCTTGTATTCGCTTAGGATGATGGCAATTCTTCACTCGGATGATTCCCTCCACTCGCTACGCTCGTTTCGGGAAACTTCATCCTCGTGAAGAATTGCTTTCATTCTGAGCTTATACAAGAATCTACTATTACATTTCAAACAAATTGATTGCAAACACCTAAGGAAACCAATAAACAATCAAATCACCGTGTTTGTAATCTTCTATCTATATATATAAAATTGAAAGTATGTATGTTTGTCGTTTATGCATTAATAAACCATGCATCCGATCATCATGAAACTTTGGGAAGTTGTTGTGTATACTTGCGCATAGGTAACAGGCAATTTTTTTTTTGAATGGAAAGCCAGGGCCATTATAATTATCTAAAGGGGTTCTGCCTAAATGTTGATAATAATTTAATTTGATTTTCCTTTAAATATCGTTTTATACGGTTAGATTCCTTTGATCAATTTTTTTGTTGAACATAATTTAATGAAATTGAAAAATGAAAGTATAATCTGAAACAAGTACATTTGTATATCAAAACTATATGTATTTGAATTAAACACATAATGATGTTACAAATTTGTTATTGTACAATGTGTTATTGTTATTGGTAATAAACTAAATATGTAATTGGTTTGCAATTCTATGTAATGCATGTTTCTTCAACTAAGAAAGATAGTTGATAACATCGATTAAAAGCTCAAAATTACGAAATGGAATTCGCACAAATACTATACAAAGAAGCATAGCTTATGTATAATCAAACTTGGATAGCAAGTATGATAAACAAACTAATTAAAAATGTGGCCCTTAGCCGACAACACGTTTGCAATAGTGATTTGCAAACAGTTCCAATGCATTAATACCAATGAATTTATAATATATGCCCGCCCGCAGGAACATATGTAAAATTTAAAATTTTAGATCTATGGATGTGACAAAGCGTCCTACTTTAGTACCTGCTATTGGCAAATCAGTTAACGTGAGACATCGTAAACTACCGACAATGGCAGTAAGATATAACTTATATTAAGGGGATAAGTGATATTTTAGGTGTGCTGGCGGATGTACTTTTTTCAATCAACGATAGTACCCTTAGTCTTAGTTATGGTTTATTCTTTGACGATTATGCTCTATTTTTTTAAAAATAAAATGTGTTGGGTAGTAGGAACTACAATGTGTGTCACAACAACACATAAGAACATGCTTTCTAAGGTGTTGATGGACGTAATTTTTTTATTTTTTAAAAGAATGAACTTTTTGCTTGCTCGAACAAATGAGCTTCCATATAATTATTATATATGCTGGCTTGAGGCAAACAATGCGTTATATGATCTTGGTATATGCTTCAATTAGGAACCTAATTTTAGCTTTGTTCCTGAAAATTTGAAAAAAAAAGTATATTGTTTTTATTTCCTCCATTCTATCATGAAATATTGCCCTATATCGTACATTATTATGTGAAAGGATTTATTATTAAATTTTCCATTATTTAAGAAGAATATAAAAAAAAGAAATTTGCGTCCATGAACGTCTTAAAAAGCATTATGTTGTAGAGCCTATGTCTTAAAAGGTTTATATGTGTTGTTGTGACACATATTGTAATTTCAAATATGTCACATATTTTGAAATTGCACAAACTTTTTTGAACTTCGGTTAAAAAGATGATGAACAATGTCATTGAAGCTACAATTTTGAGTGGAAAATTCGAAGAGGAAGATGTAGTGTTGCCACGACAGATAGGCCACATATTTCAATGATTCCAACAGATTCAAACGTTTAGTTTCCAGTGCAACTCGCTTTTGCAATTACCATCAACAAAGCACACGGACAGTTACTGCAAGTATGTGGACTAGATTTGGAGAATCCGTTCTTCTCACATGGACAACTATATGTGGCTGGCGCGTTAGGAAAACCTTCTGATTTATTCGTGTACGCACCAGACGGAAAAACAAAAAATAAAGTGTATCCACAAGTACTCGAATAAATAAATAGAATTAAAACGACATTTTGAAATTCGTTCCATATTAAAATAAATAAGTTGCAATAAAAATGACACAATGTTAATTTAATGTTATCTTTACGATTTTTCTCGAGTTTTCTTTCTTATGAGATAGCGGCAATATGCGACCAATGTTAAATAAACAAAACTTTTACGCTATTCGGTGTAAAAAATAAAATTTTGAGAGATTTTGTGAGTGATTAAGATCAAAGTAATTATTGTAATTCACTTGATTTTGCAATTTGACAGCATTTTTCATTTTCATTTCTCAGAAAAACTTCTTTAGAAAAGTTTTTGTGTTTCGTGTCGGGTACAAACACAATGCATGAGCACTGTGAACATTTGTGAATCTATTTTTGTTCTGTATAATGTTCTATATAGAGATGAGTGTTGACACACCTCTACTAATTCAACAAGTCATTTAAATTTTTTTATAGCTTACTCGAAAACTTATTTGATCGCCAATTTTTCATATATCTGAACTGATGAGCTAATGTACTGATTACACTAGTTTACAAATTTTGAACTTTTTTTGTCTCCCTGAATAAAACCCAACTTTTCTTATGGATTTGGACCTCCTGAACACGAATATCATATTCATTTGTTTTTGGTTAGCTCTTGTTTTTGAGATATTCACGAAAAACCAATTTTTTTGGTGATCAAAAATGTTGTTTCGGTTTTTGGGTCTCATATTTTACAAAACCAACAAATTAAAAATATTAATATAACAAATGCATAGTAAATATATCAACAAACATTTTGAGCTATATTTTGTGAAAATCCATTAAGTATTCTGGAAGTTACAGTCGAAAAAAGTTGAAAAAATACGAAAAATTCACGTTTTTTTCAAATTTTTCCATTTTCAACACCATAAATTTTGAACAAATAAAGACACTAACTTTTTTTAATTTCTTAGAACCTATAGTAACATCAATTTTATTTCTTTTAAGCTAAAAGACACGAATATTGGTGCAGTTTGCACCAAGTTATTCAAGTTTTTCCAAAGAAAGTCAAAACTCAAAATTTGGAATAAAAATTTAACTTTAAGAATAATTTAAATTCTGCAATTTAGTTGATTTATATATAAGTTGTTTTCGTAGTAGATCTAGCTCCTCCCACCTCGGACTTGTTTGAGGAGTTGGAAAATATCAGTTAGTTGATTATGAAATGTCTTTTTTTGACAAAAGTTGTATTTTGTTTGTATATGATTTTCCTCGAAATTGAGATTTTTTTTTTGAAGTTTTTTGACATGATCTAGCTCCTCCTACCTTGGACTTATTTTAGCAGTTGGAAAATATCAGTTAGTTGATTATGAAATGTCTTTTTTTGACAAAAGTTGTATTTTATTTGTAAATGATTTTTCTCGAAATCGAGATTTTTTTTGTGAAGTTTTTTGACATGATCTAGCTCCTCTCACCCCGGATTTATTTTAGGAATTGAAAAATATCAGTTAGTAATGGAGATAGGCAGTTCTTATAAATGGGGTGATTTAGCAGTATGTATTATTTAACTTCCACAAATAAAACAAAATGAGTTTGTGCTATTTTTACACTTGAGACTTCTTGACGACGCCATTTAAATAAACTTGATTTTACACTTTACTAACAATTTATTTTGCTTTAAAAGGCAGCTATCACTATTGATTTATTGATTTTTAAAAACAATACACTATTTAAAATTTATATTTGTAATATTTTTTCTTTTTTAATTATTATTTTCACTTGAATGTTTGGAATTAAATTTATCCTCAGAGAGATTATATTTGCAACTAATCATACGACATTTATCTACTTAAAAAGAAACCTCTTTAAACTAATTAAACAAAAGTTGGGAAAACCGAAAACCAATTAAAAAGGAGAAGTAATTGCTTTCTTAAATTAAACTTAAAATGATCATAAACGTGAGAGTAACACAAGGTGGTCGGTGATAGAAAAAAATTTACATTATCAAAAAACAAAATAAAAGAGAAAAAAGAAAAGAAACAAACAGGTATTAGTAGACATAAATAGGGGCTTAGCTTTATGGTGCTTGAACTAACTTAAATAGTTCTGATGTTATGATGTTTTGGCTCTCCTCACAATTCATTATCTTTTGTTTATATTTTTCTATATACGTGTCATATCGATCCAATTCCCAACTTCGAAAACAAAAATGGAAATTATACTTTACTATTTTAAAATAATTCTTTACTGATGTTTGACTTATAAAATTATTATTTATGGCACAATAAATTAAGTAAAAAATTATTTTTTCCAAATTTTGAGTTTTGACTTTCTTTGGAAAAACTTGAATAACTTGGTGCAAACTGCACCAATATTCGTGTCTTTTAGCTTAAAAGAAATAAAATTGAAGTCACTATAGGCTCCAAGAAATTAAAAAAAGTTAGTGTCTTTGTTTGTTCAAAATTTATGGCGTTGAAAATGGAAAAATTTAAAAAAAACGTGAATTTTTCGTATTTTTTCAACTTTTATCGACTGTAACTTCCAGAATCCTTAATGAATTTTACAAAATATAGCTCAAAATGTTTGTTGGTATATTTACTATGCACTTGTTTCATTAATAGTTTTAATTTGTTGGTTTTGTAAAATATGAGACCCAAAAACCGAAACAACATTTTTGATCACCAAAAAAATTGGTTTTTCGTGAATATCTCAAAAACAAGAGCTAACACAAAAAAATAAATATGATATTCGTGTTCAGGCGGTCCAAATCTATAAGAAAAGTTGGGTTTCATTTCGGGAGATTTTTCTTGTAAACTAGTGTTATTTTTCATTTATATTTTAAAAAACTACGCTATCATTTCTCATTACTACTTTTTGAAATCATTGCTACTACGTCAACAAAATGTCTGTGCACAAACTTTATTTATAAGCGTAGCAAAGCACGCCGGGTCCTGCTAGTTGTAAATAATTTCAAATTAATTTTTTTTCCTTTATCTTAAAACTCGTAAATTGGAATTGGTCGTTTTCGAATGGACACATAAATAATTACTGTGGAATAAAATGGTAGTTATGCAATTACTATAGTTTTGCAAATTTTTATAGGTAGATAGATACATACTCATCCTGTTTGTTTTCAGTTTTATAATATTAATGATAAAATTTAATAAGACAAAAATATTTAATAACATTGCAATATTGCAATAAAGAAATCATTTGTCAAATACATAAGTAGTGTATTGCTTTGACAAAATAAAAAAAAATTGAATTTATGTTAATCAAATCCATTTTTTAATTGTGATGTGATACATAAGAAGATATGGGACTATTTGAACAAAATCTGGGATTAATTTCCATTTAGTCAATTATATGATGGTTATTATTTCGGATCTTGGACATCTGTTCAATATAACGAACTTAAGGATGAATTGTACACATTGTACAAAACCGGGGCATCATTGGATTTTTGTCCGTTGTCTGGATTTAAATAAAACGTACGTTTAATAATTTCGAATTGTAATTGGATTTTATCTGGGATATTCGTCTTACTGATTGTAAATGGTAAGATTTTGAACATTTTACATAGAAGGTTAGAAATAGAAATTAGTTAGGGAAAGGGCCTGGTCAGTCTTACAAGGGCATTCCCTATTAGGGCAATCTGATGTGGGCCTGTTCCGGGCCTGATTTAGAATATCCTTTTAGGGTTAACCTTATTTGAATATATCCGACCCTGATCAGGTTTTTCGTGTTTGACCCCTAGCTGAAATTTCAATTGTTTAAAGTTCACTAGAGTATTGTCCATTTTAGAAATATATAGTTCAAATCGTTTCATGTATGTTTTAGTTATCGCTTCTTGGCTGAAAGACTATAATAATAGTGATTGAAAGGTGGTATGTATGTTTTAATTTTTTTATTTTAATTTGATTAATTTATGAATATAATATATAAATATATATCAGGGTCTGGTCCAGATATCCCAATCAGGGCATGATCCGATTATCCCAATCAGGGTCTGATCCGGTGATCCCGATCAGAACCTGATAGGGCAAAAGCGTTACATTCATGATCAGGGCCTAATCAGGCAGCCCTACCAATGCCTGATCGGATTAGGGCAAACCTGATCAGGACCTTACTTAAACCCTGACAAATTTCTGCTCGGGATGTATTTCGTTTACGTTCTTGACTATATTATTAGAAGAGTAAATTAGTAGAAAATATGAAATTTCTAAACGAATTTTATGTTTTCGGGCATATTATCATTATTGAGGATGAAGACTGACTTTAGTTTTTTCAATTCGTTTTAATTGTAAGTTAAAATTACATAATGCCAATTTTCACGAACTTTGCATTTATGTATTTTAATTTTATTGAAAAACGGTTTCGCAATTTCTAGAATAACCCAATTTTGAAAAGTGGAAAACTTTGGAAACGAGGTTAAAATTTCATTAAACGATAGGAGACGCAGTCTTGCTATTAATAGATAATGAAAACCAGAAGTGGAAACATCTTTTATCCAGATTATTGGATATAACTTTGTTTTTATCTAAAGAAAACCTAGCATTCCGTGGATGTGATGAAGGACAAAGTTCTTTAAATAAGGGCAATTTCTTAAAACTTATCAAACTACTGTCAAAGTATAATGTAGTATTAAAAGAACATATCTTGAATTAAATATTAAAATATAAATATTTTGGAATTATCTTTGATAGCACACCTGACATTTCACATATTGATCAAATGTCAGTGGTGATTCGTTATGTGAAAATTGATGATAAAAAAGTGGAAATCAAAGAAGTGTTCCTTGAATTTTTTCCTTTACATGGAAAAAAAGCCGCTGATTTAAGCGATGAAATTCTTAAAAATTTTGAAAATGACGGTTTAAACGTTATGAATTGTCGTTCCCAAGGTTATGATAATGCAGCTGTTATGAGTGGTATACATGGAGGAGTGCAAGCTATTATTAAACAAAAATCAACAAAGCAATATTTGTTGGTGTATAGATCATTCAATTAATTTATGTGACTAACACTCATTTGCACAAAATGTAGCTTTTGTAACATTTTTTGGAACAGTGGAATTTTTACATTTTTTTCTGCTTCGACTAGCCGCTGGGAAGTGCTTGTTAAACACAGCAAAGCAACTTTCAAAAGACTCTCAACAACGCGTTGGAATGCTCATTTGCAATTGAGAAATTAAGTGATCAACAAGAAAATGTAGACACTAGAGGCGCTGCACAGAACTTTATGCGTGGTGATTGTGTGTGATTTTCCATTTCTTTGCTATCTTTTGTTTCGGAATGATGTTTTAAGGGGAATAAATTGTGCTTGGATTGTATTTCAAAGCACAGACTTGAATATTGATCAATTAGTTATAAAAATACAGTCACTTCGTCTTTATATTGAAGAAAACTAGTCATATACCATACGTCATACAGTCTACCTAGTCATATTGTAGAAGAGGCAAAGGCAATAGATTTTTCTGTGAAGAAATCGGAGGACTACGACATTCCAACTGAAAGACGAATTCGTCGTAAAAAACGAATGGCTGGTGAGTTGGCCCCTGATGTAGGACTGACACTAAGAACTGAACTTAAAAAGGACATGTGTGAATGTCTTGACCGATTCAATGTTGAACCCCGAACAAAATTAAAATCAGTTCAAGATGTAGCTTCATTGTTCGAGGTTGTGCTGACAAACAGTGAGCTTTTGGCGAACAGTGAAGAGTTGCAATTATCTTAATTAAAATTTACCGGTTTTTATGATGAGGTATCAGAAACAGAGCTTGTCATAGAGATACTTAGGTTGAGAAAGCAATTAAAAGCGGCCAATGTAACAGTTTCTAACTGGGTGTGCCTATAGAAATTTTGAAATTGATCGTGGAATGGGATTTTACAGAATCTCTTCCGAATCTTATGGTTGCACTAAAGTTATTTATGCCTATTTGCGTATCAGTGGCTTCGAGTGAGAAGAGTTTCAGCAAATTAAAATTAATTAAAAATTACATGTTGGCAACAATGACCCATACGAGGCTTAACAATCTTGGCATATTAACAATAGAACATGAGGCAACACAAAATATAAATTTTGAAGATGTGATTTCTAAGTTTGCAGCTGTCAAAGCTAGAAAGAAGAGATTTAAAATGTGTGTACATAATATGTATGTGAGAGTATATTAATTTTACTCTCGTTTTTCTTTTACTATACCCTATCATAAAAGATTCATTTTCATACATCCATGTAAAATAATGTATAATAAAACAGTACTTTAATTATATGTAACTTATTAATAATAATGCTCATTTGTATTAATTAAATAAAATTATAAATTACGTTTGGCTTTTGGCCTTTTATTGGCTTTTTATTAATATTGACAGTTTTCATTCTTGGGGTGACCCCACAATATCCGCCCCGGGTGCCACCCATGCTAGCTACGCCACTGTCAACGTCCAAAACCAACTGGCTAAGAAGTGATCTGTACATATCCCAATCAGTTGATTTGGGATTCCTAAAACTTTCTTTTACTAATGTGTCGACCATAAATTCAAAATTTATGCACTTGTGGTCTGAGGTGAGAATATCTTGCGAAACTCTCCAATTTCGAACCCTTTTCACCAAAACTAAACTAGTGAGAGTGATGTCAATTACTTCCTCCCTAATTGCATTTGAAAAAGTGGGAGCATTCCCCTTATTTAGAATTTCTAGATCTGTGCCATGAAGAAATTCAACGAGGTCTGTTCCCCTTCTGTTATTATCTGAACTGCCCCAGATTCCATGATGCGAATTTGCATCGCACCCAATGATCAAGGGCAGGTACTTGTTGCTACAGAATTCCACCACTTTAACGAGTTCTTGGGTTGGAATGGTACCATCATACGGTAAATACAAGGAAGCGATGACTACGTCGGTATCAACACCCTCGATCTTTACCGTAATTTTAACAGGCATCTTTGCCACTGCATTGGGGTATAAGGATACCAAAAATGTCGTTCGACAAGTAAACGCACGAACGAGGGTTCTCCGTTACTGTACCGACAAACATCCTGCCTTGTTTACAATTCAGGCCAAGTATGTGATTTTTATTCACCCATGGCTCCTGAATCAGAGCTATATTTGTATGCTGCATAACAATTGCTTGACACAATTCAGCGGAAGCAGATTTATTATGCTGTAAATTTATTTGTGCGATTTTTACGCTACCCATTAAAGCAAACTAAAAACTTGCACTTCAGCTTAGTCGTTAGACTTTGCCGTCGTGCTGTAAACAGGGGATGGACCTCCACATAAAGCTGGTACCGCTTCCGCTTCGGCTTCGGGAAAAGACGTCACCGTCGTGGCACCGACCAGATTGCAGGTCCCCCAATCACATGACAAATGGTCTTGATTGCTCGGGTTTGCATACCGATTTGAGGATATACCCTCAACATCCACTACCATTTTACAAATTACAGCTCCATCTTTCGACTTTACTGTAGTATCATGATCACCAGAGACACTCACCATAGCTTCAAGTCCAGTTTGGGGTATGTCATTCGACAATACCGTTTGGGAGCTCTCCGCATTGGGTGCTGTGTCTCCTGTAGCCTTGCTGTCTAAAGTGAAATTGACCCGTTGCATGCCGTAGTATGGTCTCAGATCAATTTCTTTGATATCCTGTGCCGATTTCTCGTCCACACCACAGATGAGTATACAAGCCATTGGTTTTTGATTTTTTACCTGACTGTACACTTTCCATCCAGTCGTATCCATACCAGGATTATATTTTTCCAGTCTGGAAAGAATTTTTGCAGGCTCCTCTGGAAAGCCAGGAATATACACCGTTGCTCTCACTGGTTTAGGTTTAAGTTCGCTTTTCTTCTTTACCTGAAGAAAGGCTCCCTCCCATACCGAGAGCTTAGGAATAGTTTCCTTAAGCCAGGTGACTGCCCGTTCATTCTCACCAGGCGCGCACACAAGGGGGGGTTTTCGGGTCTGGACCCCCCCCTAACCGATAATTTTTCAGTTTTTTTTTTAATTTAAACTTAAATATTGTATAGTGTATATAATGATAATAAATTATAGATTAACGTCTCTGAATATCAAAAGATACGATGCTAACTATGGGACTAAAATTTGTTAGTATTGATCAATTTTCTTTGAGGATTTTTGGAACGCTAATTTTAAAGATTTGGGGATAAAAATTATCATTGCAGACTCACGCCGGTAAGGCATTCCAGATATGCCAGGCTCTGTTGAAAATTAACTTTGAAAAGTGAAAGTTCTACATCTCGTCACTCGAACCGTAAAATATGGGCTAACGTAACGTGCGAAGTTTTCAGGCTCAGGCTTAAACGATTTGATTGAGGCAAACGCCCGTTCATCTATAATGTATTTGTAAAATTACGTTAAATCATCGACATACAAGGAATCAAGTTAATTATTAAGATTTGAATCGCCGATTAATAGTTCTATTCTGTATAGAATCAAGACACTTCAAACTACTTTTATGTATGCTGCACTCCATATGTGACAACAATATTCCATGCAGGGACGATTAATTCTTTAACAAAGCCGTATAGTATTTCATATTATTTTTGACGACTTAAGAAGCTCATATTATGATATTAATGTATTTCTCAAATATTTTAGAAACAATTGACAAGATTTATATGGGTTTGTAATTTGATGGATCCGCTTTAGCACCTTTTTTGGAACTGCTGTAAACTAGCCATTTGCCAAAAAATTCTCTTCTTATATGACAAATAGAACATTTGATGCTAATACATTAGCAAATGTTTTAAGAATAATTGAAGGAATACTATCTGGCCCAGATGTCTTATTATTTTATATAATTATATAATATTTTTACGAAAATTTTTACGGATTATATTTTTACGAAAATGATCCGGTCCATTTTGCTAGAAACTACAGGAATTGGCTTAGGTTACAAAGTAGGCTCTACTAATGGATTTATAAAAATTACGTGATTTAGCGTAAAACCATACGCTAAATCACGTTTGTTTTAGTTATACTTTCGAAAAGCATTTTTTTAAAATTTTATTACATTTTTACATTTACTCGAAACCCATATATCAGTCTTCGAAACGATCTATTGGAATAAACTTGCCCATTCCCACGTGTATTGTTTCTGAAAAGTATATGCAGAAATGTTTGAATTAATTGGTCCCTGCTAATCTGCAGTTTTATAATCCCAAACAAGACTCGGATCAAATTTAATCTATTTAGGAGCTTATAAATTTAAATATGTTAAAATCATGATTTGGCCAGGATTGTCGGAAACTCTGGTAGGCTGGTCCATTATCTGAGTTAAAAAAATATTAAAATAAAATAATAATAAAAGAGCATAAATTTTGTTTGACTAGAATGTTTTAAATAAATTCGTTCCCTTCTCAATAATGGAATCCCAACAAAAATATTTGTTTTCCAAAACAGCTAAATTGGCCCTTAGAAGCAAACGTAGATTATGTTACATTTGGATCCATAACAAAAACCCCTTAAATCGTTCCCAATCCCATTCTAAAGGCCAATAAGATATCGAACCAGATAATCAAAAACAAAAAAACAGAAATTAACAGAGTGAAAGCAGAAAAATTTCTACTATGTTCATTTCTGACAAAAGTTTTTACTGTGCTATTCATTTCCTAAAGTCTGGTACCAAATCTTCTATCCCTCTTGTTATTGCGGTGATTTAATCGTCACTGATGCAGCAAGAAAAGTCACGTTGCTCGCGGAACGATTTGCTTTTAACTCGACCGTTTTGGAAACTCCTAAAGAAATGCCCCAAAGCAGTCTTCAGGAGTGGAAATAAAAGATCATCACTTGCATCTCCTCTTACCCAAATTTTCTTCAAATCCTATAAATCTGGTATTTTTTTCTTTCATGCTAGGAGCTAGCCAATGTCCAGCCCGTTCCTAAAAAATTAACATTTTGCAAAATGTGATATTTCAAATTATAGATCAATAACCTTACTCTTAGTCATATCTAAAATAAACGAAAATTATATTAATACACACATGTCCAAATTTTTGGAAGGCACCCATTTAATATCTGACAGCTAATACGGTTGTTGCTTCTTTCGCAACAAAGAAGCAACAACCGATCTATTGAACTATGTCACACATCGTTGGAACAGAACACTTGAAAAAAATTGTAAAACTTATGTTATCGCATTAGATCTCTTGGAAGCATTTAATCGAATCTGGTTTGCCAACCTGATCAACAAGCTCGTTGCGTACGTATTTCCACCCGTAGTCATAAGATTCACAATTTTCTCACCAACTGATACATTTCGGTATCCATCGATGGCTTTTCCTTTGAGTGAAAATTAATTAACTCTAGTGTACCCCAACGCTCAGTTTTATTCCCCAGTCTATATTTAATTTATATAAACGCATATATTTAATTTATATGGAATGCTTTGCTCGAATCAAAAGTCGTCTCCGAGACTTCAATCATAAATCAATCAATCAATCAATCAATCGTTCAATCCATAAAAGCTTAAAAAACATTCATCAACACCTCAGAATGCAAGTTGTTGTGAGACCTAGGTCTTAAAAGGTATTTATGTGTTGTTGTGACAAATATTGTAATTTCTATAGCATAACACTTTTTATTAAAAAAAATTTTTTTGGACCCCCCCTAAAACATTTTCCTTGTGCGCCCCTGATTCTCACACACTACTAGAGAAAAGGTTCTCCAATAGGAAAAAGATGAGAAGCGAGGGAACTCAATAGAGCTACCAACCTCCTCATCCAACCGTATAGTCAACGCAGCACGAAGAGTACTATGTTGATCTTCCGATAGAGCTCCACTAGCCTGTGAGCCGTTCATGATTGAATACTCTACCTCCGTTCCTACTACAACATTTGCATAGGACCGGGTTGTTGTTGTAGAGCCATGATGCCTAAGTTGAGGATTGATCCGACCCTCAGCTGAGAAGATTCTGCTACCCGCGGGCTTTTTTGCAGCCTGCCTCATCTGTGGTGGAGTATCCCCACTGCGTTTCCTCTTCTTATCCAAATGTTCCGTCGTTGGATTGTCTTTTAGACTTAACTGGGGATCCTTGTGCTTCACGGGCTTACTTTGCTTGTTTTGTGCTCTCCTCAACTTTTTACGTTGGTTTTTCGTTAGAGAATCTGCCCATTCGCCTTCCTTTCGGCAAGTTGTTGATGTCTCACCAGCTTGTTGCGAGTAAGTCGGGCTCGGTGGTAGTTTGTCCATCAGATGTCTCAGCTCTTCCGCTGCCCGTGTAGATTCGTCGTCTGCAGCTGAATCCAATTCCATCCTAGCAGAATCAAAAGCCACGAACAGCCGAACACAGCCACACCAACAAAAAAACACAATTGACTTAACAAAAATCAAAGAAACAAGAAAATCAAATTGAAGTTTATAAATATTTCTTGCTAGCACTCAATTTAATCCCAATCGATTGTTTTTACTTATTTCAATAATGAAAATAAAACGAAAACTTGTATAGTAGAATTTTTTTGCCAGCGAACACAAAATTTGTTTGTTATGCGCATATTGTTTGCACATGCGCATTTTGTTTGCACATTCAGTGTCTCGATTAAAATATTAAAAGAAACTATTGGGGTCCCATTGAAATGGACAAAAAAAACGCATAAAAATTAATAAATTACTATTGAAATTCAACCAATTATAATAGAAAACCAAAAACTAGTAAAAATATTAATGATTTTGTAGGCAATGTAACAAACTTTTGATAATTAAAAATAATTATAATACAAATAACGACGCCTATGGAAACAAATATCACAACAAACAAATGGTACGAACTAGAAGTAGAAATTTAACTAATATAATTGTTTTAAAAACAAATTTATCCCAAAATAAATAATACATCTCTGTTTTACTTTTTGTCTCATCTTTTATCTCTTGCTGCGTCCTAG
The DNA here is from genome assembly GCA_963693315.1 of Diogma glabrata. Classification (NCBI taxonomy): domain Eukaryota; kingdom Metazoa; phylum Arthropoda; class Insecta; order Diptera; family Cylindrotomidae; genus Diogma; species Diogma glabrata. Next base: position 74,896,458 of record OY856188.1, read on the forward strand.
CTGTCAAAAATTCGCTGGCAAAAAAATTCTACTATACAAGTATTTTTGAAAATAAAAAAAAAGAAAACAAAAAAAAACTGTTAAAAAAAAGAAATGGATCACTTAAAAAAATTGTATCCCATTAATTATTGCACTACAATGTTAATTGATAAAATCAAAATATTTTCTTTGTTTAAAAAAATCCCGTACATTTGATTTAAATAGTACCTAGTCAATTAATTCAATTTAAATTTTTTATACTGACGATGAACTATGCTAATTGTTTGGAAGAATATTGATAATTTCACCTCACATGTATTCCTTTTTTATATAAATTAGTTCTTAATAAAGTTAAGTTATTATTATTTGTTTGTTTGAAACAAGTTTTAGTAGCTACAAATACCTCGTATAAGCAGTTCGTATGTAAACTACTACCTGTGTCCTAGGATTTGTTGTTGTAGCGGTTCTTTGAGAGAAACCGTTAACCTAAACACAAACACTTCCACTCCACTATCACTGTAATTGAAAGAATCGTATCTTTATTATTTATAAAAAAGGAATACTATCACTAAATAGAGCCTAAAGCTTAAACAGTTCTCAGTTTAGATAATTAATATAGCAAAAAAAATGCAATCACTTCACTACACTTTACCGTTAAAACCGGATTATTAATTTAATTAAATTTAATTGCACCAAAAGAATTTTGATAAATTAAAAGTCGACCGTATTGATTGAAAGTCGAAACCAAACTCTTCACTCTTCTATTCACCACATAAAACAAATTCAATTAATGTTTTATAATTCTGGAAAGCAGCATCAGTAATCCAAGACATCTTAGAGTGTTGAATCATTAGTTTCATATTTTGATGTATGATACACACGCACACATTATGAACTCCTTGGGATAATTTTATACATACTTGTGGTCGAAGGGACACGTGAATTTAGTAAATCCTATTTTCACATCAGTAAACTTATTTTTAAACTCCACATAAGCTTCATTTAATGTACATAGCAATAAGCGCTTTTGTGGATTTATGTTGAAATTGCTCATATTTTCTTTATATATGTACATAATTTTTATAATATCGGGTGTTCCATTAGGGATTTTTTTTTGAAAGCTGTCAATTCAGCCATATTGACCTATATTTTTTTTCTAATTTGACATTTGGAAAGAGGAAGGTTTGCCATTTTTTAAAATGTCATCGCATAGTATGGAACAACGTGTTAAATTCGTTCAGCTTTATTATGAAAATGGGCGTGCTCTAAAAAATGTTATTCGTAAATTACGTGGTTATGTAAACAAGCAAAATTGTCGCATTTGGAGTGAAGAGAATCCAAGAGAAATCCTTCAGCAAGGTTTGTATTCAAAAAAAGTTACAGTTTGGTGCGGTTTATGGAGCGGTGGAGTCATTGGACCTAACTTTTTCATGATGATGAAGGCAACACAGTAACCGTGAATGGAGAACGATACAGAAGCATGATTCGTGATTTTTTGTGGCGGGAATTGGTGAATATTGATCTGCATGACATGTGGTTTCAACAGGATGGAGCCACTTGTCATACATCAGCTCTAACAATGGATTTATTGAGGCAAAACTTTCCTGGACCAGTTATCTCAAGAAATGGTCATGTTGAATGGCCACCAAGATCTTGTGATCTGACGCCTTTAGACTTCTTTTTTTGGAGCTTTGTTAAATCACAAGTCTACTGCAATAACCCACAGACGATTGATGAATTAAAAGCGGAAATTATTCGTGTTATTGGCGAGATTAAGCCCGACTTGTGTGAAAAAGTCATCGAAATTTTTGACAAGAAAGTCACCATCTGTAGAGCATCAAGAGGTGGTCACTTACATGATATTATGTTTAAAACATAAATGGCAAACCTTCAACTTTCATATAATGCAAAAATAAAGATACTTTCAATGTAAACATTATGTTTTTCTTTTAATTAAAAAAAAACATCCTTAATGGAACACCCTTTATTTTAAAAAGTTCATTTAATAATAAAATATTTGATATTTAACATAAAAAAAATCTCTTACTTTATAACGCCATTTTTATAATTTTCCTTCAGAACAAAAAAAACTGATTCCCGACAGTCATATGCACAACGAATTTTATCTTTAAAACAAAAAATAACACATGTCCTAAACTTTCACAAGTTGTTAGATATAAATAAAATAAGCTTCAATTTAGTTTAAAAAAAAAAGGTGTAGCGCCATCTTTTCTTCAATTATACCGTTTTTTCTTATGTTACACCGTTAAAAATTATTTCAAAAGATTAACAGTGTACATTTTTAAAAACTTTGTTTTAATACCTATTCAACGACATATCATTTATGAAAATCGATTCAGTAGTTTTTCTACAATCGCTCGTCAAAATGCACTCCCATCACAAAATAACAAAAAATTGAGTGGCACCCTGTGAAGACCCCTGGTCGAAAAAAAAAATTCTAAGAGTGCTTGTATTTTTTATTTATAAAAGACTATCTATAAACAAAAAATAATCAAAATTAAAAGGGGTCAAGTCAAAATTTCCCAAAAATTTGCTGAACTTGCGTGAAATTGCTCATTTATGGAAAATAGGCAAAAAATTCCTTAAAAGAAATATCTTGATAAAGTGATTAAGGTACCTGCATTTAAAGTTATTGTGGTTTTTTCTAATAAAACTGAGGTTCCTTGGCGTACACACATATTTATATTAAGAAATAACGGTAAATCTATATTTTTTTTAAATCTTAGTCTATAAAGGACTTTTTTTACAATGTTGAGCGATTAAATGATTAAAAGATAAGAATTATCAATAATTCAACGTGAAAGAATATTTCTTTATCACCAAGAAGAATATTCTCAAGTTTAAATTGCTAAAAAATGAATATATCGCGTTGAGCTGTCCAACGTACGTTTGCGCGCTATCGTGCTCCAGACACTCACGACTCAAAAAAACGTTCTCGCTGCCCAAAAAATACATCAAAACGCCAAGAAATTGAAAAAGCGAATATCTCTCTATTAAATAGACGTCTATCCAGCGAAGTTACTCTGAAGTACAATCAATTCCATGATCCGAAAGCTAGTGTGTCTACAATAAAAAGAAGTGTTCGAGAAAAAGGCCTTAATGAACGAGTCGCCGCACGGAAATCATTACTGCAACCATGAAATAAGGAAAAATGGTTAAAATAGGCGTTGGCACACAAAGATTGGTCACCTCAACAGTAATGGAAAGCCATGTGAACCGATAGTTTCAAATGTTTGAAGCCAAGCGAAGAATTTCCGTACTACGCAGAGATGAAGAATGATTTAGATGACTGCACAAGAAAACCAGATTGACTGTGAAACATGGTGGAGGATCCGTTATGGTATGGAGATGCTTTGGTGGCAAGTAGCTTGCACAGAATTGTGGTTATTATGAATAAGGAAATGTATAGAAACATTCTAGAAACCCAAGTTGTGCCATCTGCTAAGAAACTATTTCGGAATCAATAAGTCTTTATACAGGATAATTACCCCAAATATAAAAGAAAGATATGCACGCAATTTTTAAAAAATTTGGAAAAGAAAAAAGTGCTCACAGTATTGGAGTGGCCACTATCCTGATTGCAACCCCATCGAATTACTATGGGAAGAAATGGATCGGCAGGTTCGAAAAACAAATATTGCATCTATTATTAATCTCTGGGAGATACTCCAGTCAGTGTGGGATAATTTGGATGTAGAATGTCTTGACAAATTAGTCGGTAGAATGCAAAGAATTTATGCAGCACTTATTAAAAAAATGGGTGGTTATTTTGATAAGTCCAATATTGGGCTAAATAAACGTAAACGTGTGCTAAATAACTTTTAATTCGGTGTTAAAAAGTTAAAGTTTTATATTTCAATATTATTATAACACAATAAAATGAAGTTCCAACAACAACCAGCTGGTGTTCGTCGAAGAGGAAGACCTAGACACCGCTGGCGTGATGACATCATCCAAGACCTTCGTGATATAGGATGTCGAAACTGGGGTCAATTTGTCATGGAACGATATGAGTGGAAGCTGGTGGCACAGACGGCAAAATCCCTCCATGGGATGTAAACGCCAGAGAGAGAGAAAGAGAAAATAAAATGAAGTGCATATTTAATTTTTGCTTTTTCACTAAAAATTAAAGGGTGCCTCATACTTTCTGCCTCTACTGTATATATCAGTGATGCCAGATTTTCAAAAATGAATTTCCCGTTGACGTAGCGAAAATTCCCGATTTTTCCCGTTTTTTTAAGGAAAAAATCCCTCAGAAATTCCCATCAAGTTTTCAATAAATATATACATATAAATTCAATTATTTATTGGAAAAACTTCAAAAACCACCACAATTATAACAATATTTATCCTTCCGACAACTATAAATATATGTTTATCTCTGTTTTTACGACTATATTTGTGTACGTTATTAGTCTTAATATATAGAATGAAACAAACAGCTGTTAATTTTATTCTGTACCGCGAATGTGGCCCAACACAATAAAACAATTTATTTGATTGTATTGAATGCTGAAATAAATTTTATTTTATTTTATAAAAATTTGATTGCATGTTATAAAAAATCAAACATTTTCAACCAAAAAGCAAACATTTTTGACCTGTAGCCCTGTTCCGGCACATCGTGAAATAGGAATTGGGAAATAAATTGTAACAATTTTTCATAACTAGTATATGTCCTTGCCGCGGGAAATAATAAATTCGCACTTTTTTCTCAATTCACAATTCCCAGAGAAATGCCGGAATAGACGTACTGATTATATAAAAAACAGTCAATTCAAACTGAAGCGCATGTCCCTCTCTCGAATATTAAAAAAGGCAAAGACTAGTATAATTAAATTGAATTAAATTTCCAAATGATTGTTTTTTGGTTTAGTATAAAATTTGATGTCTTTCATCAGGTAGGGCTTTCATTAGGCTTTTTATTGACTTTTCATTTTCAAAATAAATAAAATAAATAAATAAATAAATTAAATAGATATCGAAATTGATTCAAATTTATTTAATTGTTTGGAATTAATTATTGAAAAAAATACAATAAAATTCATTGTTTTTCCTTATTCGTTTTACTTGATTTATCAACAAATTTTAAAGTAATTCAATTTAAATTAATAAATGTTACTCTATCGAAAGGATAAAACGTTGTATTGGGTTCGTTTTTAATGAATTTTATTCTCTCGAACATTTGTAACTCGCTTGTCCAAACTCTGCTCCATCGAGACAAATGGTAGAGAAGTGGATTGCTGAATTTAAATGTGGTCGTACCAGCACAAAAGATGCAGAGCGCAGTGGACGCCCAAATGAGGCTGTTGTTTACGGAGTATAATGCTGCTGATAACATGGAGTATGATGCTGCTAAAAATATATTTACTAAACAGAGGAAACAAGCCTGTTTTATTGAAACTGGTTTAACATTTTTTTTTTTATCTTTATAATTATCTAAATTATAGAAATACATATTATATTTGTTCTTTTTTTGGTTTGATTTTCATCAAGTAAACATACGGATTATAACGTTTTATAAATTAATAAAAATAATATTAAAAATAAATGCATCATTGTTTTTTGTTGTGCTAACATTTTTTGGTGCCGAAACCCGGGAAACTTAGATAAGTATCATCTTATATAAATATATTGTTTTCGTTGAAATTGAAAACTCGATAAGACTTTATAATATTAATAAAGTAAAGTTAAACAGAAAACTAATTTTGTATTTAAATTATTGTAATTTGCATGAATAAAAAACGTGGTGTAACTTAAAAATAAACTTGCATTAAAACAATACATTTACTTGGACAACGGTAAAAGTGTATATTAAAACAATTAAATCTTTATTTATTCAATTATTTAAACTTTTTCTTTCATTGAAATAAACCTACAATATATTATAAAATTATTTGTTATTTTTCTATAAAATTTATTGTGATATTTTATGTTAAAAGAAGTAAATTTCGTGTAAGTGACTTAAAATGGAAAAATGGTTGAGAAAACGCACGTTAGCACTGAAGACGATGGAACATATACTAGCGTATAGCTTAGCGTTATCAAATGAAGAATCTACGGCTACGGCTGAAGATTGTGTAGCACGGTTAGAGAAACTTGAAGTTGTGTATAACGCTGTCATGAATGCCGAAGAAGAGTTATCACAATACCAAGATGTTCCATCGGTACTAGAATCTTTCGAAAAGGATTACTATAAGACTCGGTCCTTATTAAAACAACGTCTTAATATACTGCAGTCATCAAATGATACCCAGTCAATAGATTTAAATAAAACCATAGAAGATTTTCTTTGTGTTCAAAAAACCTTTTATGAAGGAAAAAGCGATCAAATTAAACTACCAAAGTTAAACATTGAACCATTTTCGGGAGATTCATTCCAATGGCCAACCTTTCATGATTTCTATACCACCACGATCCACGAAAACAACTCTATTTCCCCTGTAAGAAAACTACAAATTTTACACAATCTTCTATCAGGAGAAGCAAAGGACTACATTAAGAACATTCCATTTACTAGTCGAGGATATGATGAAGCTTGGCAGTGTTTAGTCGGGCGATATGATGATAAACCTTCTATAACTACTGAGCTCATATCAAAATATGTAACACTAAAACCAGTAGTAAACGGAACAGTTCAAGAAATAAGAAAAATAAATGAAGTTGCAGGGCAGGTTCTGAGAGGTTTAAGAATTATGGGAGAAGAATGTGAATCAAGAGATCCGTGGTTGATTTTCTTGTTAATGAGCAAACTGGACCATCAAACCCGGCTAGATTGGGCAAATCATTCTGTTAAAATAAATTTTCCCAAAATTGAAGATCTATTAAATTTTTTGAACCAAAAATGTCGTTCGTTGGAGAGAAGTGTGACCCCTAGTACTAGTAGAAACCCTAAAATTATTTCAAAAACATTTGTTACACACGATTCAACCGAAACGAATGTCAATAAGGAACAATGCTTGCATTGCAATCAAAACCATTTTTTGGGAAAATGTCCTTTATTTAGAAACCTAGATATAAACACTCGTCGTGAAAGGGTTGTACAATACAGAGTGTGCTTTAACTGTTTGAGAAAGGGGCACTCTCAAAATCAATGCAAATTTCGTCCTTCATGTCAAATATGTGGTAGAAAGCATCACACACTCTTACACTTGTTAAATGCGGACATATCTCATAGTGGTTCAACGCATTTAGAGTCACAAAATAGCAAATCAAGTCAAATATCAAGTATATTAACTGCAAACAGTGATGAACCAAATACCATAGATAATATTGTTAATGTTAGTTGTGAAGGTGCAGCAACATCTATGTTAATTAATACTAAACATACTTTGCTACCGACCGCTTTGGTATATGCAAAAGGTCAGTTTGGTGAAATAGTTCCAGTTAGAATATTATTGGATTCTGGCTCACAGTCAAGCTTCATTACTGAGGCCTGTACGCAAAGATTAGGATTGCCTAGATCTTATAATTGTATGGAAGTAAAGGGTCTGGGCACCACAACAGTGGGAAAAACGAAAGGAAAGGTTGTTGTGGCATTATATGATCGGCAACCTACGTTTGTTATTGAAATTGAAGCACTCATAATAAGTAAAATTACATCCAATGTTCCTGGCACGTCGATCTTCTCTTCTGCACTTAATTTTACAAAAGATTTGTATCTTGCTGATCCTAACTTTTGCAATCCAGGGGAAATTGACATTTTAGTAGGTTGTGATGTATTCTTCCAGTTATTGTGTAATGAAAGAATAATGAAACCACACAATATTATTGCACATAATTCGAAGTTTGGTTGGCTTATTATCGGGTCTGTAAATACTGTTGGAGGGACTCAAAGTCTTGGCTTATGTACATCTATTACTCCTCCAATAGATGAAATTTTGAAAATGTTTTGGGAATTGGAAGAAATTCCCAAACAACGTGAATTTACTGAAGAAGAAATTAATTGTGAGAAGTTTTACCAAAACACAACAACAAGAGATGAAACTGGCCGTTTCATTGTTCGATTACCCTTCAAGAAGGAAAAAATACAGAAACTTGGAGGGAATTTTTTATCTGCTACAAATAGGTTACATTCTATAGAGAAACGGCTTTCTAAATCAAAGGTCTTACAAGACGAATATTCCGCTTTCATGAATGAATACATAAATCTTAATCACATGCAAGCAATTACTCAGGAGACGCAGGCCTATGAACTAAACAGTTACTATTTACCACATCATTGTGTTTTAAAAAACTTGAGCACAACAACTCGTTTAAGAGTAGTATTTGATGGTTCCGCTAAGACCCTAAGTGGTATATCATTGAATGAATCATTAATGGTTGGACCTAACATCCAAAATGAAATTCATTCTATTTTGTTACGGTTTCGAAGACATCGTATAGCAGTAACAGCAGATATAGAAAAAATGTACAGGCAGATTCTTGTTCATGATAACGATCAAAACTATCAACGAATATTGTGGCGGTCGAATCCAAGAGATAAAATGGAAAAATACAAACTAAATACCGTTACATATGGTACTTCGTGTGCTCCATTTCTTGCTATTCGTACATTAAAAGAGATTGGTAATTTAATCAAACCTGGAGAACCCTTGATTTCCAATATAATTCAGAATGATTTTTATGTTGATGACCTTTTAACAGGAGCTGATAGTTTAGATTCAGCTACAGTTATTAAAGCAAAATTGGAACATCATCTACTTGAATACGGATTTAATTTGAGGAAGTGGCGATCTAATGAAAAAACATTAACACAATCCATAAAGTTTAATACTTCCCACCCGCAAGAAATTAAATCCACACTTCAAGGCGAAAAGGTTTTAGGAATGCTATGGGATTCTGAGACAGATTGTTTTATGTTTCAACGAAATGAAGACAGTGAACAACTTGTTACAAAGCGTATAATTCTTAGAAAAACAGCACAAATATTTGACCCACTTGGATTATTAGCACCAATAGTTCTCAAACTAAAATTAATTTTTCAAAAACTATGGCTTCAGCATTTGGATTGGGATGAACTTGTACCTGAGAGCATTGCAATTGATTGGAAAAACACATTTAAAGGTTTAGAGACATTAAATAATATTCGGATTCCTCGTTATATCAATTTTCAAAGCAATTCGTGTGCAAATGAAATTCACGCTTTCTCAGATGCATCTGAGGCAGCATATGGCTGCACAATATATTTCCGAAGTATTAGTCTGGATAAACGCATAACGTGTCGGTTAATTACTGCTAAAAGTAGGGTTTCACCTATAAAACAGGTATCATTACCTCGCTTGGAACTCTGTGCAGCTGTTCTTCTCTGCAAATTGGTTGAGTATACAGTTAAATCACTTGGAATACAGATAACTGATATTCGGGCTTGGACAGATTCAAAGATTGTATTACATTGGCTGTCAGATATACCTCGCAAATGGAAGTGTTTTGTGGGAAATCGAACGTCACAAATACTTGAAAGTATTCCTCGTTGTAAATGGTCATATGTTCCTTCTAAGCAAAATCCGGCTGACCTGGTATCCAGAGGTGTATCCTGTTCATATTTACAGCAGTCGCAATTATACTGGGAAGGTCCAGAATTTTTAAAATCACCAGAAAGGTTATGGCCAAAAGACTCAGTCATTTACAATCACCAGGGAAACATTGATGAACTTGAAGAACGGTCAACCGATATCATGGTTTTTTTAGAGAGTAGTCCTCCAGATAATACAATAATCAACCTCTTAAACAAATGGTCATCGTGGTTCAAGATAAAGAAAATTGTTGTGTTTGTTCTGCGTTTTTCTAAAAGGTTTAGGCAAAAACATTCAAAACACAATAAAAGTACCATTACTGCTGCTGAATTAAACGAAGCCGAAATAACAATAATTCGTGTTATTCAAAAAACTTCTTTTGCTTCTGAATTATCAACGATTTCCAATGGTAATAGTTTATCTATTAAGCATCATTTATCATCTTTAGACCCTTTTATTGACTCTGAAGGCATATTACGAGTTGGTGGTAGATTAAGCAGCTCGCAGGTAAGCTATTGCACAAAACATCCGATTATTTTACCAAAAAATCATCCAGCAAATGAATTAATAATTCGCGAAACTCATATTACAAATATACATGCTGGTAATTCGCTAGTTTTAAGCATCGTACGTCAAAAATACTGGATGGTTGGAGCCCGTAACTCAATTAAAAAACACTTGAAAAATTGTGTGACATGTATACGCTTCCGGTCAATCAAAAACAATCAAAAAATGGGAGAACTACCACCAGCTAGGTGTACTGTTAATCGGCCATTTTTGAAGGTTGGATTAGACTATGCCGGGCCAATACTAATCAAAACACACAAACGAAAAAATGCGCCCTCTGAAAAGGCATATATTGCAGTATTTGTATGCCTATGTATAAAAGCAGTGCATCTCGAAGTTGTGAGCAGTTTAAGTACAGAGTCGTTTCTAGCTGCTCTTAAAAGATTCACATCACGAAGAGGAATACCTGAAGAAATTTGGTGTGATAACGGCTCAAATTTTATTGGAGCTAACAGAGAACTTCGAGAATTAAAACAAAAATTTATTGAACAACAAACAAATACACTAATATCTGATTTTTTATTGCAGAAAAGTATAACCTTTCACTTCATTCCACCACGTGCACCTAACTTTGGTGGACTTTGGGAGGCTGCCGTTAAGTCGTTCAAATATCATTTTAAACGAGTTATCAGTATCCATTTTACGTTTGAGGAACTAACTACTGTCACAACACAAATTGAAGGGCTATTAAATTCAAGACCATTGTGCCGAATTGATGATGATCCAACTCACTTAGAGCTCCTAACACCTGGACATTTCTTGATTGGCGTTCCATTGATGTCTATTCCTGAACCCAGTTTAATGGAGTTACCGATGAATAAGTTATGTAGATGGCAAACTGCACAAAAACAAGTGCAGCAGTTCTTCAAACGGTGGTCGAGTGACTATTTATGTTCGTTGCAGCAAAGATTTAAATGGAAAGGCAGTTCTGAACAGTTAAAGGTCGACGATGTTGTATTGATTAAGGAAGATAATCAGAACTCTATGCAATGGTTACTTGGTCGAGTATTGCAAATTCATCCCGGAGCTGATGGAATCGTAAGAGTTGTAACATTAAAGACTCAAGCTCAAAAGGAAGTTAAACGTCCAGTCAATAAATTAATAAAACTACCAATACAAAAATAATAGAGTTCCATATATTCCTTTTAGTAAAGAGATTCTCTCTTAACGTAGGGGAGTATGTTTACGGAGTATAATGCTGCTGATAACATGGAGTATGATGCTGCTAAAAATATATTTACTAAACAGAGGAAACAAGCCTGTTTTATTGAAACTGGTTTAACATTTTTTTTTTTATCTTTATAATTATCTAAATTATAGAAATACATATTATATTTGTTCTTTTTTTGGTTTGATTTTCATCAAGTAAACATACGGATTATAACGTTTTATAAATTAATAAAAATAATATTAAAAATAAATGCATCATTGTTTTTTGTTGTGCTAACAGCTGTTATTCCAGAAAACATAAAAAAACTCCACAAATTGGTTATGAACGATCGCAAATTGAAGGTGCACGAAATAGCTGACATTGTAAAGGTAGCAGATGGTAGTTTTTACCATTTTACATGAACATTTGGGTATGCGAAAGCTCTGTGCAAATTGGGTGCCGCATGAGCTCACAGTCGACCAAAAACAACAACGAATCGTTGCTTCGGAGGAGTCTATGGCACTGTTAAACCGCAATAAAATGGAATTCTATCGTAGATATATGACAATGGATGAGACATGGCTTCATAATTACACACCAGAATCCAAAAGACAGTCAGCTGAGCGGACAGCAGTCGACGAACCGAATCCAAAGGGAGCAAAGACGCAACAGTCGGCCGGTAAGGTGATGGCGTCTGTATTTTGGGATACGAACGGAATAATATTCATCGACTGTCTCCAAAAAGGAACCATCATCAACAGCGACTATTACTGTGAACTTTTGGATCGATTGAAGGCTGAAATCGCAAAGAAACGGCCACAATTGCAAAAGAAAAAAGTGTTGTTTCACCAAGATAATGCACCGTGTCACAGATCGATGAAAACGATGGCAAAATTGAATGAATTGGGCTTTGAATTGCTTACCCACCCACCATATTCTCCAGATTTAGCCCCTAGCGACTTTTTCCTGTTTTCAGATCTCAAGAGAATGCTTGCTGGAAAGAAATTTAAGTCCAATGATGAAGTAATCGCTGAAACTGAGGCCTATTTTGACGAGAAAGAGAAATCATACTATAAAAGTGGTATAGAAAAGTTGGAAAATGGCTATACTCGTTGTATCGCCCTCGAAGGCAACTATGTTGAATAAAAAAATCGAGTTTTGTCAAAATGTTGTTTTTTTCT
>OY856188.1:74909070-75004070 GCA_963693315.1 Diogma glabrata
ATCAAACTTTTTATAAATATGAATTTGTATCGCCATAATTACTTCCGAAAAAGAGAAAAAAACATTTAAATTTGTATGAATAAAATTTTTTTATCAAAGCAGCCTTTTCAAAATTTCATAATATGAGAATCAACTTATTTTTTGTTGTCATGGTTATACAATATGTTTGAAAAAATAACAAATGCTACTTTACAGCCTTCGTAATATAAAATAAAAATGGCGTTACTTTTGCTGTCGCTAGACGTTACTTTTGCTGTCAGGCTAAAAAGTAAGACTTTAGCCAACTCCCTAGCGGCAGTAAAGTTAAACTTTACAGCCGTTTGCCGAAAAATAAATTATTGTATGAAGTTTATAGAGAAAATCATGGCATGTTTAGCATAATTTTCAAAATGTCTAGCGAGTTTAAAAAATTCAAAAATTGATTTATACTACAATAAAGTTGTGCAGTTGTGCGTAAAACGTTGTTCATACACTCAGGCTGAAAGGAAGAATACGACCTGGCTTCAATAAAAGCCCTCGCTTCGCGTCGGGCTTCAATATGAACCTTTGGCGTAATCTTCTACTTTCAGCCCTCGATATGTAAATAACTATTGTTTGTTCTAATTTTATGAATATTTTACAGGTGATTATTTTACGGGCGGTAAGTAGACTTTAGCTACTTACAAAGTTAGCAAAGGGATTTTATTTTACGGATGTAAAGTTCAACTTTCAGCCACGATAACTAGGATGTAAAATGTGTTTTACGATTCGTTGGTGCGTAAAATACATTTCTATAGAAAAGTTGTTTTTGTAATAAAAAAATCGTTTTTTTCCATAAAAAACTCATTTTTTCCATAAAATGAAATCGATTTAACGGTTTATTTTATTTTAAAATACAAGTAATTTTGCTTTACAATAGATGGCTTAAGTTAAGCTTTATGTCTCAATAAGATGACATAAATCGTACACTAAAAGTAGGACATTTACTGTTGTTTACAGATGGTGAATCAGTGACAGCATCATAAAGCGTTCTTTTTCTTCTTCTAATTTTTATTAATTTATTTATTTGTATATATATATATATATATATATATATATATATATATATATATATATATATATATATATATATATATATATATATATAATATATATATATATATATATATATATATATATATATATATATATATATATATATATATATATATATATATATATATATATATATATATATATATATATATATATATATATATATATATATATATATATATATATTTATTTATTTATTTATTTAAATAAATAAATAAATTAATTAATTATTAAATAAATAAATAAATAGATAAATAAATTAATAAATAAATATATAAATAAATAAATATATAATTTAATAAATATATAAATAAACTAATTAATTAATAAATAAATAAATAAATAAAGAAAGAAATATATAAATAAATATTTATTTATTTATTAAATTTATTTATATATTTATTTAATATTCATATATTTATTTATTTATTTATTTATATATTTATTTATTTAAATAAATAAATAACTAAATTGATTAATTAATTAATTAATAAACAAATAAATAAATAAATAAATAAATTAATAAATAAATATATAAATAAAAGAATAAAGAAATATATAAAAAAATAAATATTTATTTTTTTATTTATTAAATTTATTTATTTATTTATTTAATAAATAAATAAATTAAGAAATAAATATATAAATAAATAAATATGTATAAATTAATAAATAAATAAATTAATTAATTAATTAATAAATAAATAAATAAATAAAGAAATATATAAATAAATAAATAATTATTTATTTATTTATTAAATTTATTTATTTATTTATATATTTATTTATTATTTTAAATAAATAATTAATTAATTAATTAATTAATTAATTAATTAATAAATAAATATATTAATTAATTAATAAATAAATATATAAATTAATAAATAAATAAAATAATTAATTAATTAATTAATAAATAAATTAATAAATAAATAAAGAAAGAAATATATAAACAAATAAATATTTATTTATTAAATTTATATATTTATTTATTTATTTATTTATATATTTATTTATTTCTTTATTTATTTATTTATTTAGTTATTTAAATAAATAAATTAATTAATTAATTAATTAATAAATAAATAAATTAATAAATAAATATATAAATAAATAAATATATAAATGAATAAATAAATAAATAAATTTAATAAATAGATTACTTAGATTAGATTACTTAGTTGTTGTGAATAAAATAGTATACAAACCTCGGTGGAAATGTCATTTCTGTCCCGAGATTAAGTTAACCTTTGCGCCACGCGCCTCGGTTAACTGTATTTTCTCTCGACAGAAATGACATATTTTCCACCTCGGTAGGTAATCTACTATTACAATGAAGCCAACATCAAAAATTGATTTTGCAGCCTCAAAAAAATTAATTACACCGGTTTTTCTATGAAAATCTACAAGAAATAGCACAATTTGTATGACAGCGTCATCTAGCGTGAGTTTTAGGTATAAATAAATATCAAAAATGGATTCCTCGGCCCCAAAAACATTAAGATACCACAGCTTTTCAGGAAAATAAAAATAAATAAGCATTATTTCATCAAATTTTTAATGATTTTTTCTTGTTAGACAGCGTTCCAAAATCACCAACTTCAAATGCGTGTAAAAAAAATCTCGCACTGAACTAAAAAACCCTTGTGGGCTTTGTTATGGTTATGGATAATGTCAACTTTCATTTGCATTTGGTTTCATCCCATTCGGATTTTGGTTGTTGCACTGTGTAATCAGTTTCCTCTTGTGTTCTATGTCAAACAGTGTTCTCTTTCCCTTTTTTTTTGGTTTTTCTACCCTTTCACAGCAATAATCATCAAGCAATTTGTGGCATGTTTTTCGTAGTCGTTTTTTTGATTACTGTCGTTTTTGTAGCACGGGTGCGGTGATTATCGCCCGACTATGTATCTTGATCCAGGAACTATGCTCCTGCTCTTGAGTTATGCCCTTAATCTCCATTTGTTGGGTTGGTTATGTTCTCTGGACATATAAATAGATGCTTTACATCACAAGCAGTCAAGTCATACTCGCAGTGAACGAGTGCCTTATTGTTGAGTTTGTAGAAAAACATAATGCAAATTGCAATTAAACTGCAACTAGGATGTAAAATGTGTTTTACGATTCGTTTGTGCGTAAAATACATTTCTATAGAAAAGTTGTTTTTGTAATAAAAAAATCGTTTTTTCCCATAAAAAACTCATTTTTTCCATAAAATGAAATCGATTTAACGGTTTATTTTATTTTAAAATACAAGGAATTTTGCTTTACAATAGATGGCTTAAGTTAAGCTTTATGTCTCAATAAGATGACATAAATCGTACACTAAAAGTAGGACATTTACTGTTGTTTACAGATGGTGAATCAGTGACAGCATCATAAAGCGTTCTTTTTCTTCTTCTAATTTTTATTAATTTATATATTTATTTATTTATTTGTATATATATATATATATATATATATATATATATATATATATATATATATATATATATATATATATATATATATATATATATATATATATATATATATATATATATATATATATATATATATATATATATATATATATATATATATATATATATATATATATATATATATATATATATATATATATATATATATATATATATATATATATATATATATATATATATATATATATATATATATATATATATATATATATTTATTTATTTATTTATTTATTTAAATAAATAAATAAATTAATTAATTATTAAATAAATAAATAAATAGATAAATAAATTAATAAATAAATATATAAATAAATAAATATATAATTTAATAAATATATAAATAAATTAATTAATTAATAAATAAATAAATAAATAAAGAAAGAAATATATAAATAAATATTTATTTATTTATTAAATTTATTTATATATTTATTTAATATTTATATATTTATTTATTTATTTATTTATTTATTTAAATAAATAAATAACTAAATTGATTAATTAATTAATTAATAAACAAATAAATAAATAAACAAATAAATTAATATATAAATATATAAATAAAAGAATAAAGAAATATATAAAAAAATAAATATTTATCTTTTAATTTATTAAATTTATTTATTTATTTATTTATTTAATAAATAAATAAATTAAGAAATAAATATATAAATAAATAACTATATATAAATTAATAAATAAAATAAATTAATTAATTAATTTATAAATAAATAAATAAATAAAGAAATATATAAATAAATAAATAATTATTTATTTATTTATTAAATTTATTTATTTATTTATATATTTATTTATTATTTTAAATAAATAATTAATTAATTAATTAATTAATTAATTAATTAATTAATAAATAAATATATTAATTAATTAATAAATAAATATATAAATTAATAAATAAATAAAATAATTAATTAATTAATTAATAAATAAATTAATAAATAAACAAAGAAAGAAATATATAAACAAATAAATATTTATTTATTAAATTTATATATTTATTTATTTATTTATTTATATATTTATTTATTTATTTATTTATTTAGTTATTTAAATAAAAAAATCTACAAGAAATAGCACAATTTGTATGACAGCGTCATCTAGCGTGAGTTTTAGGTATAAATAAATATCAAAAATGGATTCCTCGACCCCAAAAACATTAAGATACCACAACTTTTCCGGAAAATAAAAATAAATAAGCATTATTTCATCAAATTTTTAATGATTTTTTCTTGTTAGACAGCGTTCCAAAATCACCAACTTCAAATGCGTGTAAAAAAAATCTCGCACTGAACTAAAAAACCCTTATGAGTTTTGTTATGGTTATGGATAATGTCAACTTTCATTTGCATTTGGTTTCATCCCATTCGGATTTTGGTTGTTGCACTGTGTAATCAGTTTCCTCTTGTGTTCTATGTCAAACAGTGTTCTCTTTCCCTTTTTTTTTGGTTTTTCTATCCTTTCACAGCAATAATCATCAAGCAATTTGTGGCATGTTTTTCGTAGTCGTTTTTTTGATTACTGTCGTTTTTGTAGCACGGGTGCGGTGATTATCGCCCGACTATGTATCTTGATCCAGGAACTATGCTCTTGCTCTTGAGTTATGCCCTTAATCTCCATTTGTTGGGTTGGTTATGTTCTCTGGACATATAAATAGATGCTTTACATCACGAGCAGTCAAGTCAAACTCGCAGTGAACGAGTGCCTTATTGTTGAGTTTGTAGAAAAACATAATGCAAATTGCAATTAAACTGCAACGGTTTTACAAACAAGTTCGACGAAGTTCTAATCACGGTTCTTCAAATTATAGATCTAAAAAAGTGATAGTATCTGTGATTAGAAAATTATAAAACTGGATAGAGGGAAGAACAAAGCAACTGATCTCTATAGAGTATAGATAGTACAATTAGGAATTACAATAAAACCCGGAAATACCGAGATAGTTTTAGTCAATATTTCTGTACTACCAGTTGCTAGTTGTGATAAAGATCATCCGTTCACCGAACATTTATTTTATCCAAAGAATGTCTGACTTGGAGAAGTAAGTGCACACCATGATCTATCGCACGTTCACGATTAGTAATAGAACACAAGAGAAATAAACGGATCGAGCTAGTATTGATCCATTGGTTTATTAAAGCGTATGTTAAGGAATAGACACCAGAGCACAGTCTTCTCTATTTGAAGTATTTGCATTTACTATTCCGTCTATGTTATCTTTTTGAGTGTCTTAACTAATTTGTGTAATTAATTTGTTCCACGATTTTGATAATGTTGGATATAGCGGTAACTTTAAGAAAATAACTAAGCTTATTAATATGCGGAAAACAAATGAAATTTTTCTTGACATTTCAAGTGCTAAGCCATGACTTACAATATATGTTAATTACTTGACTTAATTTCCATTGTTGTGTGTTACACAAACACAAATTCAGCAAACGAACAAATAATAATAAAAATGTTTTTGGACAACTAATATGTATATAATATATCAGTATATAATCTAAATAATTTAGTTGCCCGTTACACTTCATTTAGAAAACTTTGTTATAGTTTGTTATAGTTTCTTGAAAATGTCGGAAATAAAAAATTGGTATAAAGCTCAAAGTGTCCTAGTAACAGGTGCTACCGGTTATATTGGTAAAGTTTTAGTGGAAAAATTATTACGTGAATGTTCTGAGGTGAAAACAATATATTTATTGATGAGATCAAATCGGAAATTTACAGTAAATGAAAGAGGTGAACAGTTCATTAAACATTATGTAAGTGGATCTGGGATAAGATCACATAAATTTATTTTGTGTTATAATTTTTCTTTTTGATATGACATGCTAATTTTTTTTAAAACGATTTTTAAAAAAAAAATTGCTCTATAATATAAAAACTTTTTTCTAAAGTGTTAAAACTAAAATATTAGTGTTTAAATTCATTTTTCATACTTTTTCCATTCCTTTCTTTTCGTCAAAATTCATGCATAATCATAGTAGATTCTTGTATGAGCTTAGAATGATGGCAATTCTTCACGAGGATGAAGTTTACGGATCGAGCGAAGCGAGTACAGTGAACCATCAGAGTGAAGAATTGCCATTATCCTATGCGAATACAAGATGCTATTTTATCTACGAGTGTAAAATATTTCCAATAATTTCCAGATTGCCTGCTAAAGTTTTTATCAACCATAAATACATCATAGAACAATATTCTCACTTTAAATTTTATATATTGTTCTCATTCTAACCTTTTGTTATTACTATAACAAAATATGTGAAGATTTGATTTTGACTATTGCGACTATTTTTTTTTTAGAAAATAAGTGTTGTTATACTATAAAAGAAAGTGATAAAAAATAAAAAAGTCTATAGAGCAAAACTTTTTTATGCAGTGGCGGATTACCATAGAGGCGGAAGAGGCGGCCGCCTCAGGCCCCACATGCACGGGGGGCCCCCTCGCTACAAATAGTATTAATATTTTATAGGTATTCAAATATCAGATGACTGCGTTCATTCAACCAAAGTTTTTAAACCTAAAAATTTTTTTAATATTATCCCACATAAAAGTGTTAGGTTGTCAATTTGTATTACTTTTTTTCATGTATGTATTTATTTTAATAATTCTAATTTGATAGTTTTATAATTTTTTAATGTAGAAATTCGTTTTCCAATTTGTATAGTAAAAAAACATTTTGTTTTGAAAAGTTCCACTGTTACGAATGAATATTAATACTAAAACTTTATTTGCAATGGGCTGTTATTATATCAATCGCAAAATTATTGATAAAAACAAAATCCAGATAAGTATGTTTTGGATATTTGAAGTATATTTGAGTTTTATGTTTTCATCAATGATTTTGGATTTCTTTTAAGACCTACAATTTATTGAAAGCATTAAACTGAAAACCTCAATTTTAAGCATATAATTGTACATATTTTAGATTAATTTCATATATAACTAAATAAATGAAAACTTTTTAACGTGTAGAATTGAAATCTATTATTGTATGCTTAAAATCCATGTATTTTTTATACAATACATGCTAAATTCATCATTTGGATTAACGTTTGAAAAGGGTTTCCATATGATATGATTGATATAGTATAGGTGTTTTAGCTTTAGTTGTATATTTCGTTTTATCAACGTTGATTGGAAAAAAGATTGTCTAAAAAATTTGTTTGAAAAATTTGAAAAAAAGATTGTTTGTAACTGGACGTATTGATACTCAAATAGCTCGTGAAATTGAAGTACAACAAAAATACAGGCGGGAAGTTTTAAAAAGAGTTGCAGCTACAGTAAAGCTATTAACTACTTTGGGTTTAGCATTTCGTGGTCATCGAGAAGATATTGATTCGAACAGAAAAGGAAATTTTATGACATGCATTGAGTACCTATCCCAATTTGATGATTTTCTTAAAAATCATTTGGAGAGGTACAGCCATCCAGGAAAAGGTAATGTAAGTTATTTATCACATACCACATGCGATGAATTTATAAATTTAATGGGAACTAAAGTAAAAGAACACCTAATTCAAGAAATTCAGGACTCTTTATATTATTCAATTATTGTTGATTCTACGCCAGACGTGAACCACACTGACCAACTAAGTTTTATATTAAGGTACATTGATAAAGTGGGCGATGCGAGAGAACGATTTTTTGGATTTTTACAAATTGAAAATCACAATTCAGAATATCTAGCACAACTTATTTTGAAAACTTTAAACAATTTGTCTTTGGATATTAAAAATTGTCGCGGTCAAACATATATGGCCGGAAAATATAATGGTTTACAAGCCAGAATTAAAACTCTAAGTGAGACCGCCATTTTTATTCCTTGTACAAGTCATACGCTTAATTTAATTGGAAATTATGCTGCAGATGCCTGTTCTACTGCGGTGCATTATTTTAGCTTTATCCAAAATATATATGTATTCTTTTCTTCATCTACTCACAGATGGAAGCTGCTTATTGATAATTTTTTCGATCCTAATTCCAAACATATTAAAAAATTAAGTGACACAAGATGGTCTGCAAGAGCTGATGCAGTATCCGCCTTGCGGTTTAATTACATAAATATTAAAACTGTTCTTATCCAAATTAACGAAAATGAAGACGAAAAACCGATTACTAAAGTTGAGGTTAAAAAATTAGCTAGCTCTTTCGATGAATATGAATTGCCTTATTAACCGTTCTATGGGATATATTATTGCAAAGAATCAATAGTACTAGAAAATCATTTCAAAATATTCAAACGAACTTATTACAAGGAGTAAAACTGTTTAATTCTTTGTCACAATTTATAAGGGATGTTCGGAATGATTTTGAGAGCATAAAAAAGCAAGCAAACTTATTAACAGACAATATTAGCTACAAAGAAGGACGAAAAAGAAAACTCAAAATTATGTATGATGAATCATCTGCAAATGATACACAGCTAGTAGGACGAGAATTGTTTATTATAAGTACTCACAATATGATCTGTGATAGACTTGCCACTGAAATGTCTATCAGAACGTCCATATATGAAACTGTTTTAAATAATTTTAAATTATTTTTTGATCAAAATATATCCAGTGATGAAGTTGACAAGTGTATTTTAGAATTGTCAAATACATATGCGAGGGATATAGAAGTACAATATTTTAAAGACGAAGTACATCATTTTTTAAAATATATAAAAGAAGAGAACATCACTTGCTCATTTAAGATGTACAAGGTAATCATTGACGGCCTGCAATCTTCATTTCCCAATGTGGAAACTATTTTAAAAATATTTCTTACATTGCCGATATGCAACACAAGTGGGGAACGATCTTTCTCCGTTCTGAAGCGGATAAAAAATTATTTAAGAAATAGTCTTAATCAAACTCATTTGCAAAATTTTTGGTAAAATCTTAGGCCCCAAAATTTTGTTCCGCCTCAGGCCCCTTAAAGGCATAATCCGCCACTGTTTTTATGGATAAAGTAAAGATGAGTTTTACACTGTAAAAATTTCTTTAAAATTCAACCATTCAGTGTAGTTTTAAAGCTTTATTTGTTTTTATTTGTTTTATTTGTACAAACAAATCACAGTTTAAATGGATAAGCAAAACCAGATCTTAACAAATATATATTTATAAACTTATATCTGAATATTTTCAATACGATATTGTTGTAGATATATAAAAAATTGAATATTTGTAAAAAATAATGGTGAAATGTCAAAAATTTATTGCTATAAAATATTTTTTTTCTATATGGGCAGTGAACATTTTTAACGATAGGTGTCAGAATAATAGCTATTTCATCGATCAAACATAAATGGGCATTATTGTATTCCAGTCACCCAGTTTTCGAAAAAACCGTAAATATTGCATCTAGATATGTCAAAATTTCAATTTCAGCGGTATTTTCGAGAAATGGATAACGGCAGTGAACAGAACTATGTTTTTCAGTGTTTTATTTAGGATTGTCGTTTTTCTTTATTTACAAATATGTAATTGTCAAAATTTACTATGCGTTTTTGGTATAGTAAATCTGTAGTGAATTTCATTTTCAACAAACGTCGAGAAATTCAATTTTATTCAAGTTTGCAAGCAGAGAAATACTACAGTGTTTGTTTTCGATAAATTTGTATTTGTTTACTACAAATAATTACAACTAATTTGATGTATTACAATACAATTAACTTAAAATTTTATTTCATTTAATAATTTTGTAAAATAATAAAATAATGAAAATAGAGCGCAGTAAGTTAAAATTACTGTGGAATAATGTATGACATCAATGATTTATGTCCGTATAGAGGGATCAGTTTTTGTTGAATTGTATGTAAATGTTTTGTTTTTGTTCTACGGGTGTGACAACCCAGCGTATTCCAGTCCCTGCTATTGGCATGCGTGTTAACATGAGATATCACATACTACTGGCAATAGCAGTGAGATATCACTAACCAAGGTGATATCTTAGGAGTGCCGGTAGACTACTTCTTGACACATAAATAACACATAAAAACAAAAATGAAAATTACTTTAACACGCACTCCTCATCACATTTAACCGCTAACCGCTATTCAAATTATAAATTTTTTTGAACTCTCTATTTCTAAAAATGTAAACTTTTATTATTCAATGAATTATCATACAACTGTCGGTCGATCTAGTTTCGAACCAATAAGAATTGTTTATTAAACTTAAAGTATATCATTATCATCAAGGCTGGCCGACTAGAATAACTATACCCACGTTTATTGCCTTTCCATACTGAATGCGCCATCCCCTTTTATTTTATGCAACAAATTGAAACGGAAAACTGTTTATATATCAAAATTGCTAATAGTCAAAAATCTAATGTTTGCATCTGTGTTAAGATGTGTTAAGTACCAATTAAAAATTATTTTTGCTTCTTACAATTTCAAAGGAAATATAATTATAAAAGGCGTAACGCTTGTACGAACATATCGTTTTTTTCCTTGCAACATAACATATTGTGTGCCAATGAAAAATTTATTTTCTACTTTTTAGTTCGTTTCTCAAAAAGTGCTGTTGCCTTTTTTCAATTTTTGTTCAAGATGGAGTTTCAAAATTCAACTTTTATTATGACATCTTGTTTATTTCAGGATTCTGTCTTGACAAAAAAAACCCTATCGACAAACATTTAAACTATCAATACAGTAAAAATAGGGTTGCCAAACTGATGTTTATTTTTACTACAACAGTTTCGGCCATTCTATTCCAGATGACGTCCTCGTGATTTAAAATTAATTTATTCTCCTAAAAACCACACAACGACGTGAATTATTAATTACTTTAACGGAACCAGAGATATTCACAAAAAAAATCGTTCTATGTTTTAGGCGAGAGCATATCTGATATTTAATTTGACATTTTAAATTTATACCTATTTGTATATGTATATTAAAAGTACCGTTCTCATCTTAATTTTCAGTTCAGACTTTCATTGTTTTAAATAAAATTGAATTCATCCCAAATTTTTATTTGGTTGTCAAAATACTAATACTTAAATTATTATTATTATTTTTTAAGTTCAAAATTAAGATCTAAAATGTGAATGCAAAATCATAAAAAAAATTCATCAACAACCATTTTCGTCATCTATGGCTTCAATTTTCAAACTTTCTGCTTTCTGGCTTGCTTTTCTTATCATAGCTTTCTTTATGTTTTTCCTGGTCGTTTCTAATCAATTTCGAAATGTCATCGAAGACAATGTTTTCCATGTTCCCAACGCTCTTATTAATTTAGTTTATTTCAAATGTAAGCCAATTGTCATTGGGACCATCTGTGTTATGCCTGTATACAATACTAGCAGGGGCACGCTTTAATACTCTGTAAACCGAATTATTTATGGACCACTGAACTTCCAGAACTCTCTCATCGCAAGTTTCACAATCTACACTTTCAGTTATCGTTCGTAAACCGTCTAACACTGACCTATTTATACGCTCTACTTGGCCGTTTGAACGTGGAGTGTGTGATGCTACTTTGACATGATGAATATTATACCTCTTGCACATGTTCCCAAAAATGTTGGCAGTAAATGCCATTCCCCTATCTGTCACTCACAATCCGTGTTCCCATAGTTGAATAAAAACATGCATAAGGCAGCTACTGTTTCAGCCGATCCAGTACTCCGGACAGGCTGTAAAACGACGTATTTTGAAAAACCATTGATTATTACCAATATATATTTATTTTTCTTTACAGTACTGATAAATGGTCCTAAGTGGTCAATGTGGATGGTTTGAAAAGGCACTTAGCCTTTATCTAAGGGTTGTAGAAACCAAACCTGAGTACCAAAAGGTACTTTATAAAACAAACAGTTTATACATCTATTTATATATTTAGTTACTTCTTCTCGCATGTTAGGAAAATAATAACATTCCTTAAGTTTAGCTAAAGTTTTATCGACAGTTTTACCTAAATGCGACATAACTCTATGAGCATCATCTATAATGTCTGTTCTTATTTCAAATGGGACGTACAAATGCCAATAAGATTTGGAAATCTTGTAAACTCTACATCGTTACTTGCTAATTTTTATTGAATTTTGTTAATCTCATCACTAGTTCTTTGCATACAAGCTATCCAATCCGTTGTTACTGTAATTCCTAAGACAGCTTCCGAATCTGTTATTGCATTACGACTAAGCGCATCTGCTACACGATTAACAGTACCTTTTAAATACTCTATAGTATAATTGTACTCAGACAGTCTGATAAAACAACGCGCAATTCTGGAATTCAAATCTCTCTTGGATTCTATTAATTTAAGGCTGTTACAATCTGTTCAGATAGTGAAATGAATACCAATCAAATACACCAACTTATCTAAAGATCGCATTATTGCGAGCGCTTCTAATTCGATTGCTGGGTATTTCGATTCTTGTTTGGTATTCTTTTTGCTAAAATAGGTAATTGTATGTAGTTTAATGTCTTCCTATTCTTGAAGCAATACTGAGCCGATTCCACTAGCACAGGCATCTGTATGCAACTAAGTTCTTGCTCTTGGATCATACACTGCAAGGACATGAGCTTTTGCTAGGACACTTTTGACATCCTCGAAAGATTTTTGTTACATATCTGACCATTCAAATTTATTGTCTTTAGTCAATAAATCACTTAACGGTTTCTTAAGGATCGCGTAATCTTTTATGAAGCGTCGAATAGCTAGGTAGACCCACAAAACTGCGATTATCTCTTATTTTTTCTGGTCTTGGAAAATCGACTACTGATTTTATTTTTGCCGTTCCCGGTTGGATACCTTCTCTGATATTTGGAACCCTAAAAATTCTATTTTATACATTATAAAAATTTACATTTAGTCAAATTTATGGTTAAATCTGATTCGCGCATAATTTGAAATATGATTTTCAAGATCTCGATACCCTCTTCAATCGTTTCGGTTGCAATTAGAATATCGTCAAGATATGCCATGGTTATAGAAAATCGTAAATTACCAAGAAGTTTATTAATTAGATGTTGGAAAACTGATGGAGGCCGAAAGGCATGCGTCTAAATTGGTAATGTCCATCGGGAGTAATAAAAGCGGTCTTATATTTACTGTCATCTTCAACTGGAACTTGATAATATCCCGAAGATATATCAAGACTGGTAAAGAATTTTCGTTCGATTTAATCTGTCAAGCTGGTCATTTATTCGGAATCGGATAATGGTTTTCAATTGTATTTTTATTTAAAGCTCTGTAGTCAATGCAAAGTCTGAACTCACCTGACTTCTTTCTAACTAGTAATACAGGACATGCAAATATGATGACGTGCTATCCTCTATTATTTGTGCATCTTTTAGAGTTGTCACTATTTCTCTGAGTTGTTCACGTTCAGCTATTGACATCATATACGGTCTATAGTTATACACGTTCTTATCTTGTTGGATCAGTTGAATATTTATTGATGCATCCTTAGTACATCCATTGTGATTTTGGTTTTTTGCAATCAAATCACGGAAATCATTAATAACATTTAATAATTTTGACTTGTCCGGAACATCGGTTATAATTTCCGATTCGTCGATTTGATCTGTGTTGCGACAAGAAATTTGGTTAATATTGGGATAAATCAACTCACCTCTGGTCAACAAAGTTCGATTTTCAGAGTTTCTTCGCTTAGATTTATGATCGGCAAAACAGTATTTCCATTCCAATCAGTTGATATAACACATTCTGGAATAGTTTCCCTGGTTTCATGGATCTTACTTGAGATTACGGTTTCTTTTTCGTTGAATTCCGCTTTAACATTTATGTGTCCAACAAATTGTCGGTATAATTAAGGTTTTTGCTGCTCGTATGAATGTCCTGTCTCTTTTGGCTGGTTCAATATAATTTATGTTGCATTTGTTCTGAATTGTTAAACCACTTACACTACTTAAAATTTCTATGTGTTTCTGCTCAGTATATGTATGCCCAATTAAAAGTGGAATTTTTTAACATTCCTCTGAGACTATTATCACTTTAACTTTCGCTGTTACTCCATCTACTGTAATTGTACACCTTGTAATACCGATTGGCTTTACTTCAACACCTCCATAACCTAACATTCAAAATAACCTATATTCAGCTTATCGGCGAAATCTCTCCGTAATATTGAGCAACTACTTCGCAAATCGACATAGCATTCGATATCAAAACCGTTGATATTTGCAGTTTTACAATATTTTTTGTGTATATCATTGACATGCAAGACTTTACTTGTGGCGTCTGTTTTAATTTTGTTTTCAACAGAAACTTTTATGCTATTGCATTGTCGATTATAATGTCCCGAAATGCCATATTTAAAACAGGTAGGATTTTTTAGAGATGTGCAATTCGATGCTAGCTGCCTGCTTCATATCACTTTCTTTTACATTTCGGTCACTGTTTTGACAGTTGCCTTTTGGAAAATTACTGTGAACACGATATTGAGATTTTTCTATAATATACAAATTAGCATTTTGTAAGTCTATAAGGAGTTCAACCGCCGTAAAATATTTACGTAGAGGTCTCAGGTAATCACGGAAGCGATGGTTATTTAACCGTTCCAAAATCCATTCCATTTTTTCAGTTGCCTCCATATTAGCTTTATTGCGTTTTGCCAGTTTCTCAAAAAAATATTCAGTGATATCCTGCCCAACTTTTCTTTTATGATTTTGAGCTTGCAATATTTTATCTAAAAGATTATTTTTACTTGGAAAAATTGCATTTAGAATAATTTTCCATTCGTTCCACGAACGATCAATATTCGTTAAGCTGTCACGCCACGTTTTGGCCACTCCTACAAACTTTTCTAAGGAATGATGACGCATTGCCAGGTCATCTAGCTCATACATAGATCCAAATTCTTCCATCTTTTCAATCCAACGTTCGAAATGTTTCCGAAGCGTTTCCAAACTGGTATTTGGCACCTTCCATATTTAATCTCACCCCCTTCAACATCTTGATGGTTAATCAACCCATCAGCCAGATTTAAATTTTCCTTTGACATTGTGCTCATACAACACACAATTATCACAATCCAAAATTTAAAGCACACGTGAGCAATGAATGTTTTCAAGTCAAATTTCTATATACGTTCGAAATATCCAAATACCTTCTTATTTTTTTGGAATCCTGCACACAGGCTTATCCCACTTCTGAAAACTGTTGCTTTTTTCAATTTTTGTTCAAGATGGAGTAAATTAATAAAGATTATTTATTTTTAAAAATTCAACTTTTATTGTGACATCTTGTTTATTTCAGGATTCTGCCTTGACGAAAAAAAACCCTACCGACAAACATTTAAACTACCAATACAGCAAAAATAGGGTTGCCAAACTGATGTTTATATTTACTACAACAGCTTGATTTTTAAATTTTTTTATTTATCTTTCTATTTTAGAGCTTTAGTTATATAATTTTACCTAAAAATAAGTTAACTACATTATTTCACAGAAAATACACCATAAGTAAAACCAGCAATTAAATCATTTACCAAAAAATTTAATATTCTTTTGATATTTAAGGTTATTTATATAGCGGGGACCCTGGCCACTCAAAACAAAGACATGGGTGTCTTGGAGGATTTGCTCTCAACTGACCTAGCGATAATGAATGACTATTTTCGAACGCTTATTTTCCAATCTAAGTAAAACCGAGAGCTCCTGTTTCCACTTAAACAACAAACTGGCAAAACACGAACTATCAGTGTTATTTGACGGCACTGTCATTAAATACAATCAACAGCCACAGTACCTGGGCATTACTCTCGATAGAACTCTTTCTTTTAAACTCCACCTAGAAAATACGTCAAAAAAACTTAAAACGAGAAACAATATATTGCACAAACTGGCAGGCTCGACATGGGGTGCTACTCCAGCTACCCTCCGCACAACTGCTCTAAGTCTGGTTTACTCAGTGGCTGAGTACACACACACATACTCCAAAAGTTGACTGCCAGCTGCATGCCACGATGCGTACTATAAGTGGTACTATCAGATCCACCCCTTTACCTTGGCTCCCTGTGTTAAGCAATATCGCTCCACCTACACTCAGACGCTCGCATGCTCTCATGCGTGAACATAAAAAGGTAACCAACAACATCACGTTACCCTTGCACGAATATTACGGTGACCACACTCGTTGTCGATTGAAGTCAAGAAATTCTCCACATAAAACTGCCAGCAACCTGTTGGCAACTAAATTTAATATCTTGGATGCTTGGGACATCTCCTGGCATCATGACAACACTCCTGGCGTTTCTATTACTAACCCGACTTCTACCCAACCTGGTTTCGATCTGCCACGTCATACCTGTCAAATCGATTGCAAGTTCATTTAATGTGTATCCATGTTTTGTTTTTAGGTAGATTTCATAGAAGAGTCTACCTATTTTTAAGTTTAATTTTTAATGTGTCACAAAAAAAACCATACGCTAAATAAATAATAAACGTCGGACGCCAAAAAAAACGTCTACAATTCACGTCAGCGTGAAAAACTATCAAAAATAAAATTTCAAGTTTGATTATGAACTAAAATATTTTGTTCTTTGTCAAAATGAATTTTACAAATTTCAATTTTAAAACTAACAAATTTTTACTAATAAATAAAGAATAATAATTTGTGTACTAATAGTAATTTTAAAAATAAAATACAAATTATGAAAATATATAAATGAACAAAAACCGAACTTTGAACTGAAAATTCAGTTGACAACTCGAAACAAAACGATTACAACCTCAGAAACGCGAAAAACATCAGAAAATCATATTTTTCAGTTGGCTCGTTCAGTTGACAATAACATTAAAAATTACCCTTGTAGGCAAATAAAAATAAAATTGATATCTGGCAATAATCATCGCCGGCCAAAAATTAGAAATAGAATAGAATCTAAATTTTCTCCGACGAAAAAAACTTTTTCGTTTATCGTTGTAGTTGTGTTTGACATCTATGTATCCTGTGTATTCTAATGTTACTGAAGTCGTCGTCGGACGGTTTCGACGGTGTCGTATTTCTAGCTTATGTGTATGGTAGAAAGTTTACTGTAGTCACTGACCATCGACTTTTAGTAACTTTGTTCACTCATAAGAACCCGTCGTCTAAATTAACAAGGATGAGGTTAGATTTATGCGATTACGATTTCGATATAATATATTAGCAGGGAAAAATGAATACAAATGCTGATGCATTGTCTAGAATCAAAATTGACTCAGATGTTTTAAAAGCGATGATACCTACATCTACTGTTAACATTGTCACGATGAAAAAAACTTGCTCGTTAATCGTTGTAGTTGTGTTTGAAATGTATGTATTCTAATGTTACTAACGTCATCGTCGGACGGTTTCGCCCGTGTTGTGTTTCTAGCCATAAAGTAATTTTAATAAGGTACATTTTATTCAGTGTTTCAGTATTTTTACTACTACAATATAATATAGCAAAAGCTAAATGTAGTAATTGATTGCACTATTACAACTGTAATAAAGTGTAAGTGTAGGGTAAAATTTTAGTCCGTTTGCTTTACTCATTGTTTTAATTGTAAGTTCTATTATTAAATATGAGATGACGTGCCTATTTCAATATATTTTTTATATTATTTCATTTGATCAATTTTTTGGACTTTGATCAATACATATGTTAAGTTCTGAGCTTCGGCTATACAAATAATTAAATATTGTAGATAATAAAAGCGAATTAAAAACCGTCTAAAATTTATAATGGAATGTCACAATTTTTTTGTTTTTTTATGTGCCTACAATACAAAATTTCTCTTGACTAACACCAGTGCATCTATTAACGAACGTATATGAATTATAGAATAGCATGAATATTTGACGGAGAGCAAAAACTACTTTGAACAAAAACTTTAATTTTATATTTCGGATTGGTTTTTGTGAACAATTATTGGCAACAATCAATGATGACTGTACAACGATTGGCAACAATCAATAATGACTTTACACTCGTGACTTAGGATGTTGATTAGAATGTTGACTTAGATGTTGACGAAATATTCTCTCATCCTATGAATTCACACATCGTAATATCTAGAAATTTAATACAAAAAATACCAAAGAAATTTAATTTTATACTTATTATTTACAATTTAAGGACATCTTTCCATAGAAGAAAAACGTGTTCTAGAACGAGTTGTTAAAACTTGACCATTTTTGATTTTTATGAAACTTGGCATATAAGTAATATGGACAAAATTTTGACTTCAATTAAATTTCAACTTTTTTTTTAAACAAATAGTTCTATCCTTACTTTAAAATATATCAAATTAACAAAGAGACGTTAACTCGTGTTCTTGAGATATTTAATTTTCCGACTTTAGTCCAACTAAAATTCTAATTGTGTATTATTTTTTCGAACAATTTTTATCAACAAAAGATTTTAACCACAGAAGTTCGAAAAAATGAAGAAAAATTCGAATTTTAGTCGGAAAAATCTTTAAAATTAAATATCTCAAGTACGTACACGAGTTAACGCTTCGTTGTAAATTTAATATATTTTAAAGTAAGGATAGAACTATTTTTAAAGAAAAAAACAAGTAAAAGTTTAATTCAAGTTAAATTTTTTTGTTAATTTAGTTAATTGAAGTTGTTTGAAAAAATTATGCTAAAGTAAAATTTTTAGTCCGACTAAAATCTTTAAAATTACATATCTCAAGAACAAAAATTAACGCCTCTTTGTAAATTTGGAATATTTTAGAATTTAGAGTAAGGATAGAACTGTTTTCCAAAAAAAAAAAATGATCTTCGACTCTGGATGGCGATCTTTAAAAAAGTTTTTTTAATATTTTGTTATGGAGAGCTATTTCGTTGACCAGTCAACCACGTGGCATAGCAGGCTGCGCACCTGGTGAGATTTTTAAGCCCCAAGCTAGCTTCAGCCTGTGGGGACGAAAAAGAAATCCTGCCGCTCCAGCACAAATAATCCGTATCGTGCGCATAGTTTATAATTCAAAACGGAACAAAGAAAAGGACGAGTGAAACAAAGAGACTCTGACGACCCCATTCTCAAAGAAAACCGCAATCGTCAAGTCACCCCCTTATTGGTTTCTCATACATACGATCACGCACCACATACACTCTCGCATATACCCACACATACCCACACATACACACCCATATACATTCCCACTCACACTCACATCTATGTCCTAAAATAATATTTTACTCACCCCATAATGGATCTGGATCCCACTACTCCTAATCAATTAGCGGCTCATCTTGACAGTTCTTCCCACATATAATGAAAAAACTTTTATGGAATTCATTAAAAAAAAAAACGTAAATATATCTAGTTGGTTGTCTTCCATCCAGTAGCCCAATTGTTGATCCAAAAATTCATAAAAATCATGCACGGCATTTGGTTTATAGATATCTTACGGTGCAGTTGCAGACTTTAAATAATATTCTAATGTGCATGGATTACAACTTTAATTCGTCTCAATAGTCGTCATTTAGCCGCTCCACCCATAAAAGTACAATTGAACGAAATCACACAAACTGCCGAGGATATGATTTGGTTCCCATATACATACTAGAAACACAACATAAAGTTAAATTTTTTTTTGTTGGTTCCTTTCCTTTTACTATCACAATTGTCACTTTTTTATTCCCACATTTCGATTATAAATAAACAACTAAATGAATAGGTACACATGATAGGTACGACTCGAATCAAAATAACTACGATCAATTATTAGCTTTCAGTTCTTATTTTTCTTTATTATAAATTATCTCACTAATTACTATTTTATTCTAAGGTTCCGATTATAATTTAATAATTAAAAAAAAAATATACATGCACATATGAAAAAAATACGATCCGAATCAATATGAATACTATCAATTATTAGGTTTCAGTTTTTTTTTGTTTTATCTTATATTATCACAGTAATTACTATTTTTACTAATGGTCCGAGCGTAATTTAATAAATAAATAAATAGGTTCACACAATAAATACGATTCGAATTAAAATAAGTGCTATCAATTATTAGCTTTCAGTTCGGTTTCTTCATTTTAAGTTATCACAGAATTTACTATTTATACTAATTGTTAATGTTCAGATTCTAATTTAATAAATAAATAAATATGTACACAAAATTAAATACGATTTGAAACAGAATAAATAGAATCAATTATTAGATTTCAGTCCATTTTCTCATCTTTTTAAATTATCACAGAAATTACTATTTTTACTAATGTTAATTTTCCGATTCTAATTTAATAAATAAATAAATATGTACACAAAATTAAAAACGAATGGAAACAGGATAGATAGAATCAATTATTAGATTTCAGTTCATTTTCTCACCTTTTTAAATTATCACAGAAATTACTATTCACACTAATGTTAATGTTCCGATTCTAATTTAATAAATAAATAAATATGCGCAACAATAAACATGATTCAAGACAAATACCTACGATTCATGGATTGACTGATGATCACGTTCTAGCCATTCTGCTTCCGTATTTACAGCAAAAGTGATTTTGTAACATAATTTGGCATTCTTTTTGGTTTTCGCCATATTTGAAACAAAAAATACTGAGTAACTCCAAGGAGGTTATTCCTTTAATTTTGAATCTTAAAATACCACTTGAACACAGATAACAACACGTAGTAGTTCCGTAGGATTTATGTTTTAATTTTAAAATCGATTAATAATTGATTTTATTATATTTGAAACACGTTTTATTTCAAACAAAATGTCAACTCTACCAGTAGACGTCAATCACCAAAAAATCCCATCAGAAAAACAATCAATCCAATAATAATATGAGAATAAGAGAGAGAAGCCATCTGTCGGCTTCTATTTATAGTATATAAACGGCGGTTTGCTAACAATAACAAAACGATAAGTTTGTTTCTTGGGAAATTTTGTATCGTTAATTATTGTACCCACTAACGAGTTTGCACAACTAACTCGTATCAAACTGAAAACAAAATCATGTAAAAGATGATTCGAATCGAATGCAGGAAATTGGGTTCAAAATAAAGAGTAAAACAACAATCTCAACAGTTTTTGACATTAAAGCAAACGCGCAGTAATATATTGAACTCAGTTCACAAGTTAGTGCGTGTTAGGAAGTAGACAGACTCCAAATTACGAGGATTGGATAACGGCTTCGTTACAATTTTAATTTTAAAATTAATTACGAACATATTTAAAACTTCAAAATATTTATTTTCTTGGCATACTAGGATACATTTGTATTTTTACGCATATCAATATAGACTAGCAAATTAAATTCTTTGTTAGTTTTTAGCTTATTAAGTGAAGCATAATTTAAAACTTCAAAATATTTATTTTCTTGGCATACTAGGATACATTTGTATTTTTACGCATATCAATATAGACTAGCAAATTAAATTCTTTGTATGTATGTATGTATGTATTTAGCTTTTTATGTATTAAGGGCGTAAAGTATGTCTTTGCCGCTTGAGAGTGAAATTGTTGCTCGAGGCGTTAGCCGAGAGAAACAATCACTCGAAAGCAAAAAAGATACTGTATGCCCGAATTACATACAAGATTTTTTGTACGAGTAAGATTCTGTATTATTTGCATAAATAAAAATACATATATTTACACAAAATAGTAAAACATTTTTGTAGAAAATTATTAGATTATTAAAATTAAGTAGTTTTTTGAAATAATAGTTATAATAATGCCTAATTGGCATTAGGCATTGGCATTAGGCATTGTTATTTCAATTTTAGGCATTGTTATTTAAATTTTGGCACTGTTATTTCAATAGGAAAAAACGGCCTGCTTTACGAACAATTTTTGAATCGCAAAAGTGCGTTTTACTGTTTACTCGTACAAAACATCTTTTATGCACCACTGGCGTTACTGGGTATTACGCCCATCAAGCGACATCCATCTCTCGGGCCAGAAGCCCTCGGGCTAGATTACGTCGCTTTCCCGGCGCAATAACCTACATAAAGCCCTTGATACATAAATAGCCATTTTTATTTATTAGACATTTCTAATTCTTCTTATTTATTAGACATTTCTATTTAATTTGAATTATTTTGTAAACAATTCGTTTAAATTTACATATGATATTTTATATTTTTTTTATCAGCCCGGTCATGGTTGCCAGTACTCAACCATTGCTGCAATACTGGTCATCTTTATTGGTCCGTTACTGGGCTAGCTGTACAACCTTGTATGGGCCATTGTTGATTTTTTTCTCTGGCCCATGAATGGCAGCCATTTATTGTCCGAAGTTACCATCCAGCAAAATTATTTTAATGGTCCAGTAATGGTTGCCAGTACTCGGCCATTATTGCGTTACTGGCCATCAGTAACGGACCATTAATCTACCAGATATACAACCTTGTATGGGAAACTCCACCGTTCCAAACAAAAGGCATGTTACTCTAGAACTATGATATCACTAGAACTAAAAAGACATTCTTTATTAGCTGCATAAACTTTTCACTTTATGCATTTTTACTTCACCATACTTTTCAATTATGCCACGTAAAGTAATCTATCGGAAAAAAACCTTACACATCACATACCTCAAATTTTATTTTATCTTTTGTTTTGGGGCATCCTCTATCTAAATAGCCAAAAAAAGTGTATGTCTGTGTGGTTGGATTGTTTTTTTTATTGAATGTGTTATGTAGTAGGAATTACAATATGTGTAACAACAACATGTGTTTTAAGGTGTTGAAGGACGCAATTTTTTTTTAACCTCTTTAAGAATATATAAAGCACCCGTCTCGTTGGTGGTCTTGGATTTTACAGTTGTATATGAACGAAAATAACGGTTCTGTCATTGATCTACTTTCATTACGATTTACTAAAGCAGATAGAACCAAATTCTGTTCTAGAAGGATCAAATGAGTAAAATCTAAAATTTCAACAACAATTGCTAATTAGTGATATTTTCTAATGTTCAAATTTAAGTTTCATTTATCCGATATTCTCGCTTCACAACGCGCCCCTTGGTTTCCGTACTTTTGCACTACATGCGTTTCTTACATCAGATATGGCACGTCCTGGACAACATGATCATTTTACATGATGTGTAAGCAAACTGCCATGGTGTAGAGCAGGTTGCGTCAAACGACTAGGTAGCAATTGGACTGGATCAATCGTTTCAGTGGTGTCATGTGATCCGTCCCAAAACACATGCCGATCCAGACTGAGGCCCATTTATTAAGTACAGTACCAAATAGTCACTTGGGTACCAGGCAGACTAGTGGGAATAAACATAAATAATAACACAACAATAAAGAACAAAATACAAACACAACCCAACATAAGAGGCGAGACGTCAGTGCGTCGACGAGGGGTCAAACTGACGATGTGAATGTACCATTGGCAAGTAATACTGCTGCGGCAAAGAGCAGTATAATTCCGATTCCGGCCCACCTCTTCCATCTATATACCACCCTGTAAGGGTGCGGAGTTAGAGCTCAGTGGTATTTGAGGTTCCTCGCGGAGAAAAGCTTCAAAAGCTCTAACCGCCAGAACAGAAAACATGAAGCGGACCAGAGAGTCAACGATGCCGTAGGATAATACTGCAAAGAAGCCCAAGGAAGCCACTCATCAGGAGAGGGAACTCCATAAAAGCAACTGAGGTGGCTATTCTGGTGAATGCTATCTCCAGACCGGCACGTGAATCAACTAACGATAGGATGCGTTAATCACAGGATCGAGTTCGGAGAGATTCACTTCAAACCTGATTACGTGGTGGTAGTGGGATGACAGGTGAACGGTAAACTGGCTCGTGTCCACTCTACCCATAGTAGAAGTATGTACACATTAACTTGTGACTAGAATGGAAGATGATATCCCGATTCGTCACAAGCCTAACGTTTTTTTCCAATGGACTTTTAGTGAATAATCGTTTGGGCTAAAAGGGCAAAACAATGAATTATTATTTATAAATTATTGGAAGTTGTTTGAAAGTCAAGATTAGGGTTAAAACGTGTGATGATTGGGCTAACCTGTAATATTCGTAAATAATATTTTTTTGGTAAATGTATGAGATAGCAATATGAGTAACAAGCATCTGTTTCGTGTGAATCAACTTCTTATTCCTTGTTTAAAGTAATTTTGAATATTATAAATAGAAAAATAATTTTGATATTTGTTGAGTTATGTTTAGAACTTAAAACTAAAATGATATTAAGGCCCGCTATACACTTGAGCTAAACTATGTGAACTATGCGACCTATGTTTTTTGTATACAACGTAATTATACAAAAAAACATTACGGAAACAAATAATTTAAAAGAAGAAAATAAAAAAGGAAACATTACATTCATTACATTTTGTTTAAAAAATATTATTCGCGTTAAAACATTATTTTTTTAAAAACATAGTTCGCATAGTTTAGCTCAAGTGTATAGTGGACCTAAATTTCAATAAAACGAAAAATGTTATCACAAGTGTTCTAATAAAATTTAAAAATTATAAAATAAATCATTTGTTTTGTGTATTATTTAAATTAAAATTTGCTATTTTGTGATTAAAATAAAAAGTCGGACAAGTGCGAATAAAATTCGCTCGCCAAGGGTTCCGTGAATGTAAAAGAACACAATATCAAAAATAAATGACATAAAGCTATAAGTCTTTATATCGCCAGACTATGGACGCATAACAGAAAAAATGTTTAATCGTAAACGTCTATAGTAAATGTCAATCACATCTACATTGATCAAAAATGATACTTGAGGTTAAATCTTATCCATAGCTGTTTATGTTAGCTAAAGAAAGATTTAACCAGTATTTTAATGGTCTAAATTGGGAATATTTGTTCTATAAATCAGCGTCGAAATATAGGGTGGTACACATACACTTAAAATAGCACTTTTTTTTCATCAATAACTAAAAAACTGTGCATCGCAGAATTCTAAAAAATGTTGCAATGTTTCTTAAATTAAGTGTTCTTTCAAATGACACCATATTCGTTTGGTTCCAAAAAAAGTTTTTTTGCACTCCCCACACCCATCCCCTAAACACACAGAAATATAATTATTTGAGAGTTCGCTATAATTTTCGTTCAAAATATAGCAAACTTCCTGTCTCCATGAATTTTTTTTAATTTTTTCTGTCAATCAGTGTCGAAACGTAGGGGGGGAGGTCTGGAATTTGCACATTTCTTAGAATAACTCCAAAACTGTGTACCGCAAAATTCTAAAAAAAATTGCAATATTTTGGAAATTTAGTGCTCTTTCAAATGATACCCCACTCGCTTGGGTCAAAAAAAGTTTTTTTTTACCCCCCTTACACCCGTCCCCTAAACACACAGAAATATAATTATTTGAGAGTTCGCTATAATTTTCGTTCAAAATATAGCAAATTTCCTGTCTCTATGAATTTTTTCAATTTTTTCTGTCAATCAGTGTCGAAACGTAGGGGGGATGGTCTGGAACTTGCACATTTTTTAGAATAACTCAAAAACGGTGTACCGCAAAATTCTAAAAAAAATTGCAATGTTTTGGAAATTCGGTGTTCTTTTAAATGACACCCCACTCGCTTGGGTCAAAAAAAGTTTTTTTTACCCTCTTTACACCCATCCCCTAAACACACAGAAATATAATTATTTGAGAGTTTGCAATGATTTTCTTTCAAAATATAGCAAACTTCCTGTCTCTATGAATTTTTTCAATTTTTTCTGTCAATCAGTGTCGAAACGTAGGGGGGGGGAACGGTCTGGAATTTGCACATTTTTTAGAATAACTCAAAAACGGTGTACCGGAAAATTCTAAAAAAAATTGCAACGTGTTGAAAATTTGGTGCTCTTTCAAATGATACCCCACTCGCTTGGGTCAAAATAAGTTTTTTTTTACCCTCTTTACACCCATCCCCTAAATAAACAGAAATATAATTATTTGAGAGTTCGCTATAATTTTCGTTCAAAATATAGCAAATTTCCTGTCTCTATGAATTTTTTCAATTTTTTCTGTCAATCAGTGTCGAAACGTAGGGGGGGGGGGACGGTCTGGAATTTACACGTTTTTTAGAATAACTCAAAAACGGTGTACCGGAAAATTCTAAAAAAAATTGCAATGTTTTGGAAATTCGGTGTTCTTTCAAATGATATCCCACTCGCTTGGGTCAAAAAAAGTTTTTTTTTACCCTCTTTACACCCATCCCCTAAATATAATTATTTGAGAGTTCGCTATAATTTTCGTTCAAAATATAGCAAATTTCCTGTCTCTATGAATTTTTTCAATTTTTTCTGTCAATCAGTGTCGAAACGTAGGGGGGGGGAACGGTCTGGAATTTGCACATTTTTTAGAATAACTCAAAAACTGTGTACCACAAAATTCTAAAAAAAATTGCAAAGTGTCTGAAATTTGGTCCTCTTTCAAATGACACCCCACTCGCTTGGGTCAAAAACCCAAAAAAACCCTTTTTTCACCCTTCCCCACCCCAATCCCTTAAAAACACAAAAATATAATTATTTGAGGGTTCGCTATATTTTTCGTTCAGAGTTTATCACACTTCCTGTCTCTGTGAATTTTTTCAAATTTTTCTGTTAATTAGGCTCGAAATGCAAGGGGGGGGACCAACTTTTTGTGTCACTTTATTGATAATAATTCAAAAACCATGCATTGCAAAATTCTAAAAAAAATGGCAATATTTCTAAAATCAAGTGCTCTTTCAAATGACACCCCACATGACCTGGTTTTAAATGATGTTTTTACCCCTTAACATTCCCACCCCTTTAATAAATATAGTTATGAGTGTCTGCCACTTTTCTATATTTTTCATTAAAAACATCCTCAATTTTCTATCATTCCAAATATATTTCAAGATTTTCGATGAAGTAGGGTCGGAGTTAATCGGGGCAATAAAACATCCCGAAAACGTCATTTTTCAAAATTATACAAAAAATGGTGAGGTGTAAAATTCCAAAATATATTTTAAAAAAATGCTGAAATGAAGCCCTTTCATTTGATACCCTACTCGTCTCGCTAAAAAAATGTATGTTTTCAAAGGCTTTACATCGTACCTCCTTAAAACAAACGAACACAACTTTATTTATTTTTTAACCCGCCATCTTGTGTGGATAGGTTGTTTTATAAGCACCTCAAATTTTAAGTTCATCGGATTAATGGTTCACGAGATAATCGAAATAATGTGAAAAACACGTTGTACTCTCACCAATAGTGTTCCGTATAAAAAACGGAACCCTAAAAAGGATGAAAATTAACTAAAGAAGTTTTATAAATTATTTTCATTTTAATAAATAAAGCTACGTTGACCGACATCGGAGCGTAATAATATGCTGTGGCACATATATATAAGTTCAATAAATGTTAATATGGTGGTCGGTGGAAAGCGATAATTACTTTCACGATTTTCCATATGATGTATCGCAATTTGAATTATGGATATTGGAACCTATTCTGGAATTTAAAAGTGAGGCATACAGAGTTGAGATTTTTTTTCATACCATGCATTAACGTCGGGACAAGCAGATCCAGCTGTTCAGTTCCAATAATTTATTATTTATATATCGCCCAGATAAATGACAGGAAGTGTGGCGTTTTGTTATTTTATATTGTCCTGCATGCTAATTGGTTTCATTTTGGAATTCAATCTTGTTGTTCAACTGTTATATGAATCACCGTTAGAAATGGTACATGGTTCTTTATCGAACAGGATTTATAATAAACGCTTAAACCGGATCAACATTCAAACAACAAATTATGTAAGCTTAATGTATTTTAATTTATTTATACTATATAATTTTTTGTTCTTGCATAGCTTGTCCTATTGACCTTTTTACTTAAACGTCAAAATGAAATATTAAAAATACTTACAAATATCCGGGGGCCAATAGTGAATTTATGTTAATACAAAATCTTCAGTTTTTGTATGAAAAGTGTTAAAAAATAATTTAATAATGTAACTAGGAATTGTTAATAACATTTATAAAAGTATTATGTATAAACTGGTTGAAAATATTCAATAAATTTGTGTTAAATCAATGTTTTTGGTTGCCAGTAGTGATGTTTAGTTAGTGCAAAATCTTCAGTTTTGTGTATGAAAAGAGTCAAAAAAACAGTTTAAACTAGTTAAAGAATAAACTAAACTACAAGTTAATAATAGTATTAATACAAGGGTATATATGAATTTGTTAAATATATTCATTAAATTTATGCTAAAGTCAATGTTTTTTGTTTATAGTACACCTTTTTGCCCGAAAAAAACTTGACATATGTGATCAGCTGACTTGTATTTCGAAAACCTTAAATAATAGTTATTTCTTGCAAATCAAGATCGATTTGTGTTGTATTTAAATTGTTTTTAATATATTTGCATTATTATTGGTTTTGAAGTAAATTTTAATACATAATTACTGATTTCTAATTATCATTAGACAGAATATAGCGACGTAACGACAGATTACATACAGAAATATAACGACGTAACGACAGATTACATACAGCAATATAACATTGATTTTAACATAAATTTATTGAATATATTTCACCAATTTATACACACTACTTGTATTAATATTATTATTAATTTGTAGTTTAGTTTATTATTTAACTATTTTAAATCATTTTTGGGCATTTTTCATAAATAAAACTGAAGATTTTCCATTAACTAAACAACACTGCGGGGAACCAAAAACATCGATTTAACATAAATTGATGGAATATTTTTAACAAGTTTATACTTACTACTTGTTTAAATGTAATTAACAATTCCTAGATAAATTTTCAGTTTATTTTTTAACACTTTTCATACAAACAAAAATTCAGTTTTGGCTCCCGGCTTTAAAATCAACTATTTTATCTGTCAAAATTTTTTAAGGAAAATACTCAATATTATTATTAAATTATTACTTTGTGTTAGGAAAATTTTGGTTCGTACTATTGTTAGTGCTAGTAAAAAAAAGTAAATCATTAGAGTGTTATTGGAGATCTTTCTCGTGTATTAGTCCGCGTTTTAGGCCGTACATTCATTTATATTTAAAATTAGAAAATACCCTTGGAAAATAGATGCCTTAGGTATCTATTCTTTTCTAATTAGTGAAAAGTCCTTCATTTCAAACCCTTGTTTGAACCCTCATCTTGACTTTATGACGTAATCTTGACGATTTTAATCGACGTCAGGCCAATGACCGCCATATCGGGAGTAGGAAATACCGGTTTGGGAAAGTGTTTGTCCAAGACCATCGGCAGGTAACTTCAGATGAGATGGAAAAAACTGGGTTGGCAAGATATCAAGCGAAGTACCTGGATACCTTACTAAAACTTGTTGGTCACATCAACTACCATCACACTCGGGGCTATTCGTCACCAGATAGTATTGGTAATGGCCTAATTTGCAGGATACAGGGTATAAATATAACCCGCAGAGGTACAGGGACTGGTG
The DNA here is from genome assembly GCA_963693315.1 of Diogma glabrata. NCBI lineage: Eukaryota > Metazoa > Arthropoda > Insecta > Diptera > Cylindrotomidae > Diogma > Diogma glabrata. Next base: position 74,938,976 of record OY856188.1, read on the forward strand.
GATTAGTGCAGCAAGAAGAAGCTGCTTTATCATCAGTGATGATGCAAATACTCACAACCAAACATATAGGGTATCACACCGACAACAAGAGAGGTGAGTTATAGTTTAAATAATAAATCAAATTAAATCTGAGCGTGTTTAACTTTGAGAACATACGCACACACACACACACACACACACACACACACACACACACACACACCTTTATCACGAGGACGAGACAGGTGGTGTTAGACCTAACGGTAGGAACAATAAAAGTAGGGCAGTTCATAAACAACTGAAAAGTCTCAAATGAACCCTCCTTGTCGGAAAGGAGAATGATTCTGTTTGAACTAGAAAGTACGAAAGAGCAACCATACTTGGCTTGGAAATCTAGGAACACCAATTTCGGAAGTAGTTTAAAGAAGAATTACAGTTCATAACAGTTAGAGGAATAGTTAAACACTGTATCGTGCAGAAACAATCTGTATAGTGGTAATTCAGTGACAAAAGACATTGAGATTAAAACTTCGCTAAGAACGACGGACAGTATGTATACGGAGGACGAGCAACAGAGTAGCGCATGCACACTAGTTGCGAGGAGAAAAAGAAGTAAAAGACAAAGCTCAGCGGACTAGAAGTCCGGTATAGTCTCAACTCTCCTTCAGAAGGGGCAGAAGTGACTCTAACCGCACCTCCTGGCAATCTTCAGAAGCAGTCTGGTTTTTGGGCTAATTCCAGAACCACGGAGAACGGCATAAGTGATATTCATTCCTAAACCAGGAAAGAACCCTTCTTCCCTGCCGAAGTCACTCATCAGTTTTAAATCGTTCATGTTAAACACGATGGAAAAAGAGATCAAAAACCATATACAAACTAGTACTTTGCTAAGCGTGATATTTAAGTTGACTAGAGAATTAAGGGAAGCAGTGGGCAACGAGGAATCTAATGTCTCTGCCATTCTGGACATTGAAGGAGCCTTCAACAACACCTTACATTAAGCGGTCAAAAGGGTTCTAAGTAATCGCCACAGGTAAGTTCGAGGTGAAACTCTGTGGTATGTATTGTGGGAACTTAATCTGATAAATACAAACAAGAAAATAAAATTAAGAATGAAACCCATCATCATGAGAGTTCCATAATTGAATCTGCACACGAAACAATATATTTGGTAGTAGTTTCCGCTAACAAACTCTAGTGGATAAACCAAATAAAATCAGTGGTGAGCGAAGCCACAAGAGCTCTGATGGTATGTAAAAGCTTTGCGGATAAAACATATGCGAGTGCACCGAAGCAGTAAGGTGGATGTATGCATCCCTTACGGAGTAAGTGCAAAGGCTGGCCTATGTCTAAATAACGGTGCAATGAGGACATGTCCATACCACGTCAATTGAAATGTTTCTAAGACAGGTTCCACTCCACTTGCAAACTATGAGGATAGCTTGGGAAACCATATTGAGATTTACCATGAAGGCTATGGGAAAGAGAATAATAGAGTCTAAACACTGCGAGAGGTTTTCTAGAAAGAATTCCTTGCTTGAATTTCCTTGAAAAGAAATTATTAAGCAAATACTTTGAGACAATGGGCATCTATCCCAGCATCTTCCAGACTGATATTCAATCCAAAGATGGATAGACTTTAGTTTGAGAGGAAAATATCAGAACAACACGATTCCAATCTTTTGGAACAACCAAGCAGCCGATAAGACACTAACCTCATACACCATCACATCCAAAATAGTTGAAGACTGTGTGTACTAGCCAAACAAGCTTGGCAATGGTAACAATTTAACAGCTTACTGTATCATGCGGGTATCGCAGTTAATTAGCAGTTAATGAAGGGTGGATAAGCATCTTTTGCCGGGCCGGAACTCTTTGCGGATAAAATCCATCTACCAAAGGATAAGGGAAGAAATTATGAATAACCGTGAAATCGTGAATAACGTCACGGACTTAGGCAGTCTAGGAAGTTAATTGGGTTGATGAATCAGAAGAGAACAGTAATGTATTTTAAGCTGAATAAGAACAACCTAAGAATACTGACAGGTATTCTTACAGGACACTGCAAATTAAGAAAACACCTCGAGAAGATTGGGAAAGAAAAGAATGTAGATTCTGTTTATTGGAGGAAGAGACTCCAGCCTATCTTCTCAAAGATTTCGGACCTATGATCTACATTAGTAGGTTCCATTTTGCTTAGTATTATTTGTTAACGAGCATGAACTACATTCACTTAACCCTCTCCATATCCTGAGTTGCTGCAGTGCAGTAGGCAGGATTGGAATGGGTACTCTAACTGGGTACTCACCATCGAGAGACTGGTAGGATAAAATTAGTGGGGTTCTAATCCTTTTGGTTGCCGTACTTTGGTTATTTTTGGGGTTTTTCGTCTATGTTTACTTCAACCATTTTACTTTCTTTTTCTTTCCCAAGAAAATTTAAAATCATTTTGCCTACGATAGCATAAAGAAGGCCAAGTTTCATATAGAGTTAATCCTGTGAAAGTGGATTTTTCCTCACTATAGTGTTAAATCATTTTCGCTAAATAAAAAATTGTATATAGTTGCTATGATATTTTCATGGAATTTTACAAAGTTTTTAAATCAAAGCAACCATGAAGCAAATAGAATATAAGGCGCGCTATACACCTGAGCTAAACTTTGCGAACTATGTTTTTAAAAAATAATGTTTTAATGCGAATAATGATTTTAACAAAAATATAATGTTTCCGTTTTTATTAATATTTTTTAAATGTTTTGTTTCCGCAATGTTTTTTTCTATAATTACGTTATATACATTATTTTTTTAAAAACATAGTTCGTATAGTTCGCATAGTTTAGCTCAGGTGTATAGCACTCCTAAATGTTGAATGTTATGTTGCCGTGTTCGAATTTTATAATTTATAATAATTTTGTTTATATTTATTTTCGTAGAAAAAAATTACACATCGTAATCGAGATGAAATTTGTTTACGTCCATCTAGTTCTCCCTCCCTCGAAACTGACGCGAATCGTAAACAAATGTTCACTCACGAAAAAACAGCGTTTTTTGGCAAACGGCTGCAAAATTAAACTTTACTGTTGCTATGGAAAAGGCAAAAGTTTTTCTTTTTTTACATACTTTTATTTAACTTGAGATTTGACAGTTGTGTTATGTTGGGTTGAATTTTGTCATCAATTTTTCAGCAACTTTCCAGTGTGAGATTAGTCTCAAATTTAAGAAACAAGTTTGATGAACCTGTCTGTACGCGTTTCTAAATGTTTTACACCAAAAAACATAATAAAACTGAAAAATAAATATTCAATTTTTAAATAATTATTTTCCATCTATAATAGCTTCAGTATTTACATGCAAATCCATGGGATCTGAATCAGCCGTTTCCCGCGCTGGAATTTTGCTCATATTGTGTATATCATTATAATCGAGGACATATTGCACTTTTTTGTCTTTTTATATGGATGAAAAATGTGAACTACACAGGTGAAAAAGTTGAACTTTGAACTTGACCATGACGTGTTCTAGACCGAGTTGTAAAAACTTGACCATTTTTGATTTTTCTGAAACTTGGCATAAAAGTTTTATAGACAAAATAAAAAATACAACTTATTTTACAAATTTTTAAAGTACAAAGTTTGAGCATAGGGGGCATCCCAACATGCATGAAAAATGAAAATTCTGCCAATCCGATGTAACTTTGAAATTAAATTGCTCAAGATCGGCTATACCGATTTCATCAAACTGTTTTTTGTTTGATAGGTGATTAGTTGATCGTTTGAAAAAAAAATTAATTAATTATAATTATTTCTTGTTTGTACGTTGCTATGTAAACAAATTCTTCTAAATTTTGTAGCGTATGACAAAAACATTGTATGGCGTTTAAAATAATTTGATAGTTTTGGAAAACCATATGAAAATTTACGCTTCACAATGATATAAAGTTATTGTAATGTCTAGGATATGCTATATATAAGCACATTCATAAAAAGCGGGGCGTTATGAGAGGGCATTTTAAATTCTTAACGTCCGCTATTGAAACGTTAAAAAACTAAATAATAGTACATTATATAACAAGGTTAAGAAGTAAGCTATTATTGACCGAGAACTTTTAGATCTGAGGTGCGTAGGGATAAAATGTTCACCGAGGGATATAATGTTCGAGATCTATATTAGTCTTCTCAACCGAGGAATATATAGAATTTTTTTAACTACTTACCCTAATTATCATATTTGCTTTGATTAGATTTTGATATTAGTCATTTCCATTTCATTTTTTAAATATCTTAAAATATCAAGTAGCCTGGAAGTTTAGTTTTATACAAATAAAACGAAACAAAGGAATGCAATTATTATTTGCTTGTGTTTTTTTGTTCATTTCAATTATAAATAAAAGAAAATCTGTCATTATTAATCTAAGTAATTTTACTTCGGTCTTAAAGACCTAAGTATTACATTCATGAGCCAAAAGTGAAATTCTTACCCCCACTTTTTTTGGCATTTCTCGACGATTTAGGACCTACTGATTCTAAAAAAGCAAAAAAAAAATGTATGTCTGTCTGCCGGACGGCCGTCATTGTCGCTGGCCGGTTGTCCGGCCGTCAAAACCGCTGGAGGGATTTCAAAAATTTTTTTTCTAAAAATAGGTATACTCAAGGGACAGGTCTGAAAGGACGCTGTGTTCGATAACTGTACCGGAAGTGTGTCAAAAAAATCATTATGTGTGTGTCAAAAATAGCAAATTTTCATATTTTTGGCTAAAAAAAACGTTCATTTTAAGTCATTACGAGTAGGAACATTAAATTTGGAGAAATCTTGTTGGTAGGGATTGGTATGTGAGATCAAAAACTAGATTATTGCATTATAAGTTTGTCAAAAAAATGTTGTCAAGTGTGTCAAAAGAAAGATTTTTATTTATTTTTTTACCAAATTTTTTGGAAAAAAAATAAAATGAATTATTTGTTTGAATGAAATTTTATTATTATTATTGAGAATTATGGCATTATAAGTTTGTCAAAAAAATGTTGTCAAGTGTGTCAAAATAAAGATTTTTATTTATTTTTTTTCTCAATGTTTTGGAAAAATTATTAGTTTGAAATGAAATTTTATTATTATTATTGAGAATTATGGCATTATAGGTTTGTCAAAAAAATGTTGTCAAGTGTGTCAAAATTAAGATTTTTATTTATTCTTTTGCCCAATTTTTTGGAAAAAAATAAAATTAATAATTTGTATGGGATGAAATTTTATTATTATTATAGAGAATTATGGCATTATAAGTTTGTCAAAAAAATGTTGTCACGTGTGTCAAAATAACGGTTTTTATTTCTTTTTTTACCCAATTTTTTGGAAAAAAATAAAATTAATAGTTGGTATGACATGAAATTTTATTATTATTATAGAGAATTATGGCATTATAAGTTTGTCAAAAAAATAATGTCAAGTGTGTCAAAAAATGATTTCATTTAATTTTTAGCAAATTTTTGGGAAAAAAAGTGTTGCTGTTTTTATGACGTAAATGTAATTGAACATGAATTTGGACATGGACATTTTTGAATTTGTTATAGTTTTTGAAATATTTTTGGAATTTTGAAAAAAGTTTGTATTTTTGATTTTGTAATAATTTTTGCAATATATTTAGAATTTTGGAAAAAGTTTTAATTTTTGATTTTGTAAGAATTTTTGGAATATTTTTAGAAGTTTGAAAAATTTTTAATTTTTGATTTTATTATAATTTTTGGAATTTTGAAAAAAATTTCAATTTTTGGAATATTATTGGAATTTAGAAAAAGTTTAAATATTTGATTTTATTCTAATTTTTGGAATATTTTTGGTATTTTGAAAAAAGTTTCAATATATGATTTTGTTATAATTTTTGCAATATTTTTAGAATTTTGAAAAAAATAGAGTTTTTGAATTTATATATATTTTTAGAATTTTGAAAAAAGTTTCAATTTTTGATTTTGTAAGAATTTTCGTAATATTTTTAGAATTTTGAAAAATTTTAAATTTTTGATTTTATATAATTTTTGGAATTTTGAAAAAAGTTTGAATTTTTGATTTTGTAATAATTTTTGCACTATTTTTAGAATTTTGGAAAAGTTTGTATTTTTAAGAATTTTTGGAATGTTATTGGAATTCTAAATTCCAATAACATTCCAAAAATTCTTAAAAAAAGTTTAAATATTTGATTTTATTCTAATTTTTGGAATATTTTTGGAATTTTGAAAAAAGTTTGATTTTATTTAATTTTTAAAATATTTTTGGAATTTTGAAATCAATATGAATTTGTGATTTTGTAATATTTTCTCGAAACGCTAAATGGTGTGGTTTTTGAGAAGTTTGCTGAGTGTATCATCTTTTGACTAAATTATATGTTAATATATGATCTGTTATAATTTTCCGGCATCGTATTGATGTTTCGTGTTAGTTTTATAATAAATTTCTAAACAGAGATAAAAACATACTTGAACTTTAACACAGAGTTATGTTTGATATACATCGCTGCCCAAAACTAAAAACCATGTCCTCATAAAAGTTTTTTGCCGAAAACTATATCAAAATCCTTAACCCAGACCGAAGTTTTGATATCTCAGAGCTGTGAGATTTCAGCCCCTCTATATTTTTGTTATTATTATTGACCTACACTGAGAAAAAAAGCTACGTAATATTAACCAAATTGGTTTTATTAAAATATTTTTGTTAAAATAACATAGTTTATGTTACGTTTCAATAAAATTGACTTTGCTAGTTTTTTTCAATTATGTTATTAATACAAAAATCGCTTCGTTATTTTACCTAAGCAAATACATTTTGTAAACAAACATTGGTTTTGTTAAAATTACATGGCTCCAGTTATTTTAACATAGTGGTAGTTTATTTTTATTAACAATGGTAAAAATTTTTAACATATATTCTGTTAAGCATATATTATAATAACAGAGCGCTATGTTAAGAGAATAGTACATTGTATATTAAGAGCAGAAAGTACGACATTGCTGCTCGTGCATGAAAGTTGCTGGTTGAGGCGTAGCCGAAACCAGCAATCATGTCAGAGCAGCAATGTTACTTTCTGCTCAAAGTATACATACTATTTTTTTAACGACTGCCGACATATTTGTTTATTATTAAAAAAGCTTAAATCATAATTTTAATTTTTAAAAAACAATATTTTTTTAAGTAAGATATGCGTTGCTAAGGAGGCATTTATATTATTTAGTTTTTGTTTAAAAAACATCGAACGAACGTCAAGCTAAAATTTAAATTAATAAATTATCTATTTTTAAATAAAAAATAATTCATAATATGTTATAACTTATTTAATATTATGTCTTTGTCTATTATGTCTTTTGTTTTACTTTCTGCATTAGAGCAGAAAAAATTAAAAAATGCACGCTAAACAGCAAAAGCCAACTTTCTGTTTTAAAATGATAGATAGAAAACATTATTTTCTATGACAGTCGTTAAAAAATTGAGTTTACGAGGCTAAGTTAAACTTTAAAGTAACGCAGTACTATGTTAATCAAATTGAAAGAATTGTTATAAGTATGTAGAGCTATTTTAAAATAAGAGAACATTTTGTAAAATGCCAAAATTCATTTAAGAATTGCATTTAAAATTAATTCCATTTGAAACGTGTTGTCTTTGTGCTTGGAAATGAAAAAAAATTCTCTTGCAACTACAAAAATACTTTATAGATTGCTAAAGAAAGGGAAAATAATATACAACATTAAATTATTTAATAATTTAACAGGTAAGCAATTCAATCTTTTTATGAAGCATTTACTTGTCTTTAATTATATTTATATTATATATTATTATTTTTGAAATCCTGATAGATCGATTTCTATTCGCGGAAAACTTATTATTATTATATAACACAAGATGATATAAGTAATGTTTTAAGGGTAACAAAATATAGTGGGATGGATACAATTCGAGCAGTAAATATAAAAATTTCAAGAGAGGAGAATAAAGAATTGGTGAGTTGAATTTAAATGTTTGCCACTTGCTAAAAAATTGTTACGTTTTCGTTAACTGAACTAAATTAATCTGAGTTTTAACTTTAAAAAATTTAGCTTTATATAATAATTTAAAATAAATTAAAGTTAAAATAAAATTAAAATTAAGCAAAAGTTAAAATAAAATATATTGAATGGAATAAAATTATAAAAAATATACAATAAATTATTGCAATCCTAATACAGACTTAAATCAATTCGAACTATTGTCTGAATTAAATATACTCAACTTTGTTTACTGAATTAATTTGCTCAGATTAATTTTAATTTGGCAACGACAACGCAACATATTCGAATACCATAAATAAACATTTTATTTACCAATTTCAAGAAATATTTTAAAGAACAATAATCTACGGTAACACCATCTACAGTATCCATAACCGACAGTTTCATTAAATAGTTCAAAGAATCCTAGTTATCTTAAATCTGTTTTATCTAAAATGTCCAATCTAAAATGTACGTCTGTTTCTTATGTAAAACATCAAAAAATAATGTTCATTTATTTATAACGCATCCTAAGATAGAGCATAGATGCAATGCTATAGATGCATAAATATGTTTATATGTTTTCTGTTATGAAATTTTAGATTTAAAATAATCAACTTCTATAATATATTCGAATTTTAAACATTATTTAATTTTTTTGATTTGTATTAGCTGAAGTATTATAGTCTTTAAATGTTGATTACAATCCTTCTCAGCAGGGACTGAAACCGATCCCGAACCTGAACCCAAATGGGTTCAGGTTCGGTCTTTTTATGAACCATAAAGCCGAACCCGAATCCAAAATCTCATCAGGTTCGGGTTCATAAATAAAAATAAAAAAAATATTTTCTTACGCAAGTAAGCGTAGAGAGGCTTTTTCAGCTTTGACATTTGTATTGTCACTACAAAGATCAAATTTAAAAGAAGAAAATTTAAAAATATTTTGATTATTAAATTAAATGAGAATTTTTTTGAAAAATAAGTAAAGTTTTTTGACAAATAAATAAAATATATTGTTCTCTTTTTCTAAATTTTGAACCCGAAGCCTGAACCGATCCTGAACCTGAACTTTCTATTTTTATTAACCCGAACCTGAACCTGAACCCAATTTTTTCAGGATTTCAGTCCCTGCTTCTCAGGATAATATTTTTTATATAAAAAACCATTTTATAAACATTAAAATAAACAAAATAAATTCTAACGAATGTAAAAAAAAAATAAATTACTTAAATAAATAAATTATAATCATAAATAAATTTTAATAAATAAACAAATTATAATAAATTATAAATAAAACTTATACATAATAAAAATGTTTATTTATCATAAATATATATATTAAGGTGACTTAACTAATAATATAATTAAGTTGTGTAATTAAAAATTTAATTTTATATTATATATAAGTATTAATAAAATCATTGTTAATAAATAAATTTATTTAGAGTACATTGAAAAAGTGTTTGTATTCCCAATTTTACAAGGAGTCCAAAGGTCCAATATTGTTAATTTTAACCAAGGTTCCATAAAATATATAGTTATTTTAATTATGGCAGTCACTTCATTAGTATGTATAAATAACAAATAATTCTATTGTTTTCACTTAGCAAAGTTACATAGTGAAATAAAACTTTTACAAAAATTATGTTAAAAGTACATATATCTCTGTTAGGCTAATTAAATCTTTAAAATTGGCTATGTTGGTATAACAAAATATTATTTTTTCTTTACTAAAAACTATGTTGTTTTATAAAAATGCTTTGTTAAAAGTACATATATGTTTGTTAGACTAACTTATCTCTTAAAAATTGGCTATGTCGTTATAACAAAATATTATATTTTGTTTACAAAAAACTATGTCGTTTTGTACAGAAATGAGTTTGTAAATTTTTGTATATTTAACATAGCAAAAAATGTTTTAATAACAAAGTGCTAAGGTGGCTGAAAACTCACATAAATTTCTGTTAAATTAATACGTGTTTTCTGTTGAAAATACTTACTTTTTTCTTTCAGTGTAGGTTGAGAAAAATTACTCTCATTAGGGCATTCGAGTAAATAATGACGATTTGTCAAGTTAGTAGTTAAAAAAATTATTTTTACTGTAGTTTTGCCTAGAAAATGTAAGTAATTCTTATTAAATTTAAGCAAGTAAAAGATTTTTACATTTGTTTCAAAATTTTTTAGTTATAAACATACCAACCTTATCAATATTATCATAGTCCTCCATCAATAACTAAACAGTATAGGTGAAATTTTGCTATTTTCTATAAACTGTAGATCGGCCGATGCATGGTTCCAGTAATAACCCATTAACAATAGCCAAGTACTATTTTCCATTCATGGGCCAATGCTTTGCCGTTCAAAGGTAACTAAATACTGGGTCTTTTCTGTAAACCATAGAACGGCCGATGAATGGTTCTAGCACTGGCCCAATATCAATAGTCAAGTACTGTTAACCAATAATTGGCCAGTGTTTGGCCGTATTTCAAAGTCCGGCAAACCCTTTTTGGGTTGACAATGCATGAACGCCTCTAAACGCATGATTCCAACGCAGATGACTTAGCTTCTTACTGTATATTATTTGATCTCAACTAATCAATTATAATAATCAATTATTTCCTATTTTATTTTACAGGTTTTTGATAAGATCCGCCAAAACAATCCATCCACTCTGAATAAAATAAAAACAATTGAAAGTGATTTAACATCCCCACAGTTAGGACTATCAAATGAGAATTTACTTGAATTAAAACAAAATGTCAATATAATTATTCATTGTGCGGCAAGTGTTAGATTCGATCAAAAGCTGGCCGATGCATTCAAATCAAATATTTACGGAACACGTTCATTACTTACCATTGCACGTGATATGCTTAATCTAAAAGTTTTTGTATATGTTTCTACAGCTTATTCACAGAATCATTTACAAACAATTGAAGAGAGACATTATGATAGTCCAATCGATATAAATGATTTAGCTAAAATTATTGATAAATATCAAGACAACTCAGAATTATTAGCGTTATCGGATAAGTGTGTAGAAATAATTTCAAATATTACATAAACGTTTTGCAAGTATGAGTATTTTACAGATTTCTAGGATGCTTGCCAAATACATATTCGTTTTCGAAAGCAATAACAGAAGATTTAGTATATCGACATCGTGAATACTTTCCGATAGCAATCATTCGACCATCAATTGGTAAAGTTATCTAAATATATCTAATTCTATATCTATCTAAACTTTCCAAATATAGTTGTAGCATGTGTAGATGATCCACTGCCAAATTTTCTAGAAGGATTTCATGGTTTAAGTGGATATATGATAGCAACAGGAATGGGTAAATAGAATGAAAGCATTAAAAAGCTTTAAACTAAATAAACTTTTTTTCAGGACTTCTTCGATCACTCAATTTAAACGCAGATAATACGTTTAATGTTATTCCAGGGGATATTGTTGCAAATACAATTATTGTTGCTGGTTGGGTTAAAGGATCTACGTTGGTTTTAATAATTTATTTGTTTAAATTTGTTATTTTCATGTGGCGTTTTTTCCAGATCTTCAACTATTTGTTATTATAACTGTGCTGACTCTATGAAACATTGTGCTACGCAGAGAGTGTACTTAGACTATGGCTAGTACCTGTATCCATTATTGTTAGGCCGAAGTCTGACCAATTTTTTTGTTTTACAGGACGTCAATTGATTAATGATCATCCATTTGACTTCTCATTTTTCTACCCAGATACACTCTTAACTGAAAGTAAAATAATACATTATATTGTAACTTTGTTTAAGCAATTAATACCATCATTACTGGTTGATATGATTTTGAGATTATGTGGAAAACGCACGATGTGTGTATAAAATATATTATATGAACACAAAACTGTTTAAACAATTTAAAATTAATTTTTTATAGAATGATGTTTTTACAAAGACGAATATTTTCATATACTAGTGTTTTGATTCCTTATATATCGGTAAACTACTTGTTTATAACAGAGAATTTCCAAAGTCTGTCCAAACACTTAAATGAAGTGGATCAGAAACTATTTAATATCAAACGAGACGAAGTATGAAATATAATTTAGCAATCCTTTTTGATATAAAAACATTTTAAAATAACAATTTGATTTTAGGTAGCACCAGAGAAAATTATAAAATGTTTGCTCATTGGGTGTCGAAAATATGTCTTAAATGAAAAGGATGATACAATGCCTAGAGCTTTGACTATAATTAAAACGTAAGCTTCGTGTTGGTTATTCATGAAATAAATTTATTAATATCAATACTATAATTTTTTAATTTTAGATTAAAATGGATTAAAATTATTTTTCATACAATAATTATTTACTTTGTGCTAACGAAAATCTGGGAATATTATTTATTACGTTAAAATAAACATACCAAAGAATTGTATTAGTTAAATGTATAAAATTTCTGTTATAACATGTTAAAATACATTCATTTATTAAAGGACATAAAAAGTGTTTTACTGAGACAATATATAACAAAATGTTATCATTTCCATCTATTAGCCCGTTACAAAATAGCACCCAATGTGCCAGTATGAAAAACCGGTTCATAACTCAAGTTCACGACTGTGGTTTAAGTATCATTCAATTCGCATGATAACGAGATAAAAATAAAAAAACGCACAGAATATACTTATACATTTTATAGATTAGGACTACCATATCAATCGAAGTTTGGGCGTTGCTTTGGTTGAGTGCTGTCGGATGACTTATATAGATACAGACAGTAAAAGAATTTTCGTCACAATCTGAGTGATATTCTAAGAGATTTGTATAAAAATACTGAATGTTTTATTGGAGGGAATCATGTAAATCACTTCCAAAATAATTGTTTCGCTTCAAAAGTAATACATTTTGCTACAAGTAGGGCTGGGCGATATTGAAAAAGTTATCGAAAATATCAATATCAAAAATATATCGATGAAATCGATATATTTATATATCGATAAATCCATATACTGATATACCGATATGACGATACATCGATATATCGATACATCGATATATCGATACATCTATATATCGCTATATCGACATATCGATGCATCGATCGATGTATCGAGATATCAAGATATCGATATATCGAGGTATAGATATATCGATATATCGATATAATAAGATTTAAAATAAAAAAAACCCTAAATTTCAATAACAATTCTAAAAAAAATTCAAAAATAACAAAGTCACAAAAATGCTAAACATTCAAGCATTAAAAAAAAACATAAAAAAACAAGTAATCCGAAAATAAAAATCAATACAATTCGAAATTTAAAGAAAAATTCAAATCCAAAAGGGTCCAAAAAAATTAATACAATCCAAAATAAAAATAAACTTTTTGAAAAAAACTATTTGAATACAAATTTCCAAAAATATAAAAACAAACTTACCGATTCTATTGATCAATTTTTGTTTAAAAGGTTATAATAGTTTAATTAAGAGCTAAAGTGCTACTTTTTGTGTTAAGTCTATAGTTTGGCGCCAATTATAAACGAAACACAAAAAGTCACTTAAGCTTCGAATTAAAAACACTTTTTGTTCGGCAAACGTTTAAATTTTTTATAAATATGAAATTAATACATCAAAATTTTTATAAATATGATTTTTTATCGTCATAATTACTTCCAAAAAAGAAAAGAATCATTTAAATTTGTCTAATAAAATTTTTTAGCAAAGCAGCCTTTCAATTCAAAATTTCATAATCCAATCAAAATAGTTGTTATTTTTGTTGTTATACACTCATAGTTATACAATAATTCAAAATATCATCATGCAATCAAACTATTTGTTATTTTTTGTTGTCATAGTTACACAATTTGTTTGAAAAAATAACAAATATCGTAAAAATGGCTAATTTTTCTGCCGCCATAAAGGTATGAAATTACTTCACTGTCAGTAAAGTAGCTTTCATATTTTTACGGCGGCAGAAAAAGTGTCGTCAATTTTTCCATATTTTTTCGGCGGCAGCAAAAGAAACACAACATGAGATTATGAATTAATAAAAATATGTTGAACAAGACCAAAATCTTTGTTATTTTTTTAAAATAAATTGTATAGCTACGACAACCAAAAATAATAAATATTTTGATTGGATTTTGAAATTTTGAATTAAATTGTATGAATAACTATGACAATAAAAAATCGCAGATATTTTGATTGGATTATGAAATTTTGAATTGAAAGGTTGCTTTCATAAAAATTTTATTTTTTATATAATTTATACAACTTGTTTTTATTTTTTTTTGGACGTAATTATGACGGTAATAAATCTAAAAATTTTTACACACATAAATTTTTATGCATTATGAAATTCTAATCTATAAAAAATTTAAACGTTTACCGAAAAAATAGTGTATTTAATTCGATGCTAAATTGACTTTTTGCGTTTCGTGTATAATTGACGACAAACTATAGACTCACCACAACAAGTAGCGCTTTATCTACCTAATTAAATGATTTACTATCATATAAAAAAACACTGAAAAAGTGTTTACATATTTTCCATGAAATTTTACATTTTTTTGTTTGTTCATTATATTGTTACAATTCTATATAATTGCAACGAAACCTCCACCTCAACTTCATACAATATGTCAATAACAAAACTAAGTTCATTTACGTCAATGTCAATTGTCATCAACATGTGATATTAATGCCAAGAAGAAAGGTGGACAAAACAGTAACGCCAATAAAATAAATGCAAAATAATAACGACGTCGACTATTCTCAGAATTTCTCTAGTTTTCTTTGTTATGAAATTTTGGGTTTAACTGAAACAATCTCGAAATAAATTAAAATCGTATTTACGGAATTTCCTTTGCAGAACAAATACCAGTTCAAATTAGATTGCGATTGTGTTAAAACAGTAAATTTGGAATGTGATATTGGAAACAATGACACATAAATCTCACCCATTTCACTCTCGTTACTCGGCTCACCTTTAATTTATTCTTCCCATCATCTGCGCAATATTTTCTTCCTTATCCAATAGTTTTCATGCTGCTACTATTTTTTTCCATATTTTGCCTGTTTTAAAGATATCTGCACTGGTCAAACTAGCACTGATTCTAGCCAAAAAATGTTATTTATCTCACTTAACCAGAATATGTTCGAATCTTGGCAACTGGTTTGTTTTTAATAGCGAATAGCGATAAACATTGATAAAAAATGGTAGTGTAGCCCTTGTGATTATAAATAAATTTCATTTCTGTCTCGATTCTAGCTAAGATTTTCGAAGTTTTCATTAATTTTTCATAAATTATAAAATATAAAGGACTTAAAACGTCCCACTTCGATTTGTCAAAACTTTGGTCTATGGGAAGGGATTAGTATAGTTAGTTTACTTAATAAGCCGGTAAATCTATAAAAGTTGTGGAACAGCATCGATTTTCAAAGTTGGATCCCTTAAACTTTCAAGAACATTCAACAGCACTAACCCCTGCACGACCTTGAAAAATTAGAAAATTCAGAGAGTTTCGCTCTGAAAAAGCATCTCGAATAGCAACAGTGATAATTTTTTTTTTGAAAATTTCAAATTTCAAATAATTGTCTCTTGGAGGAGTTATGGATCGCTGTTTACGAAGCCGAGGTCAATAAGCAAGTGAATATGGTTTCAACCCTTTAACGGAAAAAATAGAATATGAATTTTCAAAGCTATGTTGTCGATTTCTGATTTAATAATTTATAATATTTATATCATTTATATATTTACTATCGTAGAAAAATTGCATTTACTACGCGAGATGAAAACATTTTACATACGCAAAATTTTCCTATTTATTCGACGTTAACGCGTCTCGTGAACAAATTTCCACTCATAAAAAATCAGTGTTATCATCTCTCGATGTTCCGATAATTGTCGAAATTTATCGATATATCGAATAACGACATCGAAATGAAAAAATTTCGATATATCGATTTATCGATATTATCGATATATTGATATATTGATTTATCGATATATCGATATATTTGTATATCGATATCTCGATACTTATGAATATATTGATAATTACAGATATATGTATGTACCTGTTTATTTTCTATCGATATTTTCTATAACATTTTTAATATCACCCATAGTAGCAGTAACAAAATAAATACTTAATTATTGATTGATGTTGAATCTGAATTTTTAAATCTTTAGTGGATGTGCAAAAAAAAGGACAAGCAAAGCGTTTTGAACAGTGATCATATTTTTAACTATCGGGCTAATAATACTATCAGGCTTTAATAATAATCGAAAGAAAATTAATTAAATTGTTATATTTTAATTTTAACTAAATTCCGTCAATAAATCATTTTAAATAACTAATAATAACAAATAACTTTATTTACTTGTTCAACCGTATACATTTCTGATATTTTTCCTTTTTATATCAAACAACGACAAAAGACAAAAACTAACCATGAATAAAACAAAACAAACAAAGATATTTACAACGGATAGTTGGAAAAAAATTTATTTTATTCCTCATTTCTTTTGAGCGAAATAAAAACAAAATCAAATCAATCACGGACAAAAATTTATTTTTAAAGTAAAATTAAAATTAAAAGTAAAATTTATTTGCATTTTATTTTGGGAGACAAAAACTTTTTGAGGGCAAAATAAAATTAAAATCGGCACACTGATTTTGATTTGGATATTTTTTTTATAGAGAGATTTTTTGTGAATAATTTAAAAATATTGCGAAATCATTTATTTAGGGATTTAAATTATTTACGAATTAGGCCAAAAGCTTCAACCTACTGAATGGTGAAATTTAGTGTTATTAACACTCAAAATTACCACCACTGAAAATGGGTCGTTTAACATTTGCATGTACAAATTACTATTTTGCCGTAATTTATTTTTCTATAAAGTATGAGATGCCGACTTGCTTGGATTTGTTACCCTTACAGTTTTTCAATACGAAACTTAATTTTAATAAATGGTTTTAGGAAAACCAAAAGCTATACAGCAAAAGAATTCGTTTGCGATTGCTTTAAACCTGTGGAAATCTTTATGATACTAAGTTAAGATACTACAAAGATAATACGTTAAGATAATATGTTATTTGTACATCCATCCACATGTACATCCATATATAGTACAAGTTGAATTCAACCTTAGGTACCAACAGTGTTTATGGTTCTTACCAGTGGATGGTTTTCAAAAACTATTAACTAGAACACTTATTTAATATTTTCAAACTGCTATTAATTTAATTATAACTTTTTTGAACAAATGGCTGTAAAGTTTGACTTTACTGCCGCTAGGGAGTTAGCTAAAGTCTTACGTTTTAGCTTGACAGCAAAAGTAACGCCATTTTTATTTTAGATTACGGAGACTGTAAAGTAGCATTTGTTATTTGTTAGTTTGTTATTTTTTCAAACATATTGTATAACCATGACAACAAAAAATAAGTTGATTCTCATATTATGAAATTTTGAAAAGGCTGCTTTGATAAAAAAATTTTATTCATAAAAATTTAAATGTTTTTTTCTCTTTTTTGGAAGTAATTACAAACGATACAAATTCATATTTATAAAAAATTTGATGTATTAATTTCATATTTATAAAATATTTAAAGGTTTGCCCAAAAAATAGTGTATTTAATTCGGAGCTAAAGTGACTTTTTGTGTTTCGTCTATAATTGTCAAACTATAGACTCAACACAAAAAGTATCACTTTAGCTCCTAATTAAATAATGTACTATTATTATAAATTTTATTAACTTCCCGATATGGGAAGTTATTGTTTTTGGGTCGATTTTTGAAATCGGAATTTTTATGATATTTTTACGTTTCATGACCGCCGTTTAGACTATTTTTAGCTGGCAGTCTGTATGTGTGTGTGTGTATGTATGTGTGTATCAGTGCATGTAGAAAATTTTTTTGTCCAACTCTTTCTTAACAATGGATGGGTCGATTTCAACGAAAATGGTCGCAATCGATGTGTCTTGGCGTAACTTAGAGCCCAGTCCTTTTCTAGCGAAATTAAATCATTTGTTTTTTAGTGGTTTCCAAAAAACTGTAAATCATCTCTTACAAATATCATGATATTAAATAATGCTATCATGGTTATGAAACTTCCATACTGTTTGCCATCATGTCAGCTATTTATATTTTGTATAAACAATTGCTATCTTGCTATCTTACTTTTTGAGTTTTTTAAGAAAATGTGAAAAAACTACGTGTTATTTTCGTTACGCAAACGCATGATATCTAGATGAAACTTTGGCAAGTAATTGAGCTGCAGACGCATACGGACTTACTTGAATATCGAAGATCTAAGTTATTTTCAAAGTTTGACAAAAAGTTCAGAGGTTAGTGAGTGGATCGTTTGATCAACTGTTCATTTGAAACTTCAATAACACTCATTTCTGACATTTAATTTGGTTGCAACTTAGTGCATAAAGTTTTTGTAATGTTTATAAAAACACTTCCGGTTTATCACTTTCGGTGGAGTATCTTATTTTTAATCTTTCTTTTAATGATATCACAACAACAGCCTACAGTTGTGAAGTGCTTTTTACTAATCTTTGATAAATCGTTTCAGTTAACATGAGAAAAATTAATTCGCCTGTCAGGTATCTTGTACAAAGTTGTCGGTATCTATCAAACAAATGTTAATTTTTTAACTGACCAATGTGTTAGGTTGACATTTTGTTTGTTTTTTTAATATTTTTTTAGCTTCCCGATATGGAAAGTTTTTGTTTTTATGTCGATTTTTGAAATCGGAATTTTTATGATATATTTATGTTTAATGACCTCCTGAAGCTGTTTAGACTATTTTTAGCTGGCATTCTGTATGTGTGTGTGTATGTGTATGTGTGTGTGTGTGTGTGTGTATGTGTATGTGTATGTGTGGTTGTATCGCTGTATGAGGAATTATTTTTACCCAACGCTTTCTCAACAACGGATGGCTCGATTTGAAAATGATTGCAATCGATGTATCTTGGCGTAACTTAGAGCCCAGTCCTTTTATAGTGAAATTAAATTATTTGTTTTTTAGTGGTTTCCAAAAAACTGAAAATCATCTCTTACAAATATAATGGGATTAAATAATTCTATCAAAGTCATGAAGCTTCCATATTGTTTGTCATCATGTTAGTAATTTATAATGAGACTAGTATAAACAATTGCTATCTTAGTTTTTGAGTTTTTTAAGAAAATGTGAAAAATCTACATGTTATTTTCGTTACCCAAATCCATGAGATCTTGATGAAACTTTTGAATTAAAATGAGCTGCATACGCATCCGGGTTTATTTGAATATGGAAAATGTGAGCTATTTTCAAAATTTGGCAAGCGAGTCTGGGAAAATGTCTGTGGATCGTTGAATAACTGTTTTTTTTTTAAATTTCAATACACTCAGTCTTGACATTCAATTTTGTTGAAACTTAGAGCATAAGGTTTTTGTAAAGTTCATAGTAATTTTGCAACTTCCGGTTTGTCACTTTTGATTAAATAGCTTTATAATATTCTTTTAAATATATCACAACAACAGCCACAGCTATGAAGTGTTTTTGATGAATCTTTGTTTTACGGTTAACATTTCGGTTAACATGAGACAGAACAAATTTGTTTTCGATGTGTATATAGTGGTTAGTGTTCATCATGTAGAGATACTACTACACCTATTATTGTAATATTTAATTTAAAATAATATGTAATGATTGATTTAAGTGGGGTTTATGTAAATTAAAATTAAAATTCAAAAAATTGTATAAAAGAAATGAAAATGAAGAATAAAATTTAGAATCAGTTTTGAACTTAATTGCTTGTTTTATTTTCACTCTGATTTTCACTGACGACCTCAGATGACTATCGTCAAACGGGTCTAACAATACATCCTCTGATACTAGTTGACATTCGTCAAACGTAACTTAGGATTATTGGGACGGCTCTCGACCTACGGACTTTTTGGACAAAAAATAAAAATATAAATCGATATATTTATACCTTCTCTTGTGGTTGTTTCAACCGTCAACGAATTATCAAGATAGAAAAATCGCAGTCAGATATAAGCAATCAGATGTCGTACAATCATGACATTGAGCATGATTTAAGGGTGTACGCACAGCACAATCAAACAAATGCTGACCTTTTATCTTACCGATTGGTTAGGTTATTGTGTTCAACTGTTGAAGATCATGATATTGACATTTTAATGATATTTTCACCTTTCAATACCTTCTGAATCGGTCTAGGCAACCTATTTTAGTTTCCAGTCTGAGTGTCAGTATAATATTAAATTAAAATATGATTACACACACATTTAAATTCTATTTAAATTATTACAATTGATGTGTCGTATAATAAATAAATCTTAATTTTGTGTATTTTAGGCTTTAAAAACCCTAATTGAGCTAATATTCACTTTTTGTTCACTTTTTTTTCAAATTTGTTTTAATACCTGTTTTGTAATTCTTCGTTTTTTATTTGTATTTATGTTCTATAAAACATATTTTTGGACAATGCAGTTAAATTATATTGTAATCTTTTTTTTTATGTTTGATATTTTAGTATACCTTTAGTAACTTCAATCTTACGGGAAGTTCTTGGCGTGGCCCTAATGGTCACACCAAACCCCACTAGTTTATTTTTAATTTAGAATTATTAGCTTGAATTTCAGAATTAAAAACTAAAAACTCAAAAACTTTGATTAGACTTTAACTTAATTAAACAAAACTAAAATTACGACTTTATTGTCTACGAACTAAAATTCAACTCCGCTTAAAAACTAAAATCCAATAATTTATATTATTTAATTTAGCCAAAATCAACAAAAATTATTTGGCCTAATTTTAATTAAAAATCGAAACATTAAAATCATTTCGATTTATGCAATTTTCGCATAATTAACAATTTACTGAATTTAATTTTATTTATTAATTTGGTTGATTTTGGATAATTTATATTTTTAGTAATTTCTTAATCTATTGTTACTAACTAAACTCTAAATCAAAGGAGATTTATACAACATAGGCATAAATTTATATAAAGTGCCAAGTAGGTTTTCATGCCAAGTAGATACATATACTGGAAAGTATCGATTGTGGTACCTACCTACTGTAGGAGTCCACAAACAAATTTAATTAAACGAACTGTTCTATATTAGATACAGCGCTTGAAACCTTTACAAGTAAAACACAATATTTAGTATTAAATTATTTTTACTTTTAAATTTTATTTTATTTAATTTTTGTTAGTAATTAATTTTGGTTCAATTTAATCTTCTAATAATTATTATAATATAAATTTAGTCTCAAGATTCGCCTGTACTCTCTGCCGTACTCTTTTCACAACACAACACTAGCTCTTTTGAAAAATCAGTTCGAAATTTATTATATTTTATTAATTTATTTGTTTTAAAAATCGTTAAGCCAATCAAATTAAATTAAATTACTTATCAATTCCCCTACAAAACAATCAAAGGTGAAAAACCCATCGTTCATTTACATTTACATAGTACAGCAATTATGCGATTTTGCAGAATTGTTGAACAATCGTAATGTTGCTATTTAATTAACATTTCTACTTCCAAATATTAAATAAACAGCACTAAACGACTAAGTTTATTCACCCTTGACGATTTGGTTAAAAGATTGTGAAATTTGGTAAAATTTGGGATAACGGGTCATTACACGATATTTCGATATTTATCACCAATATATCAATATAATATACATCGATTTCTTGATATATCAATATAACTTTATATCGATATATCGATATAAAGTTATATTGATATATCAAGAAATCGATGTATATTATATTGATATATTGGTGATAAATATCGAAATATCGTGTAATGACCCGTTATCCCAAATTTTACCAAATTTCACAATCTTTTAACCAAATCGTCAAGGGTGAATAAACTTAGTCGTTTAGTGCTGTTTATTTAATATTTGGAAGTAGAAATGTTAATTAAATAGCAACATTACGATTGTTCAACAATTCTGCAAAATCGCATAATTGCTGTACAATGTAAATGTAAATGAACGATGGGTTTTTCACCTTTGATTGTTTTGTAGGGGAATTGATAAGTAATTTAATTTAATTTGATTGGCTTAACGATTTTTAAAACAAATAAATTAATAAAATATAATAAATTTCGAACTGATTTTTCAAAAGAGCTAGTGTTGTGTTGTGAAAAGAGTACGGCAGAGAGTACAGGCGAATCTTGAGACTAAATTTATATTATAATAATTATTAGAAGATTAAATTGAACCAAAATTAATTACTAACAAAAATTAAATAAAATAAAATTTAAAAGTAAAAATAATTTAATACTAAATATTGTGTTTTACTTGTAAAGGTTTCAAGCGCTGTATCTAATATAGAACAGTTCGTTTAATTAAATTTGTTTGTGGACTCCTACAGTAGGTAGGTACCACAATCGATACTTTCCAGTATATGTATCTACTTGGCATGAAAACCTACTTGGCACTTTATATAAATTTATGCCTATGTTGTATAAATCTCCTTTGATTTAGAGTTTAGTTAGTAACAATAGATTAAGAAATTACTAAAAATATAAATTATCCAAAATCAACAAAATTAATAAATAAAATTAAATTCAGTAAATTGTTAATTATGCGAAAATTGCATAAATCGAAATGTTTTTAATGTTTCGATTTTTAATTAAAATTAGGCCAAATAATTTTTGTTGATTTTGGGTAAATTAAATAATATAAATTATTGGATTTTAGTTTTTAGGCGGAGTTGAATTTTAGTTCGTAGACAATAAAGTCGTAATTTTAGTTTTGTTTAATTAAGTTAAAGTCTAATCAAAGTTTTTGAGTTTTTAGTTTTTAATTCTGAAATTCAAGCTAATAATTCTAAATTAAAAATAAACTAGTGGGGTTTGGTGTGACCATTAGGGCCACGCCAAGAACTTCCCGTAAGATTGAAGTTACTAAAGGTATACTAAAATATCAAACATAAAAAAAAAGATTACAATATAATTTAACTGCATTGTCCAAAAATATGTTTTATAGAACATAAATACAAATAAAAAACGAAGAATTACAAAACAAGTATTAAAACAAATTTGAAAAAAAAGTCAACAAAAAGTGAATATTAGCTCAATTAGGGTTTTTAAAGCCTAAAATACACAAAATTAAGATTTATTTATTATACGACACATCAATTGTAATAATTTAAATAGAATTTAAATGTGTGTGTAATCATATTTTAATTTAATATTATACTGACACTCAGACTGGAAACTAAAATAGGTTGCCTAGACCGATTCAGAAGGTATTGAAAGGTGAAGATATCATTAAAATGTCAATATCATGATCTTCAACAGTTGAACACAATAACCTAACCAATCGGTAAGATAAAAGGTCAGCATTTGTTTGATTGTGCTGTGCGTACACCCTTAAATCATGCTCAATGTCATGATTGTACGACATCTGATTGCTTATATCTGACTGCGATTTTTCTATCTTGATAATTCGTTGACGGTTGAAACAACCACAAGAGAAGGTATAAATATATCGATTTATATTTTTATTTTTTGCCCAAAAAGTCCGTAGGTCGAGAACCGTCCCAATAATCCTAAGTTACGTTTGACGAATGTCAACTAGTATCAGAGGATGTATTGTTAGACCCGTTTGACGATAGTCATCTGAGGTCGTCAGTGAAAATCAGAGTGAAAATAAAACAAGCAATTAAGTTCAAAACTGATTCTAAATTTTATTCTTCATTTTCATTTCTTTTATACAATTTTTTGAATTTTAATTTTAGTTTACATAAACCCCACTTAAATCAATCATTACATATTATTTTAAATTAAATATTACAATAATAGGTGTAGTAGTATCTCTACATGATGAACACTAACCACTATATACACATCGAAAACAAATTTGTTCTGTCTCATGTTAACCGAAATGTTAACCGTAAAACAAAGATTCATCAAAAACACTTCATAGCTGTGGCTGTTGTTGTGATATATTTAAAAGAATATTATAAAGCTATTTAATCAAAAGTGACAAACCGGAAGTTGCAAAATTACTATGAACTTTACAAAAACCTTATGCTCTAAGTTTCAACAAAATTGAATGTCAAGACTGAGTGTATTGAAATTTAAAAAAAAAAACAGTTATTCAACGATCCACAGACATTTTCCCAGACTCGCTTGCCAAATTTTGAAAATAGCTCACATTTTCCATATTCAAATAAACCCGGATGCGTATGCAGCTCATTTTAATTCAAAAGTTTCATCAAGATCTCATGGATTTGGGTAACGAAAATAACATGTAGATTTTTCACATTTTCTTAAAAAACTCAAAAACTAAGATAGCAATTGTTTATACTAGTCTCATTATAAATTACTAACATGATGACAAACAATATGGAAGCTTCATGACTTTGATAGAATTATTTAATCCCATTATATTTGTAAGAGATGATTTTCAGTTTTTTGGAAACCACTAAAAAACAAATAATTTAATTTCACTATAAAAGGACTGGGCTCTAAGTTACGCCAAGATACATCGATTGCAATCATTTTCAAATCGAGCCATCCGTTGTTGAGAAAGCGTTGGGTAAAAATAATTCCTCATACAGCGATACAACCACACATACACATACACATACACACACACACACACACACATACACATACACACACACACATACAGAATGCCAGCTAAAAATAGTCTAAACAGCTTCAGGAGGTCATTAAACATAAATATATCATAAAAATTCCGATTTCAAAAATCGACATAAAAACAAAAACTTTCCATATCGGGAAGCTAAAAAAATATTAAAAAAACAAACAAAATGTCAACCTAACACATTGGTCAGTTAAAAAATTAACATTTGTTTGATAGATACCGACAACTTTGTACAAGATACCTGACAGGCGAATTAATTTTTCTCATGTTAACTGAAACGATTTATCAAAGATTAGTAAAAAGCACTTCACAACTGTAGGCTGTTGTTGTGATATCATTAAAAGAAAGATTAAAAATAAGATACTCCACCGAAAGTGATAAACCGGAAGTGTTTTTATAAACATTACAAAAACTTTATGCACTAAGTTGCAACCAAATTAAATGTCAGAAATGAGTGTTATTGAAGTTTCAAATGAACAGTTGATCAAACGATCCACTCACTAACCTCTGAACTTTTTGTCAAACTTTGAAAATAACTTAGATCTTCGATATTCAAGTAAGTCCGTATGCGTCTGCAGCTCAATTACTTGCCAAAGTTTCATCTAGATATCATGCGTTTGCGTAACGAAAATAACACGTAGTTTTTTCACATTTTCTTAAAAAACTCAAAAAGTAAGATAGCAAGATAGCAATTGTTTATACAAAATATAAATAGCTGACATGATGGCAAACAGTATGGAAGTTTCATAACCATGATAGCATTATTTAATATCATGATATTTGTAAGAGATAATTTACAGTTTTTTGGAAACCACTAAAAAACAAATGATTTAATTTCGCTAGAAAAGGACTGGGCTCTAAGTTACGCCAAGACACATCGATTGCGACCATTTTCGTTGAAATCGACCCATCCATTGTTAAGAAAGAGTTGGACAAAAAAATTTTCTACATGCACTGATACACACATACATACACACACACACATACAGACTGCCAGCTAAAAATAGTCTAAACGGCGGTCATGAAACGTAAAAATATCATAAAAATTCCGATTTCAAAAATCGACCCAAAAACAATAACTTCCCATATCGGGAAGTTAATAAAATTTATAATAATAGTACATTATTTAATTAGGAGCTAAAGTGATACTTTTTGTGTTGAGTCTATAGTTTGACAATTATAGACGAAACACAAAAAGTCATTTTGGGCAAACCTTTAAATATTTTATAAATATGAAATTAATACATCAAATTTTTTATAAATATGAATTTGTATCGTTTGTAATTACTTCCAAAAAAGAGAAAAAAACATTTAAATTTTTATGAATAAAATTTTTTTATCAAAGCAACCTTTTCAAAATTTCATAATATGAGAATCAACTTATTTTTTGTTGTCATGGTTATACAATATGTTTGAAAAAATAACAAACTAACAAATAACAAATGCTACTTTACAGTCTCCGTAATCTAAAATAAAAATGGCGTTACTTTTGCTGTCAAGCTAAAACGTAAGACTTTAGCTAACTCCCTAGCGGCAGTAAAGTTAAACTTTACAGCCATTTGTTCAAAAAAGTTATAATTAAATTAATAGCAGTTTGAAAATATTAAATAAGTGTTCTAGTTAATAGTTTTTGAAAACCATCCACTGGTAAGAACCATAAACACTGTTGGTACCTAAGGTTGAATTCAACTTGTACTATATATGGATGTACATGTGGATGGATGTACAAATAACATATTATCTTAACGTATTATCTTTGTAGTATCTTAACTTAGTATCATAAAGATTTCCACAGGTTTAAAGCAATCGCAAACGAATTCTTTTGCTGTATAGCTTTTGGTTTTCCTAAAACCATTTATTAAAATTAAGTTTCGTATTGAAAAACTGTAAGGGTAACAAATCCAAGCAAGTCGGCATCTCATACTTTATAGAAAAATAAATTACGGCAAAATAGTAATTTGTACATGCAAATGTTAACCGACCCATTTTCAGTGGTGGTAATTTTGAGTGTTATTAACACTAAATTACACCATTCAGTAGGTTGAAGCTTTTGGCCTAATTCGTAAATAATTTAAATCCCTAAATAAATGATTTCGCAATATTTTTAAATTATTCACAAAAAATCTCTCTATAAAAAAAATATCCAAATCAAAATCAGTGTGCCGATTTTAATTTTATTTTGCCCTCAAAAAGTTTTTGTCTCCCAAAATAAAATGCAAATAAATTTTACTTTTAATTTTAATTTTACTTTAAAAATAAATTTTTGTCCGTGATTGATTTGATTTTGTTTTTATTTCGCTCAAAAGAAATGAGGAATAAAATAAATTTTTTTCCAACTATCCGTTGTAAATATCTTTGTTTGTTTTGTTTTATTCATGGTTAGTTTTTGTCTTTTGTCGTTGTTTGATATAAAAAGGAAAAATATCAGAAATTTATACGGCTGAACAAGTAAATAAAGTTATTTGTTATTATTAGTTATTTAAAATGATTTATTGACGGAATTTAGTTAAAATTAAAATATAACAATTTAATTAATTTTCTTTCGATTATTATTAAAGCCTGATAGTATTATTAGCCCGATAGTTAAAAATATGATCACTGTTCAAAATGCTTTGCTTGTCCTTTTTTTTGCACATCCACTAAAGATTTAAAAATTCAGATTCAACATCAATCAATAATTAAGTATTTATTTTGTTACTGCTACTATGGGTGATATTAAAAATGTTATAGAAAATATCGATAGAAAATAAACAGGTACATACATATATCTGTAATTATCAATATATTCATAAGTATCGAGATATCGATATACAAATATATCGATATATCGATAAATCAATATATCAATATATCGATAATATCGATAAATCGATATATCGAAATTTTTTCATTTCGATGTCGTTATTCGATATATCGATAAATTTCGACAATTATCGGAACATCGAGAGATGATAACACTGATTTTTTATGAGTGGAAATTTGTTCACGAGACGCGTTAACGTCGAATAAATAGGAAAATTTTGCGTATGTAAAATGTTTTCATCTCGCGTAGTAAATGCAATTTTTCTACGATAGTAAATATATAAATGATATAAATATTATAAATTATTAAATCAGAAATCGACAACATAGCTTTGAAAATTCATATTCTATTTTTTCAGTTAAAGGGTTGAAACCATATTCACTTGCTTATTGACCTCGGCTTCGTAAACAGCGATCCATAACTCCTCCAAGAGACAATTATTTGAAATTTGAAATTTTCAAAAAAAAAATTATCACTGTTGCTATTCGAGATGCTTTTTCAGAGCGAAACTCTCTGAATTTTCTAATTTTTCAAGGTCGTGCAGGGGTTAGTGCTGTTGAATGTTCTTGAAAGTTTAAGGGATCCAACTTTGAAAATCGATGCTGTTCCACAACTTTTATAGATTTACCGGCTTATTAAGTAAACTAACTATACTAATCCCTTCCCATAGACCAAAGTTTTGACACATCGAAGTGGGACGTTTTAAGTCCTTTATATTTTATAATTTATGAAAAATTAATGAAAACTTCGAAAATCTTAGCTAGAATCGAGACAGAAATGAAATTTATTTATAATCACAAGGGCTACACTACCATTTTTTATCAATGTTTATCGCTATTCGCTATTAAAAACAAACCAGTTGCCAAGATTCGAACATATTCTGGTTAAGTGAGATAAATAACATTTTTTGGCTAGAATCAGTGCTAGTTTGACCAGTGCAGATATCTTTAAAACAGGCAAAATATGGAAAAAAATAGTAGCAGCATGAAAACTATTGGATAAGGAAGAAAATATTGCGCAGATGATGGGAAGAATAAATTAAAGGTGAGCCGAGTAACGAGAGTGAAATGGGTGAGATTTATGTGTCATTGTTTCCAATATCACATTCCAAATTTACTGTTTTAACACAATCGCAATCTAATTTGAACTGGTATTTGTTCTGCAAAGGAAATTCCGTAAATACGATTTTAATTTATTTCGAGATTGTTTCAGTTAAACCCAAAATTTCATAACAAAGAAAACTAGAGAAATTCTGAGAATAGTCGACGTCGTTATTATTTTGCATTTATTTTATTGGTGTTACTGTTTTGTCCACCTTTCTTCTTGGCATTAATATCACATGTTGATGACAATTGACATTGACGTAAATGAACTTAGTTTTGTTATTGACATATTGTATGAAGTTGAGGTGGAGGTTTCGTTGCAATTATATAGAATTGTAACAATATAATGAACAAACAAAAAAATGTAAAATTTCATGGAAAATATGTAAACACTTTTTCAGTGTTTTTTTATATGATAGTAAATCATTTAATTAGGTAGATAAAGCGCTACTTGTTGTGGTGAGTCTATAGTTTGTCGTCAATTATACACGAAACGCAAAAAGTCAATTTAGCATCGAATTAAATACACTATTTTTTCGGTAAACGTTTAAATTTTTTATAGATTAGAATTTCATAATGCATAAAAATTTATGTGTGTAAAAATTTTTAGATTTATTACCGTCATAATTACGTCCAAAAAAAAATAAAAACAAGTTGTATAAATTATATAAAAAATAAAATTTTTATGAAAGCAACCTTTCAATTCAAAATTTCATAATCCAATCAAAATATCTGCGATTTTTTATTGTCATAGTTATTCATACAATTTAATTCAAAATTTCAAAATCCAATCAAAATATTTATTATTTTTGGTTGTCGTAGCTATACAATTTATTTTAAAAAAATAACAAAGATTTTGGTCTTGTTCAACATATTTTTATTAATTCATAATCTCATGTTGTGTTTCTTTTGCTGCCGCCGAAAAAATATGGAAAAATTGACGACACTTTTTCTGCCGCCGTAAAAATATGAAAGCTACTTTACTGACAGTGAAGTAATTTCATACCTTTATGGCGGCAGAAAAATTAGCCATTTTTACGATATTTGTTATTTTTTCAAACAAATTGTGTAACTATGACAACAAAAAATAACAAATAGTTTGATTGCATGATGATATTTTGAATTATTGTATAACTATGAGTGTATAACAACAAAAATAACAACTATTTTGATTGGATTATGAAATTTTGAATTGAAAGGCTGCTTTGCTAAAAAATTTTACTAGACAAATTTAAATGATTCTTTTCTTTTTTGGAAGTAATTATGACGATAAAAAATCATATTTATAAAAATTTTGATGTATTAATTTCATATTTATAAAAAATTTAAACGTTTGCCGAACAAAAAGTGTTTTTAATTCGAAGCTTAAGTGACTTTTTGTGTTTCGTTTATAATTGGCGCCAAACTATAGACTTAACACAAAAAGTAGCACTTTAGCTCTTAATTAAACTATTATAACCTTTTAAACAAAAATTGATCAATAGAATCGGTAAGTTTGTTTTTATATTTTTGGAAATTTGTATTCAAATAGTTTTTTTCAAAAAGTTTATTTTTATTTTGGATTGTATTAATTTTTTTGGACCCTTTTGGATTTGAATTTTTCTTTAAATTTCGAATTGTATTGATTTTTATTTTCGGATTACTTGTTTTTTTATGTTTTTTTTTAATGCTTGAATGTTTAGCATTTTTGTGACTTTGTTATTTTTGAATTTTTTTTAGAATTGTTATTGAAATTTAGGGTTTTTTTTGTTTTAAATCTTATTAAATTATTTGGATTTCCTCTCAATTTTTATGCATTTTTTTATTATTTCACCTTGTTTTCCTTTACGATATCAGATCTTACTACTTATTCCACTTTTGGTGATGTTCTCCTTTGTCATTTTTTTCATTTGCTTTTCATTCGGTTTTCTTTGAGTCACTATGGCTTCCACTCATGAAATCACATTGGCCAACAGCAGCTCAGTGTGTAACCTGGGCTGCCTAAAAATGGATGGACTGAGCGTGGAAATGATTATTTTTAGTTAATTTTTTTTGTTCGTTTTGAATTTTTTAAATTCTGATATTTCTGATATTTGATTGAATTGTGTTTAAATTTTTGTTAATATTCATTTTTGCGAATTTGTTTTTAATTTGTTATGAAAATTTGTTTTTTTGCTTGCTTTGGTGATTTTGCATGATGTGTGAGCTTGTTTTTGTCTGTGTGTTGTTCTGTGGGCGGAGGGCAAGATGTTCTGCAAGTTCTGGTGCGCACAAGTTTTTGTTCTGATTTTTTTTTGTTTCGTTCTGTTGGCGAAAGGCAAGATTCTTGTAAGTCCTGACGCGCAGACAAATTCTTTTTTGTATGTTAAGCTTTGTTCTGTGAGGAAAAGGAAAGATTCTAGTAGGTCCTGACGCGCAGAAAATTCTTTGTTTGCTTGTTAGTTATGTTTTCTGGGCGAAAGACAAGAGTTTTGTAAGTACTGACGCGCAGACAATTCGTGAGTGGTGAAATGACATGTTCCGGATCTTGTTGACCCCTGATGGTGTACCATCTAGGTCATCCCACCATAATTATTTTACCACGTTCACAGATTCTCAAAGAGGTCATGACTACCAAGTTACGCTCATTTAGTCTAACTGTCATGGTGTTTCAAAAATTCTATTCGTTAGGGCATAACCTGTTGGAGGGTATAAAAAACGCAGACTAGGGGACGATATCAAGGAAATGAATCGCCTGTCGTTTGGGCCACTGTAACTGCTGTTCTCTCTACCCCTTCTCCAACCTCAGGAAACGGGAAGCGGGAAAATGCTGGCCCTGGACTTTCTGAGTCATAGCTAGACCACCCCTGTCCTCTCATCATCTTTGACTTCACCGAGGCAAGCTTCCAAAATACCATTTTTTTATTTTATTAAATTGTTTTTTTGCTTTTGTTTTTCTCGTTTTTTTATCGTCTCATTCATTCTATTGCCACATATCGCAATGGCTTTTGCTCGTTTCCTCACTAAGTTTCTTAAAATTTTTTTGGTTATGCTTGCTTTGACTCCTTTTATTTTTTGTTTGGTCCTTATTTTGTTTTTATGGCTCTTTGTTTTTATCGAGAGTCTACATCGGGGTTTGGATTCGAGCCTAGATTCCATTTCAGTTCTTAATTTTTTCATATGTTTCGTAGGACGAATGTAGTCAGCCGGACTTCCTCCTTTCGTCCTGTCCTGTAATGGGCAAGATATTCCTTATCAGGTGTACTATCGTTTTCCGTTATCTTCAGCTATATTAATATTATAGCTAAAGCTATATTATAGCATTATCTGAAAATACATGTACATATTTTCAACCCACCTGTTTGTGAAAAAACAACACAATTATGTAGAACATTCCTAAGTACATCTGATCCTTTTCCGGTATTAAATTCTTTGATTTTTTATTTATTTTTTCCCATTCATAAAAACTGTGAATGAAGCGAAAGAAATGATTACGAAACAAACAATTTAAATGTGAAAGGAAATTTATACAGACCGTGGAATTTTCTTTTTGACTCGTCCCATTGAAGTTAGTTTTTTTGTGTATAGAAATTTAGTCAGGCAGTTTTGGAATATTTTGTTGGTGGTTGGTGGTTGAGCTGGACAGAGAAGTTTGCTTTAAAAACTGAAATCGAACAGTCAAATGCAGCTGAGTTTGAGTAGGTTGTTTTTTTGTTGTGTTTTAGTTGAGGACTGGGTGATACCAACAGTGTTATTTTAAAGATACAAAAGTTACAAATAAAAAGAATAAACAGTACTAAGAAACCAAATTCCAAAAAATATGAATAATGTTAGTTTGTGAATAAAGACATCCAGAATAATATTGTAAAAGTGAATGTGTAAATATTATTTACATTGAATTAAATAAACCTATAAATTTGGGATAAATGAAGAATTTTTTTCCAATATTTTGTTTTTTTTTTGGACCAGGGAAGTTGTTATTTTTCCTTTGTTTTTTTTTCAATTTTAATTCAATAGTGATGTTTTGTTAGTATAAAATATTCTAGGGGAGAGTTGTGGCATTATAGTCCTCAAGACGAAACTGGGTGGTGTTTAAGGCACGCATTTGTTTTGGAATTGTTTGTTTTTGTTTAAAGTTTCTTGTGTAAAGGTTGGTCACTGGGATTCGCGCCAGCTTGAGTTAGTGACGGGTGTTGCGTGCACGACCAACTGGTTGACCTTCACGGATTACCAGACAAACCTCATACTACAATTTGTTTTTAGTAAATGGCACAAAATACACAAAATTGCAAACTAATAATATATTAAATATTATACTAATAATATATAATATTAAATTATTAATAAATCTTTAAAATTTTAAAAATTGAAAGAAAAAAATAGGCACATTTTGAAATTGACCGTGTTTGTAGAGTTAAAAATAAAAAAAGCGTATCGATATATAAATGTTTATTAAGCCTTAGTATCTTTTGAACAAAAAAAATTTTCTAATCGGTTAATCCGTTCGAGCTCAATTTAACTTTAAACTTTTCATTGTCTTTAAATTTCTAAACAAAATTTGAGCCACCCTGTGTCAAAACTAATGAAAAAATATAAAACTATTATTAATTTGCCTATATTATACTAGCGATTACGGATGTTTCAAGGAAATCGGGAAAGGTCTGGTTTTATTTTATTTTATCTTCGTCTTGATTTGATTTTCCATTTGTAATGAAATGCGAAAAATGGGCAAAAATACGGTTTTTGCACAATTTCACAACCTGCATTTGCAAACCAATAGTATTTCGAATCGGCAACGAATGGATCAGAAATTTCATAAAACATTTTTCAAAACATTACATCATTATAATCCTATTTGCACAAGCGAAAAAGCAATGTCACTTCATTAGTTAAGTTTATAATTTAATGCAAAAAATGTAACCATTAACTGGTAGTTAAATTTTTATTATCTTTTTGGCCTCGTAACTATTATTAATATGTTCCTATTCTATATTATTTATCCGAAGAAAAAGATATAGAATAAATAATATCCCTCCAGAACCAGGCAACATTTTAGAATTGGAAATATATCAAAAATATTCCCTCACTCACTTCTTTATTCATCGTATATTTCAATATATTTTCTCGAAATAGTACACCTCTTGTTTACTAACTATGCCTTGTACAAAAAAGCGAAAGTGGGGCTTAGATAAAAAAGTATACCATCTCATCCGAATTTTTAATAAATAATCTTAAAAATAGATCAAATATATAAATTTAAGAAATGCACTTATTGTGATTGGTGACCCTCTTCACGCTCGTGTGTAAATTTTCACATTCGAGAAAAATGAGTATCAAATTGTTTCATGGTTATACTAGTAGAATTTTAGTCCAAAACAATGAAACTTAAGGCACGCTATACACTTGAGCTAAGCTATGGAAATAACTTAGTTTATAGGTTCATAGTTTAGCTCGCATAGCACGTTATACACTTAAACTAACACTGGGTTCCAATTAGCTGCTAAATTGTACTAAACTACTAAATCTAAATTTGATTTAACTAAATCGACCATTTTTAATTTAAATTTATGTGATTAAGTGGTCTGAGATTGATAAAAACATCGGTTTCGTTACAATTATTTAGAAACCAAATATTGATTTAGTCAAATAAAAAGTTGACTAAATCGATTTAGCAGGTTTAGTACAATTTAGCATGAATTGGAGCGCAGTCTAATTAGTTCACAAACGCATGTACAAAGCTGTTTAGTATTTTGTCAAAATGGCATTTGTGTCAAAATGGCACTACAAATTTCAAATATTTTGACAGAAAATATTATGGACATAACATTAATCATGCGTCTTTAAATTACAATACGAACTAGGTATTGTATATAAAAAAACATAGCTCAAGTGTCAACATAGCTCAAAAACATAGCTCAAGTGTATAGTCATCCATTTGATTACGTTATATACAAAAACCATAGTTCGCATAGCTTAGCTCAAGTGTATTGCGCGACTAATTCTAGTGTTCCAATAAATAAAAATTAATAATATTTACATATTTTAATTCTAAAGTGAATCAATTAAATTAATATTCAAAATTTGCCAACAAAATCATGAAAATATATTCATATAAATAAGTTTTACAAATGAAAATTTGAATTAGTTATTATATATCTCTAATCGCTGAACAATCAATCGAAAAAAAAACGTTAAAATGTCGGCAATCAAAAATTGGTATAAAAATCAAAATGTTTTAATCACAGGTGCAACGGGTTTTGTTGGAAAAGTTTTAGTTGAAAAATTATTACGTGAATGTTCTGAATTGAAAACAATGTATTTATTGATGAGATCGAATCGAAAATTATCGTTAAAAGAAAGAAGTGAAAAGTTTGTGGAACATTTTGTAAGTATTTAAATTTATAAAAAGTTTCATAAGTGTAAAATAAAAATCTGCTCCCACAACGTTATTCTATATCACTAATATGTCCTTTGCAGACTGTGTACTAAATTTTTCTGAAATTCTATTACAAAAAAATCTACAAAATATTTCGAGATACGCCCGTCAGTTTTGATCGACTGCGCCCCAGAACTAATCTAAGTTCTTTCCTAAGTTTAATAATAACTTGATAAAAGAAGGATGCAGTATTGTGTGGTATTATCATGTCAGTGTTGTGTTTATCTGTTCGTATAAAACAATAGTAGAAATATTTTTGAAGTGAAAACTTATTTAGACGCGTTGTGCAATTTTGTCGGGGGAAAAATTTATATATTCGAGTTATCATTTTCACGCATCACGTATATATTTTTAAATGACAAATACATCTATCCGTTCGTAGCGTTTCAAATTGCATTATGGATATCGCGTTCGACTGAGGTTCTATAGGTCGAGAGCTCAATTCCCGGAGTGGGTGGCACATTTTTTTATTGTTTTTTTTTTTTAACTTTTATTAAATACCATTAAAATTATTGTGTTTTTATTCATGAATTCATAAAAATCATAAAAATTTCTTTTTACGAATTTTAAAAAATTGATCGATAATGCAGTTTTTTAAATTTATTGCTACTGTTTTTTCCGCTTCGTTCAAATTATTATCATTTCGATATCAATAACAAAATTAATTATTTTTTGGCAGGCAGTGCTCAAAATAATAAAATATTGGTTTTCCCATCCTTATTTTCTATAATTTCTCCCATCCTTATTTTTCATAATTAATTTAATAATTATTTGGGTGGGTGGGTGAGTTTTCTGCATAGGATCTTGATGAAACTTTGGCAAATGATACAGGTTCACTTGAAAATGGAAGATCTGGATTCATTTCAAATTTGGACAAAATGGCGGGGGGTCTCCCGAACACCTCTAAGTTTAAATCTTGAATAACTTTTGATCCCGGACTATGATCTTATTGCAACTTAGTATATAAGGTTTTAGTACTGTTTCCAATATTTCTGCATACCAACTTTTGGTTTGTCACTTCCGGTTAAAAAGTTTTTTTTTCAGGTGTTTATCCCTACTGTAGCCTACAATTACCGATCGATTTTCATGAAACAATGGTAAAAGCTTTTAAATAACATGAGAAAGGTTTTATCAGCTTTTGGAGTGCATTGGATAAAGGGTTGGGGGGTCCACCATACAACGGTGGTTTTTTCCACAAAGTTTTTTGTTTGTTGGGAGCATAAAACATTCATTCGTTAATGAATTTTGATGACACTTTGGAAAAAGATGCAAACATGTATGACAAGGAACTGATTAGTTTTTGGATGATAGTGGAATAAGTGGTGGAGGTCCTCCCAAACACCTGTTTAATGTGTCACACTTTTTTCAATGTTTGTTGGGAGCACACAGCATTCGTTCGTGAACGAATTTTGATGACACTTTGGAAAAAGATGCAAACATGTATGGCAAGAAACTGATTAGTTTTTGAGCGATAGTGAACAAAGTGGGGGGGGGGGGGGGGGTGTCCCATACACCTGTTTTTTTTAAAGATCAATAGCATCTGTACCTGATAACCGAATTGGATGAAACTTGGTACATGAGCATTTAGTACAGTTCACAACAGTTCTACATCCCAACTTCCGGTTTTTCACTTCCGGTAAAAAATCTTTTTTGTAAATTTTTGAAGTTTTTTCAGTGTCTTTATGCACACTACAGCCTACAATAATGAAGTGATTATGATGAAACTTATGGTAAAGGGTTCAATTAAAGATAATTATCATCTTTTGAGACACATTGATGAAAGTGGCGAGGGGTCTACCATACAAATGCTGACTTTTCACACTTTGTTTTTTAAGTTTGTTGCGAGCATACAGACTACCTTCATTAATCAATTCTAATGACACGTTGGAAAAAGATGGAGACTTAAGTAACAGAGAACTGATTAGTTTTGGGATAATATTGGAATAAGTGGTGGTGGTCCTCCCGAACACCTGTTTAATGTGTCACACTTTTTTCAATGTTTGTTGGGAGCACACAGAATTCGTACGTGAACGAATTTTGATGACACTTTGGAAAAAGATGCAAACATGTATGCAAAGTGGTGGGGGGTGTCCCATACACCTGTTTTTTTAAAGCTCAATAACATCTGTACCTGATAATCGAATTGGATGAAACTTGGTACATAAGCATTTAGTATGATTTACAAAAATTCTGCATGCCAACTTCCGGTAAAAAAATTTTTTTTAATTGTTGGCAGTTTTTTCAGTATCTTTATGCACACTACAGCCTACAATAATGAAGTATCATAATCACTTCATTATTGTAGGCTGTAATGGAAAACTTATGGAAAGGTTTCAATTAGTGTAAGAAGATAATTATCATCTTTTGGGACACATTGATCAAAGTGGCGGGGGTCTACCATACAACTGCTGACTTTTCACACTTTGTTTTTAAAGTTTGTTGGGAGCATACAGATTTCATTCATTAATCAATTTTAATGGCACTTTGAAAAAAGATGAAGACTTTAATGACAAAGAATTGACTAGTTTTTGGACAATATTGGGATTAGTGGTGGGGTCCTCCCGAACACCTGTTTATTGTTTCATTGTTTGTTGGAAGCATACAACATTCGTTCGTTAGGTAATTTTGATTACACTTTGCAAAAAGATGCAAATATGTATGGCAAGGAACTGATTAATTTTTTTTAGCGATAGTGAACAAAGTGGTAGGGGGTTCTCCAAGCACCTGTAATTTTGGAAGCTCAATAACTTCTGTACCTGATAATCGAATTGGATGAAATTTGGGACATACACATTTAGCACGGTTTACAACGGTTCTGCATCCTAACTTCCGGTTTGTCACTGCCGATAAAATTTTTTTTACTTTTTCTCGTACAACAGAATTTATGTTTGTTGAGTTACTACTGCCTGCTTTAATATTTTTATTATTAGAACTACGAAGTCCATAATATTGATTAGCTTTTAATTAAAGTATTTTATGGATATTAGCTCATTATATATCCAGAACACTATGTTTCCAGAGCTGTGGTGAAGTCAGCCTATGCATCAACGTCGCAATATTTTAAAAATAAAATGTGTTTGGTGGTAGAAATTACAACGTGTATCACAACAACACATAAAAACCTTTTAAGAACAAGGTCCCACAACAACATGATTTCTAAGGTGTTGATAGACGCAAATTTTTTATATGATTTGTTTTGATTATTTTAAATATAGAAATGTATATATAATAGTTGCTTGGAATGCTGATAGATGTGACACCTAGAATAATTTTAATGAAATTAATTTAAAAATTCTAATTTCAATTTGCAATGCTATACAATAATTGGAAGATACAAAAAACAAAGCTATTTCATAGTTTTACATTTTCACTTTTTTTTTTTTTATTTATTTTTTTATTTTTTCCTGATAGTTTACAGAAACTGTATTGGAAAAACAATTGTGTGAATAATTATTAATTACTAAGCTAATCTTATTTTATCTTTTCTTTTATGCAACATGGCAAGAATAAATCAATTATATAAATGTACAGTAAATCATTTCATTATTTTGAATGATTCCAAAAATGTAAGAATGGTTACAAATACTATATTGGAGAAACAATTGTGTGAATACTTAACTAATAATTTAGATTTTTTTATGCAATTTGGCAAGAATAAATCAACTTATATAAATTTAGCAATGTGTATATCTTTTTATTTATTTGGATTGTACTAAAACTGTTGCCATTTTTTAGAAGTTAAATCAAGTTTTATCTTACTTTTTACTTATTATGGTTAGATTTTAATTTGTACCTATTTGATAAGTGCCAGTCATTAAAAGTATATTCCCTTATAGCAGCCTTATATCTAGTAAAATTAGCAATATGTCTTATGGATGACGGTAATTTATTATATTTTATAAGACCGCAAAAGAAAACATTACAAGCCGCTCTATTCGAATTGACTCTCGGAATGTAGTAATTCGACTGCCTTCTAGTGGAATAATTGTGTACATCCTTTATGTAATTTAGGTTGATATTACATTTTATTAGATTTAGTTTAATTTTATGTATAAAGAGAAGGTGCTGATAATATGATAAAGCTTCTATGGGTAGTACAAATTTATTGTATAAATTAAGTGTGGGCGTTAATCTAGGTAGTTGTCTAATCGTTTTAATTGATTTATTCTGAAGGATTTGTAGTTTATTAACCATTTCGTACGTAGAAGAAGTCTGCCAAATTATATTCATATAATTAATATGACTATTTATGTGTGCATGATATAACTGCCAAGCCGATTGTTCTGAAATATAGTTGCGTGATCTGCGTATTGCAAACACCATGGGTGCTATTTTTTTCTTTACGTGTAGGACATGGTCCTTAAATTTCAGTCTTGAATCAATAACCATACCTAGGTAAACAGCATTGTCAACTTGAACCACTTTATTTGAGTTATACTCAAAAAAACTAGGCAAACCGACAGGCGTAACTTTATTTTGAAATAAGATATAATTAGTTTTATCTGTATTTATTGCTAGACCATTCGCCGAGAGCCATTCAGATATTAGACCAAAGTCTAGTTTCATTTTATCAAACAGCTCTTCGACGGATTCAGCAGAATATACCAAGGCAGAGTCATCAGCAAATAATTGTAATTGTCCTTTAAGGTTCAAATTAAATAGATCATTAACATAAAAATTAAAAAATTGTGGACCGAGAAGTGAACCTTGTGGGACACCGGCCAACACCGTTTCCATTGAACTACAACAATCATTGACAGCAGTAAACTGTTTTCTATTTTTAAAATAGTCTTCAAATAGTGATAGCGATGTCAGAGATAAATTGATACTTTTCAGTTTCTGGAGTAATATGTTATGACTAATACAGTCAAATGCTTTTTGGATATCAATGAATAAAATTGCAACGAAAAGATTCTGATCAAGAGCGACATAAACTTCATTTAGAGCATTTGCAACCGCGGCTTCAGTAGACGATTTATGAACAAATCCAAATTGGTTTTTGTTAATGATATTATGTTGGCTTAAATATGCACTTAATCTAGTAAGGAGAACCCGCTCAAATATTTTTGAGAAAGAGCTAGAGACAGATATAGGACGATAATTTGAAATCAAGGTCTTATCTCCTTTTTTAAATATTGGACAAACTTTTGCTACCTTAAGACTATCAGGATATTTTCCACTATTAATTGATTGGTTAATCAGTTTCGATAAGATTGGGGAAAGCTTATCTTTCACAATAAATAGGAATTTCATTGAGATTTTATCGCTGCCTGCTGCAGCATTTCTATTTAAATTAGAGATGATGCTAGCAACTTCCTCGTGGGTGGTTTCTTGAAGCTCTAGTTGGTCATTAATATTATAACTTAAATAGGTAGAGAAGTTAGGCATAGAGGATAGTACTGAATCTGTTGTGCAAGATTTCGAGACATTTATGAAGTAACTATTAAACTCGTTTGCTATTGTTGTAGGATCATCGATTGTAACATTGTCTTTAGATAAGGAGGCAACTTGTTGCCTATTTGATATTTCTTTATTATAAATTAATTTATTCAGGACCATCCAGTTTTTCCTTGCATTACCTTTATGTTTATCAAATTCTCTTTTATAATATTCATTTCTTAACTTCTTGTTTAGATTATTAGCCAAGTTCCTGTGTAATTTAAATTCATGTTCTAATGTCTTATTTATGGAAAATTTTTTATGTTTTGAGTAGTAGTATTCTCTGTTTTTTATCAATTCGATTAGACTAGAATTTATCCATGGTTTTTGTTTTTTGATCATTGTTCGTTTTAAAGTATTTTTTTCAACAATATCAGTTATAATTAAACTTAACTCAGAAAATGACGATACATTTTCAAAGTTTACAGATGAGACTTCCAAAGATGCATTTGGATAATCAAAGACTGTAATGGTGTCTCTTGAGTATTTGGAATTCTTTATATTTTTATTTATATTTAAAATCATCATTTTGTGATCAGAAAACGAAACGTCTAACAACGCAAGTTTGTATGTCAGGGAAATACAATCAGTAATTGCATAATCAATTGTGGTTGATACCTGATTTGAGATGCGTGTTGCATAAGCATGGTCAGTGGAGTTAAGAATTAAGTAACCATTAGAGAGTGTCAACCCTATTAAATTTATGTTTATCGGATCATAAGAATCTAAATAGTTTATATTTAAATCGCCCACTATCACAGATG
Organism: Diogma glabrata; assembly: GCA_963693315.1. NCBI lineage: Eukaryota > Metazoa > Arthropoda > Insecta > Diptera > Cylindrotomidae > Diogma > Diogma glabrata. The sequence continues at coordinate 74,980,111 of OY856188.1, forward strand.
ATTTATATTGAGTTAGAATATAATCAAAGTTTTCAAAGAAAATTCCTATATCTGCTGATGGTGGTCTATATATACCGACAATGTTTAGATCCAATTCTATTAACTTAATAACAATGTAACTAGAATCACGGGCGGTTAGATTGTATAATTTGGTAGCATGTATAGATTCATGGACGAAGACACTAACACCTCCACCTTGCTTATTATCGCGACTGCAGTGAAAGGAGTTATAATGTGGCAAATTGTAATATTGTTCTTCCCGAGCGTAAATCCATGTTTCAGAAACAACAATGGCTGATGGAACTTTGCATAGAGAGTTTGCGGTTAGTTCAATATCAGTCATTTTGCCTCTTATACTTCTTGCATTTACATACATAATGGACAAATTCGTTAAACTATCATTCGAGTCAAACCGAGAGTAGGTAATATTCACTTCTTTTAGCAGGTCATCCGAGTCATCCATAATTTTTGTTTTAATTTAACTACTACAATGAAATATACTTCAAATTTACCTTGTGTAAAAATCAATTCAACTGCAACAGTAACAGTATCAATATAGAATTAATGATGGACAGTAACAATTTTTTTTTCTAAACTAAATATAAATATCACTTAACAGAAAATAAAATTTTTTTGACCTAAACAGTTTTTTTTTTACTTTTGTTTCTACAAAAATTATTTTTACTTCTTTTTCAATTGCTTAATTTGTCGAGAAAAAAGTCAAAAATTTACAGAAAAATTTCCTAAACACTAAATAGATTTCTTTCAATTTATTTTGATTTCTTTTAACTTTTGTTTTGATTCGGATGTCAATGTTTTGTTGATTTTTCAATGCTAACAGATCTATCTCCTATTTTATATAATTCTTCAAGTGATCGGACAATAATAAAATTCTGGTTTTTAGAACGCTGAACACAAATGTTGAAATTACGATAAGAACATTTAAATAATTTTTTATCACCAACTAATTTCCGTCCTTCGTTTATTAATTTTAGATTGCAGGGAGTTAGCCTTTCGTTTATATAAATTTTCTGCTTTCGTGTTGCTGGCGATTCAGATTGTTCCACATTATATAGCTCATTCAAAAATATAGGACCACGAGCTCTAACAAGTTTCATAAAATCCATTTTATTTTGAAAATTATTAAATTTGATGATAATGAGAGTTATGCCGTCATTTGTTTTAATTCTGCTGCTTACAAATTTTATATCCATTTCATAGTTAAATAGTTGCTGAAGTTTAGTTATAAAAAGCTCTAAATCGATTTTGCCTGACACAGGATTTGGTATACCAGAAATAATGACATCATTTTGCAAATCCTTCTGTGAAAAAAAGTTTAATTGCGATTTCATAAAATGTATATCCAAGGATTGTTGATTAATAGTACTCGTTAACATTGCAATATTATTAGAGTTATTATTAGTATTAGATTCAACAATTTTAAGGTTTTCCGTAATTTTGTCCATTTTTAATGATAGATTTTGATTAAGAGAATCAAGTGATTTATTAATCGCAGCAATAACATCATTATTAGTTGGATTTTCTGCATTTGTCATTTCTAATTGAGAAGAAATCGAATTTTTAGTGTCAAGCCGCGTCTGAACTTTCTGAGGGCCTGGAGGAGCCATTAGTAATAGCGCTGAGTTGTACGATGCAAAGATTGTATCTTAAATATATGTATGACGAATTTCACTTCACTGTATCTATGTAGCCACTAGTTTAAAGCAGATGCAATATTTATATTTCACGAATAATTTTATTGTAAATAGATATTATGAACAGTTTAGAATACCTCAGTAATTATGACTGGTAACTAGTTAACAGAATATAACGGTTTAAATACACATAGATAGTTCACTTTTGAGTTTTTCTTTGTATGATTTAAGTTATAACTTTGATTATGAGCAGCTAAAATAATGCACAACAATAAATTGATAAATAAATAAATAAAAATATTATTTTTTTTTAACTTTGCTTTGATTATGAACAGCTAAAATAATGCTCAACAATAAATTGATAACTACATAAATGGATTAATTTCAATTTTTTTATGTATTAACTTTTGTATGATCCTATTATGTCCCGTTAAGATACAAGCAATTTTTTATGGCGAGATTGATCTTAGTTTGTTAAATAAAAACGCACAAAACCAACATTTTAACCACTTTCAAAACTATTAGGATTATCGTAATTTCAATTAACTTTAAAATAATTTTTAGAAGATTTATATTTAAATTAATATAACTATACTATCAACAAGACACAAAATCCGTGATTTTACTCTCGCGCCATATTTCTGCCGACTGACTTCTGTCGGCAGTCCTCAAGATTGCCTTTTTTATTATTTTTTGTGTGTGAGACATTTTTCATATTAGTGCTAAGCTAAGCTCCATAATTTTTTAATGGGATTGACTGACTCGCATCCAATCGACAGAATCTGTAAGTCGTTTATCTTTTTAAACCCGTTTAACTAGTCTTTATTGTTATACATATATTTTACATTTTCTAATTTTTATGCCTAGTCTTGTAAAGTGCCATGGAACTATTCCATAAGTATGCCATAAGTGATTGCAAATTTCAGTATTTTGGTATAAACATTTAAATTATAATTGCAGTCCAGCACTGCATCATGTTCTTCCTCACAGGTTTTTGCACTGCACCTTCACAGTTCTTAAATTGAGATTCAGTCCTGCACATATACACCATGTGTCTACCAGATTGAGGTACCTCTGTACTATTCCACAGAATATCTCATTAAATTTACCTATTTTGCCTATCTATGTCAACCCGATTTTTTAATACGGAACATTTGTTTATCGCAATCTTTGTTTATGATTCATATTGCTTATCTGATACAACATGCCTTGTTGTTTTTGCTTCAAAATGTTTGCCACCAACAGCCTTCCTATGAATTGAGATCGAGCAAACGTTTTCATAATATCAAGTGAAGTAAGAATAGCAACTTTTCTTAATAAAACTATTGTGTAATAGTAATTACAATATACATGCGCATTATACACGCGTAGTGGTATTGAAAAACCCAAATTGTTTTTTTTCTTCAATGAATAACTAAACAATAAATCAGCTCCAGAATTCTAGACCCCCCCCCCCCCAAATATTGATTTTACAATGTTTGATATATGGAATGTTTCTTGGCACATGTTAAAATTGATGAGCTTTTTTACAGCATTTCGAATATGTTGCAAGTATTGGATTAACCTTTTTGTAACTGCCATTTAATACAATTATTTATTTAGTTCAAAAACAAAAATTTTTCATTTTTATTTTTATTTTGTATAATGTTGAAGCTTTGAAGAGACTAGAATCCACTTGCAGTAACACCTTCCTGCATGTCGTAAATCAGTTTGTTTTATTTTCGTTAGATGAATGATTATTATTTATTAGGTCAGGAAAGGTTATTAGCTTTTTTCCTTTGGTCGTATCCCGTTTTATAATTATAGACTTTTCAAGTTCTGAGTTTTAGTGAGCTAGAATTCACTTTCCAGTCACCCCACATGCTCAAAGAGAAAAGAACATATAGGCGCGAATTGTGTTTTTGTAATTTTGTTGCATTTGAAATGATTTATTTCTAATAATTAATGAATTACTTTTAACCAAACTTTGAAAACTAGTGACCTATCTTGACCCAACGATTCTCATCTAAAACTAATAAAAAATTCAGATTTCGACCAAACCTAACAATCGCCAAACGATACCATATGTCAAACATTGTAAAATCAATATATCCTATCACAGGAGGTCAATTTACCAAAATCAGTGGCAGGTCATTTTGCCAATTTGGCAATCTTTTCACTATCTTGTTTCTAAAAAATTGAGAACAGATGCTAAAAGAAAGCTTTAGACATCCATTTAATAAAAATTAGTCGAAATATGCCGATTGCGACATAAAATGGAGCATTAATCGGTGAGCCATAAGCCAAGATTTTTTTCTAAGCAAAAAAAAATATCGACTAAAAATCCTCTTACTCTTAGACCCGTTAATTGATTAAGCTCAAAGTTCAGCACGGCGCATGTTCTACTATTGCAGTTGCCATGTCATTTTTCAAGATTGAGGACAACTCATTATTTTAATGAGCTCAGGATTACCAATATAAAGAAAATGTATTACAAACAATAGGTCGAGGAATTATAAAGTCAAACAAACGTCAAACGTATCTTTGTCTAATTCTTCAAGTGTTTTATATTTAGTTTTTATTTAATAAATCAGTGTAATAAAAGGGTTTTATGTACAATAAAACAACACAACTTCAAAAATTTAACAGCATCTTCAAAAACTGTTTGATAAAATATGTCAATATAAACAAATTTGTCAGCTCTATGGAAATAAAATTGGGGGGAAAATAATTATTTTCTCCCGAATCGATTTTCTCGAGAATCCATTGGCACTTTTGAGTAAATACAAAAAATGAAACAGAAAATGTTAAACTTTTATATATTTAAACTCTTCTAATATCTGTCACAATGGGGGAGGTAAACCTTTTCATCATAATATTGTAATGTATAAAAATAACATAACCAGCATACGTATGTTACTAAGATTAATTTTTGTCGAAAGTTTTCAGATACCATCCCTCACTGATCAAATTCAACTAGCGGTATTCTTAAATCCAATACAACGTCACAATTTTTCTTTCATTTAATTTCGAGTAGTAATTCTTCCTTTTTAATAATTTTTCGTTGTTTTCTAGAAAACAAGAATATTGACAACACAATTATATTAGGAACTTATGAAACTGGATTTAAATCCTAAAGATTTGATATTCTTTTTCATCAACAATTTAATATCTATTTGCAACAAAAAGAATTTACATTATCTTTAATTAAACAAATTCACGTTTTGCAAGTAAGCTATTTATGTTTTTTCTGAAATTTACCACAATAGATTTTGGTGTGAATCATCCAAACCAAAACTATAAAATTGACAAAATTGTATATTCCAAAACCAGTGCGAGAAACAATTTTCGATCATTTGCACAACTTGTCGCATCCAAGAGTACGAAGTTCATGAAAATTAGTAGCCTCAAAATATTTTTGTCCTAATATGATCATGGACACTGGAAATTGGGGAAAAAAAAAAATTAAACGTGCAAAAACATACAAAACTGCGACTGGTAACTTCGAATTACCTGCGTGTCGCTTCAACCATATTCACATAGATATTACAGGTTGAGGATCGTTTAACATAATGGTTGGAAGCGTATCCAATGTCAGACGATGACAACTGATACCATTGCAAAAATGTTTGTTGTGTAAACTCACCAAATAGGTCGGCAGAACTATCTCTTACACTACTTGCTATATGTTCATCATACAGAAAAAGTTAAAAGCTTCTCCTGCAGAAATTACATATAACCAAAACCTAAATATCCTTGGCGATATTTTGCGGAAGCTGAGCTTAGCTCAAACGGTTTCTTCAGATTTTGATAGCTCAACGCCATAACTATAACAACGCTAAAACCAAAAGCCGAATCGAGTTTTTGTGCCATCAATTTTTTGACACTTGCTCGTACGTCTTTAAAATAATACAATACCAAAATTAGGTTTTATTATGTCTATCTCCCATTTGGTGTCAACCCAAACTGTTCCTTTTATTCCAGAAAACCAAATCATGTAACGCAAATGCTTCTTCGATTTTTTAAAAACAATTATAGTTCAATGATCAAGTACCAGCAGTCAAAAACTGTAACTGTGAAGTGGTAAAGTGATAAGTTTTTTCATGAAAAGAAACATAGAAGTTTTAGCGGTGAAATCGCTTCATAGTTACAGAATTTGGCTGCTGGTCCTATTTAAAGATGAAAACCATCAACATGATAGCGTGTTACTGCTACATTCCAATATCACTGATTAGGGGGTGTATGTGACGCGCAAACTAATAAGTTGAATTTTTTTTTCATAGGTGTTAGTCAAAATGAAAACCAAAATCATTTAGTTTTTAATTTTTTTTCTTCAACTAGATTTATGTTCATTCAAATAAAATCTCTTTAGTTTTCTGTTCGAAAAAATATCATAAATGTAGAATTTGATTTAATTAAAACACGTTTGATTATTTATTTTATATATATATTTAGATTTACAGAAAAAATCACAAATTTTTATAATTTCAATCTCAAATACAAATTATTTATTTTACAAAAATCTCGAATGCCAATCTAAAATTCGACAAACGCGTTTTCACTTCTGCTGTCACTTTAATACAACTATATATTCGACTTTTTGTAATCTATTTCTTTTGTTAAGTCGGGGTTGAGTTAACGAAGTTTTAATTTCACTTTTAAATTAGCGTTGACCTTATTTGATCTTGATACTTCCTACACTCGGTCATCTAAATCATTATCTGACCCAGATGATTCATCATACTAGGTAGTTGTATGACCAGGGTTTCATGTTACCAGGATTTCATGCTAGAAGAGCTAGCATTTGGAACCTCAAGTTTTACAAACTTTATCACTTCATATCTATCATTACGTCTGATCTTTGTAACTTCATAGGGACTCAAATACTTCCTTCTTTCCTTTAAATTCACTCCAAATTGCATACGTTTTTTTGCCACCTAATCTTAAATTTGGTATTTGTTTGCTACTCTCCTTTTTCTGTTATTAGTTTTCATATTTTCCTGCTGTATTTTTTCAATATTTTCTTGTGATTCAACATCACGCAACCAAAACAATAATCTTTCCCGAACATTTTAAGATTTTCAACGTGATTTGGTTTCAATGTCACCATCAAAACTCTTACACCAATTTCTGATATATAAGGGAAAACAGAAATTGCTGAATTTTCTTGTGCTTTGGCTTGAATTCAGTTTATGCATAATTCACAATATGTTTTTGTTTCTATGACGTGATGTTTTATTTATTTTTTTAAGTTTGTAATTTTCACTTGTCACCAAGAACTGTAAAAGCACTACAGTAATCCCTCCAACTGCGCGGATTTTAACTGCGCGATTTCCACTGCGCGAGATGAGTTTTCAATTAGTACATTTCGTAACAAGTGGAGAAAGTAAGTTATTTCAGCATTGGTGAAAGTTTGTGCACGAGCGATAGCGAGTGCAAACAATTCACCAATTCTGAAATAACTTACTTTCTCCACGAGTTACGAACAGTGCTTTCCATAATTTCTCTCGTGGTTGATTGACTGGTTGATTGAGCTTTTTTCTCTTTCATCCAAGAGCAAAACGTGTTGTATGTTGCTATATATTTGTCTCTAGACTTGTCCGGTAGAAGCTCTAAATGAATATTTGCAGCAGCTTCACCAAATTCATTAGGTCCACCATCACTCAAGTCACTTGTAGGATCTTCCATTTGTGTTTTGTTTCTGTTTCTGCTCTGAATCAATTTACAAGGAAGTTGAACAATGAACTGAAATAGTTTGTTTGACAGGAATCACTCACGTACTTTGATTTAAAAAAGAAAATTTGAGGCCAAAACTTCAGCAGTTACGATAAGTAATTGACAGCGGTTACGATATGAACTTATCTAAACTGCTTTGATATTGACAGCTTTCGCAACGCTGGACAATTAAAGCAAAGTGTACTTTTTAGAGAGAAATTATGAAATACTAATTTTCGCACTGCGCGATTAAAATTTCACACTGCGCGACGTTTAAAAATTTTTTTTAGAATATGTAGGTGAATTTCGTACAATTAAAATGAAAAAAAAATTACATTTGCCATATGGGTCATTTTTGTACAAATCGAACAGATTTGAACAAAATCAAGCATTTGTGATTTGGCTTAAAAAATTTTTAACGGGTATGATATTGAAAAAAATATACGTGTTCGAGGATTTTTTTTTGGAAAATAGAGGTGATCTGAATTTCGAGAATTTCGTGATTTTTGGCTTGACGGCTTTTTTTCAAAAATTCATAACTTCGGTTCTATTATTGATAGAAGCTTTTGTTTTATTTTATTTTAAAGTTAAGAGATGGAATTTTAATAAAAAAATATATTCAATAAAAATTAATAGCAAATTCCGATTGTTACAAACAAATAAAATGTTAGAATCGATTTTTAGTGATTGCCTAACAAAAATAAAGAGTATTTGATATAACCATCGTATTCTACGTTCAATGGAGAAAATAGTTTTACTGTTAGAAATAAATTAATTTATCCAGCGCGGGACAACAAAAATTTATGGAATTTTTTGTCTTTCCGCGCTCGATAAATTAATTTATTTTCATTGCTACTCGTACACGAGAGAGCAAAATTGCAGGTGTCAGAGAGAAAGTGTCTGGCTTATTGCTAAACTGTTTACACATAGCGATTTGTTAATAATTTTTGTAGATAACAATTTTTTTTTAAAGTTCATCTTATATAGCTTTGAAATAAAACAGAAAAAAATTTCTATCATTACCAGAACTGAAGTTATGAATCTTTGCAAGTCTTCCAGCAAAAAATCACGAAATCCTCGAAATTTAGAATCGCTTTATTTTCGAAAAAAAAAATTCTCGAGCACGTATATCTTTTTTTCTTGGGAAATGGGAATTTGGGAATTTTCCTATAAAAGCCCAAAAAAAATTTCAGTCGAATCAAAAATGTGTTCGGTTTGTAAAAGAATGACCCATATATGTAGCAATTTGCATTAGAAATTCAGTTTATTTTTAACTGTGTGGCTGGAACATTCAATATAGATCAAATTCAAGCTAGTAAGAATATTCTAAACAAATTCATATTATTGATATTATTTTTTTAAATTTGAGTTGTTTTTTGAAATGTTATTTATGTTAATTTATCTGTTAACTTATGAAGTATTTTCTTTTTAAGAGTTGTCGAAGTAATACATGTTTTTCAGGCTATATATATTCATTTTTGTTTAATTATAACTTTAAATTATTTTTTTTTTTTGAATTTTTTTCAAAATTTGGAACCGAACCCCCCATTTTCATACAAAATAGGGTTCACATTGCGCGGTTTTGTATTGCGCGCTGTTATTCTGGAACGGAACTACCGCGCAGTCGGAGGGATTACTGTATATTAATTCAAATCCAGGTTGAGCCCCCAAGCTATGTAGAATTTTATATAACATTGATTTAAGTAAAACACGTTTGATTATTTACTTTATATATATTTAGGTTAAGAAAAAATTCTTAAATACGATTTCGGGGACAAAATCACAAAAATAAAATACAAATTATTTATTTTACAAAAATCACGAATGCCAATCTTAAATGCATAAATGCGAGTTAACGAAATTTTTAATATCATTTTTAATATAGTGTTTACCTTATTTGATCTTGATGCTTCCTACATACATAATTAATTTAAGCCTGTATTTTATGTGTTAGCCATTGACATATGAGTTAGCGTGAGATATCACATACCACTGGCAATGGCAGGAGATGTCATTAGCCAAGATGATATCTTAGGGTGCTGGCGGACGAACTTTAATTAGTCAACGGCAGCACTTCCAGTCTTAGCTGGGCAGCGTTCCGTAGCGGTACCGCTCATTAGCTCTTCCGAGGAATCGAAACAACACGTAGTTATGTGTGGGCTTTGTGCCTCGATTAAGGTGGTGGGCGTTGCGTCTGAGGTGCGCTGCATCGGCTGGATTATTGGCATTTAGTTTTGTTTTGTTTTCTGCAAATTTCTCACAATTTGTTTTTCACTTATTATTTTGTTATTATTTCTTCATCTTATCATGAAATATTGGCATATGTCATATTTTGTAGTATGATAGGATTTTTTACTTAGTTATGCATTTTAAAATAAAACACAAAAAAATAAAATAAACATTTTGATATATATATATGGCAGTACAACCGAAAAAAAATAAGTCTGCAAGTGGTAAAGCAAATTTGCGCAATCCACCCGCCCATAAAGCGGCATGTCCACGGAATTTGCAGGGACAAAACATATATGAATCAATAAAAAATTTTAAAATACATGTTCAAAACATCTGCGGGTTGAACGCTAACCATGACCACGTGCAACATCATCTTGAGCACGACAAACCGAACATTCTATTCCTTACAGAAACACAAGTTTCTGAAAATTTTCTCTTTATAGAATCGCTTAATTCCAAATATAGGCTCGAATCAGCTTTCAAACTCCATCAGGGCGTATGCGCATTAATTCATGAGAGTGTTGCGTACACGCGCTTTCCAAATTTTGAACTACACGGTGACGGCTTCAATACAATGGTTTTAAAGATTTGTTTTCCAGAAATGACTTTTTTTACAATAGCTTTATACCGGTCCCGCAACAAACGTAACCCAAACTTTTTTAATATACTGACAAAAATTATGGACGAGATTAGAGCAAAGTCCCCTAATTGTGAAGTTATCGTTACCGGTGACTTCAACGTCCACAACAAATCATGGTTGGAATTCTCCAAATCGACTGACGATGTTGACAATAGTGGAAAACTGGCAGAAATTTTTGCCGCGTCTCAGGGCCTATTCCAAATTGTTAAAAGCCCGACTTTCACTCCCCGTAATGGCGGTGATAATAGTTTTCTACTAGATCTCTATCTTACCACAATGCCAGATATTACGAGTGTCGATGTTGCGAAAGGTAGTATTGGAAATTCTGATCATTATTTAATCTCATCAGTTATCAAAACTGATTTACTTAAAACTACAGCTCCCAAACCCCGTAAAATATTTCACTACTCAAAAATGGATAAGAGTGGTCTTCAAAATTTTTTCCATGGTTTCCCTTTCGCCCGTCATTGTTTTTACACTGACAATGTAAATGTTTCTGCTCAAAACTTTACAGAAACCATCCAATTTGCTATCAATAAATTTGTCCCTTTCTCCATAGTAAAACCCAAACAAAAATACTTGTATTCGAAAGCTGCCAAAACGGCACTTAGAAACAAACGTAGATCATTTAATATTTGGATTCATAACAAAACTCCCACTAATCGATCCCAATATCTAAAGGCCAACAAAATATCAAATCAGATTATCTCAAACGAAAAGTCCGAAATTGACAGAGCGAAAGCCTCAAAACTTACGTCTATGTCTGTTTCTGACAAGAGTTTCTACAGTGCCATTAATTCTTTAAATTCTGGTCCAAAATCTTCTATTCCCCCTATTATTGATGGTGATTTAATCGTCAATGATCCCGCAAGAAAAGCTAACTTGTTCGCTGAACGCTTTGCTCTGAACTCCACTGTTTTGGAAACTCCTAAAGAAATACCCCAAATCCAGTCTTCAGGAGTTAATATGAATGAACTTCACTTCAAACCCAAAATAGTCGCTAAACTTTTAAAGGGGTTAAACATCAACAAAGCATCAGGAATGGACAATATTCCACCCATTATTTTAAAAACCTTTTCCAAAGAACTTGCACCAACTTTGACTAAAATATTCTACCAATCCTACAAATCAGGTATATTTCCCTCGTGCTGGAAGTTGGCAAATGTCCAGCCCGTCCCCAAAAAGGGACCAAAATCCGATATCTCAAATTAAAGGCCAATAGCTTTACTATCGGTCCTATCCAAAGTCTATGAGCATTATATTAATACACATATTTCAAAATTTCTGGAAGAAAATCATTTAATATCCGACAGCCAATACGGTTTTCGAAACAAAAGATCAACTACCGATCTATTAAACTATGTAGCGCATTGTTGGAACAGCATACTTGATAAAGGTGGTGAAACATACGTTATCGCTTTAGACATCTCCAAGGCATTCGATCGAGTCTGGCATGCCAACTTAATCAACAAGCTCGTTGCGTACGGTTTTCATCCCAATGTTGTGAAGCTGATTCAAAATTTTCTATCCGACCGATACATTTCAGTAACCTTAGACGGATATTCTTCTGAGTCTAAACTAATTAACGCTGGTGTACCCCAAGGCTCAGTATTGTCCCCAACCCTATTTTTGATTTATATCAACGAATTGTTGAAAATCACCGACAACCCAATAAATAGTTTTGCAGATGATAGTACTCTGCACAAGTCGTTCGAGCCCCTTCCTTCAAAATGTAAAATGCACGAACGAATTAATCCTGCCCGGAGAGACGCTGCCATAAACGTGAACAAAGACCTGAATAAAGTCGCCGACTGGGGTGACCAAAACCTTGTCAATTTCAACTCCACCAAAACGCAGCTGTTGATTGTTTCCAGATCAAATACCGAGTTCCCCAAAGATATTTTATTTAGTATGTGTGATGAACCAATAGGTGAATGTAAAAACATTCGTTTATTGGGTGTCACAGTTTCAAATGACCTACTCTGGAACGATCATGTAATGGCGATGGCAAAAAGCGCGTCTAAAAAACTCGGCCTCCTAAATAGATGCAAAAAATTTTTCACTCCATACCAATTGCTCCATGTTTATAAGTCCTATATTCGTCCCTGTATGGAGTACTGCTGTCAAGTTTGGGGTGCTGCCTCTGTTTCCATCTTGGCCCTCTTGGACTCTGTTCAAAAGCGAGCTATACGAATTGTAGGTGATCGAACTTTGACATCAAAACTTGATTCCCTACAACACCGTCGCACTGTTGCTGACCTCGTTGTTTTTTACAAATATCGTCATCAGCAGTGCTCAGATGAAATCAGCGGCATCATGCCTCAAACTTATTCTTACCCCCGTTCCACTCGGCAATCGGCTGCCGCAACCAGTGAAACGGTATAGATCCCGCGCTGTCATACTGTCAGATCGCAGAGAGACTTCTTTGTCCGAACTGCGTACAAATGGAATAGTTTGCCGGAACACTTAGTCTCAGGTGGCTTCAACCCACAGATGTTTAAAAAAAGCGTTAATCTACACCTTAGAACGCCAGTTGTTGTGGGACCCAGGTCTAGACCTAGGTCTTAAAAGGTATTTATGTGTTGTTGTGACACATATTCTAAACCCTATTACACAACACATTTTATTAAAAAAAAAAAAAAAAATATAATTTTTTTTATTATATAACAAAATTTATCGGGTTAGCATTAAATTAGGGCTCAGGTTTGTTCCGGATAAGGATTTCCATATCATTGATAGGGACCAGGCAGTCTGAAGCCTCAAGCTGTTCACACAGAATCAGACATTCCTATTACAGCCAGATCAGGGCCGGTTAGCTCAAATAGTATATTTACTACTACTCTAAAATAAATAATTTGGGACTATATTTAAAATAAAATTAAAAAAAAACGATTTCGCTCTGATTATATAAAAACAATAAATTCAAACTAATGCGCATGTCCCTCTTTCGAATATTGAAAAGGCAAAAGCTACTTTAATAAAATTGAATTAAATTTCCATTGTGCAAAAAATTAGTATTTTTATGATTTTATTTTTATTTCTGTGTTTGGGAATTTTTGCTCCTGTATTTTTCGTCCATTTTCATAAGAATGTATATGCTTGTCAGCAAGATCATTAGTCATCGATCGGATTAAGTAGCAATCGGAATTTTTCTTTGCTGTTCTTATTAATTAATGGCCGAGCATATTCCACAATTTTTATGCTTTGGGGTAATGTAGTGTATTCAATTTTCACCACCAGCCACGATGCAATGCAGAAATCAGAAAACAGCGCGTCAGAGCGAAGAACGGCGAGCTCTTGGACTGAATTATAGGGCTGTTAGTATATCAAATATTTCTTTGCTTACATGTTTTTATTTGAAAATCGTTGATCGAGCTTAGGAGTTAAAATTTAGCTCTATGTTGCTGATGTTACCAGCCCGAATATTTGACACCACCTAATTCTGTTACCACAATCCTTAAATTAAAATTCTCGTTGTAAAAAATCAAATCAATAATTTATTGGAATTTATTTTCTTTATGTGAAAAATTATTAAAATATAGTTTGATTTAATTTAAACTTAAAATGGTTATTTAACATGTATGTTAATTGAAATATAAAGTAACCATAAATAAATGCATAATTATAAGTGATTTAAGGTAATCGAGCATCGAACAAATGTTGTCCTTAGTGAACATATGCGAATTGATAAATACGGTTGAAGGTTATTAAAGTATTTGTATATCATGAAAAGAATTCAGAGATACAATTTGTTGTTTTGTTATTAACAAGTGAACGGTGTGCTACCAAATAAAAGTTTCATCTTAAACATTTTTGTTCTGCTAATAAACTTATTTGATAAATATGTCTTTTTTATGCTCAAAGCTATACAGTTGCGGGGAAGATGAGAAGGAACAAATAGGACGCCCTCAATATTTCCAAGTCCTTTAAGTTTATATAAAACAATAACGGAACCAAATTCTTTAACCTCAAATAACTTTTTGTGGTGTTGTTGTATGCTAAGTTTATAATTATTTCAACAAAAAAATTTAATTTGCATGTATTTTTTATTTCAGAATTGAAGTATTTGAAATTAATTGAACCAAATTTAAATTTCACATAAACATTACGTGTGGTTGCTTCAACTACACCTATGATTACCAAATTGAATTTTGGCCGCATTTCGATTGGAAATAGAACATGTTTTTTCAGTGTACGCTGAGTTTTATTCACTATTTTTAAAGTATCAACTGGATACTATGGAACTGGACTCCAATAATGAAATGCGATATACGTTGAAAGCAACGTGCTAAACACAAAATTTTTCTTAATTGTATTAGTAATTAAAATAAAAAGTAATGAAATGACAGTAGACCAATATTTTGTGGATATTTTTATGTCGGCATTAATTTTCACTGTGATAAGTCAAATAAACATTACCTTTTGAGGTAATGTTTTCATATTACTTATGAGTCGAAAGTGCATAAGAAGGTACAATTCTTGAAGGATTTGTTAATTTATTGTAGGTTTATTACTTTTAGGTTAAATGAAACCAAAGTTAATTTTAATTTGTTTGTCGCATGTAAATGGTTTCTTTTTGTAAATTGTTACGAGTTTAAATGATATCGTAGAAGATGCTAATAGTAATGGGATGGGTAGTGAGAAAGATTACTGCGTCAAAGGAGATTAAATAATGGTATTGGTTAATGAAATAAGTTGAGACTTATTTAGTTTTGTTGGAAAATGAGTTTTTAAAGTTAAAGATGTTTGAAGAAATGTGTTTGAGAATCTTGGATAGAAATGTGGACAGTGGATTGTTTTAGTTTGTAGTTAGTATGTCACGTTTTAAAATTTTATACGTGCTAAAATCACTGAGCAAGAGGTGTAAGTTATTAATATATACTCAGGCTTTTACATGGTTACTGTTGTTTTGGTTGCCGGCAGATACGTTGATCACATTGGTTGATAATGTTAGCTGCGGCGAATTGGTGATTAAGATGGAAGAGTTGATAGTGCTTGATAAGGTTTGCTATTCTAAAACAAATAATGTCTCTTGTTTTTAGTTGAGTATGCCGATATGGATTGCTTGTTTTGTGCAGTGGCGAAGCGTGCTTCTGAAACTAGGGTAGACATATTCAAAAGTTTTATTAACATGCCAGTAGAAACTAATTATAGTTCATTAAGATGAAGAGACAGAAAGCTAAGGTTTTTGGACGTATGTGGAGTTTGCGAGTCGAATCGCCAACTGAGATTTGCACCCACATTAAGTTTAAAATGACTTACGTCCGTGCATCATATACTATATTTTTTATTCGCCGCAAGCAAAATATTTAAAAAAGATTGTTCAATCTAAATCAAAATTAAAAATTTAAAAAATTTTCAAATAAAAATATTTTGTACAAAAGATAAAGGATATTGAAGATTAACAAAAACATTGTTTTAAGTTTTGGGGAGCGATGAATATTAAACATAAAATTCTTTGTAAAAGTACAAATAAACTTTTTCAAAATTCTAAAAATATTCCAAAAATTATAATAAAATCCAAAATTTAAACTTTTTCAACATTCCAAAAATTTTCTAAAAATTATTAAAAAATCAAAAATTGAAACTATTTTCATAATTCCATAATTAATGCAAGAAATATAACAAAATCAAAAAAATCAAACTTTTCCTATAGATTGAGAGCTAGTGAACCCTTTGGGTAATGGTCGTCCTGTAAGGCTAGAATTTTTTTTAGTGATAGTTCATGAAATGTGAAGTACGGAAACCACAACCTGGCAGGCATCAGCCGTGCACGTCATCATCCCCTATATGTTTTAAAGTGTAAAAAAATTAAAAAAAAAACTTCCTCCTGTAAGCTTGAAATGTTTATATGATGGCTCACTTATTGTAGGTGCACAAGTATCTGCCAGGCGAATCGAAAGGTGTTACAACCTGCCGGCCGGCCATCACAAGCGACGAAATCTAGAAAACCGCTAAACGGATTTCCAAAATGTTTGTTTCTAAAAATAAGTTTACTCAATGGAAAGAGCTGAAAGGACGATATGTGCGATGACTGTACCGGAAGTGTGTCAAAAAATCGTCAAGTGTGTCAAAACAAGGAAATTTGCATATTTTTGGCTTAAAAAACGTTCATTTTAAGTGATTCCGGATATAAACATTGAATTTGAAGAAATCTTGATGGTCTGGATTGGTAAGTGATACCAAAACCTAGATTATTGCATTATAAATTTGTCAAAAAAATGTTGTCAAGTGTGTCAAAAAAAAGATTTTTATTTATTTTTTTACCCAATTTTTTGGAAAAAAATAAAATTAATAATTTGTATGACCTGAAATTTTATTATTATTATTGAGAATTATGGACTATAAGTTTGTCAAAAAAATGTTGTGAAGTGTGTCAAAAGAAAGGTTTTTATTTATTTTTTTACCCAATTTTTTGGAAAAAAATAAAATAAATTATTTGTATGACCTGAAATTTTATTATTATTATTGAGAGTTATGGCATTACAAGTTTGTCAAGTGTGTCAAAAGAAAGATTTTTTATTAATTTTTTACCCAATTTTTCGGGAAAAAACAAAATAAATTATTCGTATGACCTGAAATTTTATTATTATTATTGAGAATTATGGCATTACAAGTTTGTCAAAAAAATGTTGTCAAGTGTGTCAAGAGAAAGATTTTTATTAATTTTTTAACCCAATTTTTCGGAAAAAAATAAAATAAATTGTTATGTAGACTGGAGTATGATAACGTAGAGCAGTAAAGTTCCAGATTTATATAAAGTCTGTCTTCTCATAAATCACAATTTTGCTTACCACGCGTAGTTCATAATAGTTTCTCGTTCATCCACAATCCATAGTCCTATTTTCATATAGTTTCCGTTACACAACTTTGTTCCTAGCATAAAACAATTAACAATAATATTTCTTATACAATATCCTATTATTGGTTCACACTGCGTTTTCACCAGCGTTACTTCACCATACTGCATAAATTTGAATTCTCCGGACACTAACCGTAATTGCTCTAAATATTTTCAAACCTCCAATAGCTGTGCATATTTGCCGAATCGTCTTAATATCAAAAGAATTATTATCCTACCATCCGTTTTGCAATTGTCTTCAAAACATATTATATTTCTTATATAGGTATTTTTATCAATTTCGCTTTCCGTTATAAATCTAAATTTTACTGTAAGCTATTGTTTCATAATACATAAACATCATAAAATCGGTTAAATTTACGTTTAATTCATTCTAATTTATTAATATTTCTTCCCAATGCGTTGGAAATAACTTATTTCGTGAAATCATCTTACCATTTTATGTATTACAAAATAACAATCAGTACTTTTTTACGGAAAATGTACTAACATTACCCCTTCAAAAAAAACTTTGTAGCTCAATTTTCGATATTAAATTACTATATAAGAGATGAGTATATCGTCTTTTGTCTCTTATGTCTTGTTAATTCTTTCATGAATATCAAAATTACAGTGAATTTTGAAATCATGTTCTTTTTCTTAACCTTAAGTTCGGATTAAGTAGTAAAATTTTAATTAAATTAATGTTTTAACATAGTTCAATTAGTGCAATTTTCTTTTATTAGTTACAATTTCGCGTAGTGTTCAATTTAAAAAAAAAAATTATATGTTTTTGTCGTTTAACAAAAAAACGTAAAAATAACACAAAAAAAAATTCTATATGTTCGTGTATGTTAAATACACAAACTCTCTCTTAGTCTTTCATTAAAAATTTATTTCTGATTGGATTTTGTGACAGCTCGGTCGAATTGTCATGAAGAAATGCTTGTTGGTTCGCGAAATAGTAAATTTAAAAAGAAATTAAAAGAAATTGTGTGTAATTCAATTAAATCCAAGGAATGATAGAATTATTAAAATAAAAAAAAATGTATTATGTGTGTGTTTGTCCGATAAGTGATTTGAATAAGAAAATTTAATGGATTGGTGTTCATTAGCAAATAAAAGAACAGTAAAATTTTTGAAGTTATACTTCTTTGCGCTCGTTGTAAATATTTTGATGGGGTGTTAATCGAGAAACCGCGTCACGCTTGTTTAAGTTATATTTTAACCTTTATGCTGTATGGTAATAAAGACGAAATTAGTAAATCAACCTTATGCTGTATGGTAGTAAAGACGAAATTACTAAATCAATCATATTTTATAATAATAAAACAGTCGCTTAGTTATCTTTGATCAATTTTTTTTTTCACTTTTCGAAATTATCATTAAAAGGAATAGTTAATGTATAATGTGACAAACAAATATGTACATTTATATGAAAATTATGTTAAATTATTTTTTAACAAATACATATTTCTAATTTACAACAAATATGTTCTTATGGTTTGCAATTATATAAAATATGTACATATTTCTATGCATTAGCACCAATACGATACATATAAGCATTGCTTATAGATGATTAAACAAACCTGCTTGCATTAGCAGAACTGCCCTTACATGTTCCAAAAATTGGAAATTGACGTTTCTTTTCCTCTTCTGAGAAACATTGATTAACCAAGAATTTGCATTGGAACCTTACTACCGAAGAAAAAGATTATGAACAATATCAAAGCTACAGGTTTAAAGTGTTTTACTTATTGAGTGAAATATGCTTCTGTATTACTTTCAAAACTATTATTGTTATTGCAAGGGATCTATAAAATATATGCAAATATGTTAACAATTGGTGTGATTTGACTGTTTTAATAATAATATATAAGTCTGAATTTACAAATGAAATTAGTCTTATTATTATTTTTTCCAATTTTTGTTTAAAGTTGTGGAAAGGAATGTCGAAATAAGACGATGACCATAAAGCGATAAAACCCATTAAACGAAAATATTCACTAAAAATGGTGGTATTTTTTAACCGGGCGGCGTATGCATCAATGTAGCACAACAATCTTATTTGCAAATTAAGTTGCTATGGTTTGGACGACCAACTTATTACTTGGGTACAGAGCTTTATTTCGGAACGAAAATTTCGGGTCAATGTTGATGGTTTCTCATCAGAAATTTTTTCAACTAATGCAGGCGTTCCTCAGGGTTCTGCCTTATCACCAACTCTTTTTCTTATTTATATTAACGATTTGTTGAATTCAACTGTTAATCCTATCCACAGTTTTGCTGATGATAGCACACTTCATGCATCACATGAAATGTCTAATTTACATTCTCCATCAGCGCTTAATAACTGTAGGTCAAATTTGATAAATTCCTTAAACGATGATCTAACGACAATCATAGATTGGGGTTTTATTAACAGTGTTGAATTTAATACGAGTAAAACACAGGTTTGCCATTTTTCTAGACTGTCCGCACCTAATCCGTTTCCTTTAAAGTTTGACTCCAAAGATCTTGTGGAGAAAGAATCTGTAAGACTACTAGGAGTAGAAGTTGAAAACAATATGAAATGGAATTCTCATATTTTTAACCTAGCTAAGAACGCTGTTCAAAAATTGGGCTTTTTGGGACGATGTCGTAAATTTTTCAATAGCGAACAGCTTCTATTAATATATAAATCATTTATACGTCCCTGTATGGAGTACTGCTCTCACATCTGGGGTGGCGCATATATTAGTAGTTTAAAGTGTCTTGACTCTGTTCAGCGTAGAGCTGTTAAACTGATTGGCAACTCAACTCTTACTAATGAGCTTAATTCCTTACAACACAGACGAAATGTTGCTGATCTGACAATTTTCTATAAATACGTTATGGATGAACAAACTTCCAATGAGATCAAATCTATTTTACCTGAATTAGCAAACCTATCGCGTAACACCAGAGCAAATTTTGTGGCCCATCCTTTTTCAGTTCATATAAAAAAGTGCAGAACTGTTGCCTTTCAGCATGATTTTTTCAACAGAGTCTCTCATTTATGGAATGCCTTACCCTCATGGGTTTTCCCTGATAGCTTTAATACTCAAAATTTCAAAGTTAGCGTCCATAAGTTTCTTAAAGAAACTGAATAAATATTCAAACTTAATCCCAATCCCTAGTTGGGTATGGTATCTTCGGATATTCAGAGACGTTAATTTATAATTTATTATAATTAACACTAAACATGCCTAATTTTGAGTAAAAAAAAAAATGTAGTAGAGTATTGCAGACAATCGATAAAATATATTTGCAAATTGCAATACGACCCTCTTCAGAACAGCAAAATTTCTGGATTGATAAATGATTATAAGTCTACATGAAATAGGACGCTAAACCAATAGCAATTAGCCAGTGTACCTATTTTTTATGACGAGTACGGTGGTTTCGGAGTAAGTATTGTAACATCCAATAAAAAAATATATTTACGCTCACCTAATTGTTCGTGACACATTGAATTATTTGAATTAAATCTTTGGAATAAAATTTTAACTTTTTTCTAACCTTAATCGCCATCTACATTTATAAAAATTATTTAATTATTATTTGTCTGTCAAATGTGTTTTAATTTTAACATACATTTAATATGTAAATTTATCTATAGCTTTAGAGAGAAACTATAGAAACATTTACTTAATGGCTTTTGCTGACTATAAAATGATACTATTACATTTTTTTCAAACTTTTTATATACATATTACTAATAAAATAAGATAAATTAAATGACATTAAAAAAAAAACTATAGGAGAATTTACTCAAAAAAACAGTTTTCAACCACTTTATCTGGGAAGCACGGAAATCGCCGTGCGGTTAGCTTCTAATAATTAATAATTATTAGTTTTTTGAATAATATTTTCTTTTGAATAATATTTTTTTTTTCTTTTTGGATAATATTTTTTTTTTATTTTTTTGACTAAGAAAACTAAGAAAAATCGACGATTATACGTTCTTATACTTTTTGAATAATAATTTTTTTTTGAATAATATTTTTTTTTTATTTATTTTTTGAATAATATGTTTTTTTTTTGCTTTTTTTTTAACTATATTTTTTTTTTTTTTGTATTATATTTTTTTTTGAATAATATTTTTTTTTTGAATAATATTTTTTTTTATTTTTGAATAATATTTTGGTTTTTTTTTAGTTATTTTTTTTAATGTATCCTATCTGTCTGTCTGTGTGCGTGTGTGCGAGCGAATGGCCAAAGAAGTATAACTTCCACCGTCTGGTCCGACGCAGACCCTACTTTTTTTTGTGTAGAATACTTCTAATTAATAATTTAAGGAATGTTTAGTCGAATTGATCAGTTTCGAGAATAACTAAATATATAGTTGAAATTTTTTGTCTGTAGACATCTACTAGCTAATGATTTAAAGTAATAATTTAGTGCAATAAACTGTCTCTAACATAATCAAATATATCGTTTCGGTGTTATCGTTTGGTGTAATTTAACCGTTCCTAGAATAAACAAATGCATGTGGTGCCGAAAGCTTCTAATTAGTGATTTACAGTAATACCAGTTAAGGTTTGTTGATTTTTAAATATTATTACCATTTGATGTTTGCGGTGTTTATCAAAAATTATTACCAGTTAATGTTTGCTGGTTGTTGAATATTATTACCATTTGAATTTGACTAATTGTTGACCTTCATTACCATCTGGATGATGGTGGATTATTGATGATTATTACCATGCTGGATTCTCACGGTGTTTATCAGTAATCGCCTTAGTGATTGCGGCACAACATTACCACAGTATTTCAACGCAACATTTAAATAACATTTTTGGCTAATACTACCGAATTTCAACGCAACATTTATATAAAGTTTTTTGCTATTACTACTGAATTTCAACGCAGCATTTATATAACTTATTTGTTATCACTACCGAATTTCAACGCAACATTTATATAACATTTTTTGCTGTTACCACCGAATTTCAACGCAACATTTATATAATAAAATTTTTGCTATTACTACCGAATTGCAACGCAACATTGATATACAATTTTTGTGCTATTACAACCGAAGTTCAACTCAACATTGAGATACAATTTTTGTGCTAGTACTACCGAATTTCAACGCAACATTTATATATAGTTTTTGTGCTATTACAACCGAATTTCAACGCAACATTTTTATAAATTTCTGGCTGATACTACCGAATTTCAACGCAACATTTAAGTATTATTTATGCAATTTTGGCAATGACACCTTGCCTATGGGATTTTTCGCCGCTGATGGAGGGCTAAGACCTTAAGACTTTGACGCCTGGAGGATATAATCATGGGGTGAGTGAATTTTGTTTATTTTATTTACTTTTCCTAGCGTAGAAGTGTGAATGCGCGTGAAAGTGTGTACAAGTGATTGAATGGGGGCTTGCTTGTCGATGCGTGTGTGTGTGAGCTGGCGATGCGTGTAGCGAGACACATTCAGTCTAAATTTTAAATAATTATAATCAAAATATTTTTGCTCCGAGGTAATACTTAGTTTTCCAAATACATTTTCGTTTTACTATATTAAATTATATTACCTAAATTTATTAATTTATATTTTTAAGTAATTAAAAATCAATCCCAAATAATATGAAAACCAAACAAAAAAAAAACAAATTCTTGTCATGTTTTATATTTATTAACCATATTATACATTAACCAACTGTAAACTACAGGCATTTAATTAAATTGGTTTTGAAATGTTTAGTTGACTTACAAATGAATTATAACATTTTTTTTTTTGGAGCTGCAAATAATTTTTTTTTGGTAATTTGTGGTGATTGCGGATGGTTTCAAAATGTTATTAATAAAGAAAAAGGAAATAAATAATGAAGACTTTCAATATAGCGTGTGACGCTCTCCCGTGCTCTAAGATTTGATTCTCGGGTTACCAGCGATGGCAGTATTTCATGAACTGTGTCGTAATGAACAGATGGCAGCAATACCACTTATTTTTGATTACTACCATCTACGGTACTTGCTGTGGATCTTTGAGCTTCATTGTCTTGCTTCGCTGTCTGAGTGTGTGGGTGGATGTGAGCGTGTATGCAGCGTGAGTGTGTGGGCGTATGGGAATGCTTGTGGGGGTTGGACGTGCTGATCGTGGTTCTTTCACAAAAGGGGTCGCCAGAGTTTCATTTTTTCATACGTATTGTTTCCGCTTCTGTTTCTTCACGTAATTTGCGTACATTTCTGTATTTGTGTTGAAGCAGCAGGTATTAATCTATCAAATCCACGATGACTGAGCTCTAGCCGTTAAGGCGTTAACAAACTCTAGGTACGCAGACTGCTATGCCGCTTCATTGGTTCGCCAATGGAGAAGCTCTTCATTACAAAATTATTTGTATGACCTGAAATTTTATTATTATTATTGAGAATTATGGTATTATAAGTTTGTCAAAAAAATGTTGTCAAGTATGTCAAAAAAATTAACTGTTTGTATTGCGAAAATGTGGCATAGAAGATTTTTGAACTTGAAGCTAGCGCCTCGATTCGCAAACGCCACACACGTCCAAAAACCTTAGCTTTACGTCCTAGCATCATAATGTAGTATTAATGGAGGGGCTGAAATTTAAAATTCTGAGATAACAAGAATTCGGTTTTGATTAAGGATTTTGATATAGTTTTCGGCATAAAACTTTTATGAGGACATTGTTTTTATTTTTGGGCAACGATGTATATCAAACAAACCTCTTTGTTAAAGTACATGTTTTTTTTATCTCTGTTAAGAAATTTATTACAAAACTAACACGAAACATTAATACGTTGCCGGAAAATCATAACAGATCATAAGTTAACATAATTTAGTGAAAAGATAATACATCAGCAAACTCCTCAAAAACCTCTCCATTTAGCGTTTCGAGAA
>OY856188.1:75009070-75318299 GCA_963693315.1 Diogma glabrata
TGATCAATGTTTTTATAGTAATAATTAAAGAATTCAATAACGAATTAAATATATACTCCCGCAGGAAGATTTGTAAAATTTTAAATTTTTGATCTATGGGTCTGACTACCCCGCGTACTTAGATTCCTGCTATTTGCATATGAGTTAGCTTGAGTTATCGTATACCACTGGCAATAGCAGTGAGATATCACTAGCCAAAGTGATATCTTAGGGATGTTGGCGGATGAACTTTTTTCAATCAACGATAGCACCCTTAGTCTTAGTTATAGAATATTCTACACGCTATTTCTTTTAAAATAAAATGTGTTGGGTAGTACGAATTACAATGTGAGCAACAACAACTCATGACAACCGTTGAAGAATAAGGTCCACAAGAACATGCGTTTTAAGGTGTTGATGGACGCAAATTTTTTATTTTTTTATATTTTTTAAAAAATTAACTTTTTCGTTTGCTTGAAGAAATGAGCTTCTATATAACTATTAAATATGCCGGGTTTAATCCTTCAGTAAAGCCATGTTTACATGATCTTGGTTTATGCTTCTAGCACTATAAGGATAATGGTAACCCAATTTAGCTTTGTTCCTACAAATTTGAAAAAAAAAAAAAGTATTTTATTTTTATTTCCTCCATTTTATCATGAAATATTGCCCTAGGTCGTTTATTATTATGTGAAAGGATTTATTATTTAGTTTTCCATTTTTTAAAATGAATATAAAAACCAAAAAATAAGAAATTTGCGTCCATCATCTTAAAAAACATGATAGTGTGGAACCTAGGTCTTAAAGCGTTTTATGTGTTGTTGTGAGACATATTGTAATTCCCAGTACACAACACATTTTATTAAATAGCACAAATCTTTTTAAAAATTTTTGGTGATAAAGATGATGAACAATGTCATTGTTCAGATGATCAACAATTGTGTTAAATGTTTCGTTGTTTCAAATTCTTCAGTCAAATCGAACACGGCTGTTATCAGAACGAGTTTTCTTGAATTTCCTTTCTTATGAGATACCGACAATATGCGACAGGTATAATGTTAAATAAACAAAAGTTTTACACTATTTAGTGTAAAATAAATTAAGTTTTGAGAGATTTTTAGAGTGATTAAGCTTAAAGTAATTATTTTAATTCACATGAATTTTGCAAATTTAAAGCATTTTTTATTTTCGCTCAGAAAAACTTCTTTAAAACAGTTTTTGTGTGTTTCGTGTCGGGAACAAATACAATTTACAATTGTATAATCACAAATGAAGAATTCAATTCAAATAAATATGAGATAATGAAGTTTCAATTTAGAAATTATCTGAACATGAAAATTAAAATATGTTTTATTGTTGTTTCATCCACTGTGGAGTCTGTAAGATGGCTTTGAACTATGATGTCTCTGATGAGTGTGAGTTCAATCCCGACAATAATTAGTTATTATCGGGAATAATACTTTCAATAATTACTTTGAGCAATAATTGCTCACAAAATCGCCCAAAAATTAATATTCCATTAACATATATGCCAATATATTGACCGTGTGTAAGATATTAGTTTCGCATTGATTTGCTACAATCAATAATGACTTTAAAAAGACTTAGGATGTTGACTAAATAGAGATATTTCTCATCCTATGAATTCACATCCTATGAATTCTAATACAAAAACATCTAAATAATTTTGATTTTTTTGGCATCACTTCTTCTATACCTTCATCGAATATATTGTCGCTATTCTTACTGCCCTTGCTGACCATAAAATGTTATAACGATCAAAATTTTTTGCAACGTTTTTAGTAACCTACCACAGGTAAAGAAAGCGTATATTAAACTGCATGAGCACTGTGAAAATTTGTGAATCCATTTTTGTTCCGTATGTTCTAATGTTCTATATAGAGACAGACCTGAAAACTTATTTGATCGCTTATTTTTTTATATATCCTTTGTAGTATGTATAATACTATTTTTTTTATATTTTACTGATCAACTATAGTGCTGATCCTTTTACATTCATATTTAAAAAAAAATAGATCATTTCTCATTACAACTCTTTGAAATTATTGCTACTACGTCAACAAAATGTATACAAACAAACTTTATTTATAGGCGTAGCAAAGCACGCCGGGTCCCGCTAGTATATATATATATATATATATATATATATATATATATATATATATATATATATATATATATATATATATATATATATATATATATATATATATATATATATATATATATATATATATATATATATATATATATATATATATATATATATATATACTAGCGGGACCCGGCGTGCTTTGCTACGCCTATAAATAAAGTTTGTTTGTATACATTTTGTTGACGTAGTAGCAATAATTTCAAAGAGTTGTAATGAGAAATGATCTATTTTTTTTTAAATATGAATGTAAAAGGATCAGCACTATAGTTGATCAGTAAAATATAAAAAAAATAGTATTATACATACTACAAAGGATATATAAAAAAATAAGCGATCAAATAAGTTTTCAGGTCTGTCTCTATATAGAACATTAGAACATACGGAACAAAAATGGATTCACTAATTTTCACAGTGCTCATGCAGTTTAATATACGCTTTCTTTACCTGTGGTAGGTTACTAAAAACGTTGCAAAAAATTTTGATCGTTATAACATTTTATGGTCAGCAAGGGCAGTAAGAATAGCGACAATATATTCGATGAAGGTATAGAAGAAGTGATGCCAAAAAAATCAAAATTATTTAGATGTTTTTGTATTAGAATTCATAGGATGTGAATTCATAGGATGAGAAATATCTCTATTTAGTCAACATCCTAAGTCTTTTTAAAGTCATTATTGATTGTAGCAAATCAATGCGAAACTAATATCTTACACACGGTCAATATATTGGCATATATGTTAATGGAATATTAATTTTTGGGCGATTTTGTGAGCAATTATTGCTCAAAGTAATTATTGAAAGTATTATTCCCGATAATAACTAATTATTGTCGGGATTGAACTCACACTCATCAGAGACATCATAGTTCAAAGCCATCTTACAGACTCCACAGTGGATGAAACAACAATAAAACATATTTTAATTTTCATGTTCAGATAATTTCTAAATTGAAACTTCATTATCTCATATTTATTTGAATTGAATTCTTCATTTGTGATTATACAATTGTAAATTGTATTTGTTCCCGACACGAAACACACAAAAACTGTTTTAAAGAAGTTTTTCTGAGCGAAAATAAAAAATGCTTTAAATTTGCAAAATTCATGTGAATTAAAATAATTACTTTAAGCTTAATCACTCTAAAAATCTCTCAAAACTTAATTTATTTTACACTAAATAGTGTAAAACTTTTGTTTATTTAACATTATACCTGTCGCATATTGTCGGTATCTCATAAGAAAGGAAATTCAAGAAAACTCGTTCTGATAACAGCCGTGTTCGATTTGACTGAAGAATTTGAAACAACGAAACATTTAACACAATTGTTGATCATCTGAACAATGACATTGTTCATCATCTTTATCACCAAAAATTTTTAAAAAGATTTGTGCTATTTAATAAAATGTGTTGTGTACTGGGAATTACAATATGTCTCATAACAACACATAAAAAGCTTTAAGACCTAGGTTCCACACTATCATGTTTTTTAAGATGATGGACGCAAATTTCTTATTTTTTGGTTTTTATATTCATTTTAAAAAATGGAAAACTAAATAATAAATCCTTTCACATAATAATAAACGACCTAGGGCAATATTTCATGATAAAATGGAGGAAATAAAAATAAAATACTTTTTTTTTTTTTCAAATTTGTAGGAACAAAGCTAAATTGGGTTACCATTATCCTTATAGTGCTAGAAGCATAAACCAAGATCATGTAAACATGGCTTTACTGAAGGATTAAACCCGGCATATTTAATAGTTATATAGAAGCTCATTTCTTCAAGCAAACGAAAAAGTTAATTTTTTAAAAAATATAAAAAAATAAAAAATTTGCGTCCATCAACACCTTAAAACGCATGTTCTTGTGGACCTTATTCTTCAACGGTTGTCATGAGTTGTTGTTGCTCACATTGTAATTCGTACTACCCAACACATTTTATTTTAAAAGAAATAGCGTGTAGAATATTCTATAACTAAGACTAAGGGTGCTATCGTTGATTGAAAAAAGTTCATCCGCCAACATCCCTAAGATATCACTTTGGCTAGTGATATCTCACTGCTATTGCCAGTGGTATACGATAACTCAAGCTAACTCATATGCAAATAGCAGGAATCTAAGTACGCGGGGTAGTCAGACCCATAGATCAAAAATTTAAAATTTTACAAATCTTCCTGCGGGAGTATATATTTAATTCGTTATTGAATTCTTTAATTATTACTATAAAAACATTGATCAAAGCAAACTACGCGCATAAACCGATATTTAAACAAAAAACCAATAATTAATAATTATCACCAATCACCGATGAAAAAATAATACACGACAATTTGAAAAAGCAAATCGTGGTGTATTTGCACAAACTTCAACGTTAAAAACAACATTTTAAATTCAAAAACGGCACCATCCATTGGCTAACCCAAATTTATGAGGCGTATATCACACTATCAAATATATTGGTCAATAAACAAAATATGACATGAAATTGGAGAGTGCAAACGTTGTAAAAAAGACTTCGCTACCTAGATTTTCATCCAGTTATGATGACAATTGTTTTTACCTCTAATCGTTATATTTTAATTAGCAATACAAATAAGAGTATTTTTCAATTTGATATTGATTTTTGTAAATTAACATTGAAGATCAATGAAAAATTTAAAATAATAAATAAATAAATTTAAATTATTGTTTTCTTTAATTTTTACTCTTATTTTTATTCAAACTTTATAAAAACCAATACAATAAATTTTTTACAGGTTTCGATACTTTTTAACACTTCTATAACTAATATATAACCTCCACAATAGTTATTTAAGTATTAAGGGCAGTAAGAGTGTTTTACCGATTGAGGATACACTCATGTTTTGAGATCGAGACGAAGTCGAGATCTCTAATATATCCGAAATCGGTAATACTCTTAATGCCCAAAATGCTTATTACATTTTTTGCACGATTAATAAAAATTCAATTAAAATTATCTAAATAAAAAAATTCATTCACAAAATTCAAGTTTGAATGTTTTAAAGAAAATTTTTTAAAATGTCATTTCAAAATAGTAAGCTTTGCGTTTCATCATAATTCTATAGGTTTTCTTGTTGCAAAACTTAATTCCATCGAATATATTTTCAAAATTAATTGCTTTTAATTGCAATATTTTTAAATGAATGTTATTTAAATTTGAAGCTAGTGAATAGACGTACACAATTATTTAACTAATAATCGTTTTTATTGACACTCTGAGGTCTCCCTTGTAAGTAATTACTTACCGGCTGCATGATTGGTAAGTAATTACTTACTGACCAGTGATTTGTAAACGAAACTTAATATTTTATTTACGAATCAGCAAACATGCAAAATCGCCTGATCGTGCAAAAAATTATCAATAATTTCTTTGGTAACGTATTTGACTTAGCATAATATGCTTTTCGTTTATTATCAAATAAAACAAAACTTTCTTTACTAAAACATATTTGATAGTCTAATAATGGCTTTATACGAAGTTGAAGTTTACTATCAATTGAATAAATTGATTTACGCTGCCATCTGAAAGTTGGCATATGAACCATCCATATTTAACATTTGATTCGTAATTAAAAAATATTTAGGCATTTAATCAAGATAATAACTATCCTATCTCTCAAGCTGGACCATCATACACACATTGTACAAAATTTCATTAAGATTGGTGACGTTGTTGCGGAGTTCATCGCGGACAAACATCGTGACACGTGATTTTTATATATATAAGATATATGGAGATCGTGTCTTATACAACTTTAACACTATAACTCTATCACATTAGCATTTATAAGGCACATTTATTTTAAATAAAAATATAATTTTCAATAACTTTTTTGTTTTTTATTATTATTTATACGTCTTGTATTTAACAAATCTGATTACAAAAAGCCAAGAAGTAAAAATTATATAAATGAAAATAGTGGATATAATTTATTGTTGAAACCAGTTTGTTCGCAATTGTTGTGAGATTTTCGTTGTTAACCGCTTGATACTCCCACAACTCGGCCGTTCCTGACTGTTCATACGACCTCGTGAACATAGTTGTTTCGTCTTAATGTTGGATCGTCTAATTTCATCTAACTTGAACGTCTAATTTAACTTCGTCTACATTTTTATCGTCTTAATGTTATCGTCTAAATTTTTTTTATGTTCAACTATTCCTCATCGTCTTCACTTTCAGAAAAATGTGCCAATGATTGCTTCCAAGCTTTTATAAAATCCGCACTGGTATTGGTATTAATTGGTCCTTCGTAATTTCCAACTTTTATTACTTTGTATCTCTCATTTGGTCCGACCTCCACAATTTTATAAGGACCAAGGAATTTATTGCTAAGTTTTAATCCGCTTCCAAATTGAGTGCGTTTAATTGCCACTAAATCGCCTATTTTGTACTGATTTGTCGCTTTCCGTTTCTTATTATACTGCTTTTTATTTTCTTCTTGAACTTCTTGAATTTTTTTACGTGCCTCAACTCTTGATGTTTCTCGCTCATTAACAAAATTCCTAGCGAGTTCTTCTGATACAGCTTCTGCGATTTTTTTATCTTCTGGATTTCTCATTTTTGTTCCAAACAATAACTCAAATGGAGTGGTACCGATACTTCGTTGCCATGTCGAATTAACAAATCTTTGAACACTATTCGTATGCTTAAACCATTTATCTGGTTGTTCGTATGAAAGTTTGCTTAATACAGGTATAATGATGCTATGCAGTCTTTCAATCTGGCCGTTTCCCCTTGGAATTCCTGTTGTAATAAGAGTATGATCAATTTAATTTTCTTGACAATATTTTTCAAAAGTAGTCGAAGTGAATGCTGTTCCTCTGTCTGAAATTATCCTCTTTGGATTACCAAAAACAGCTTTATGAACCTCTAGCTTTTGAATTACTTCGTCTGTTGTTGTACTCTTAACAGGATAAATCCAGATGAACTTTGCAAAAGCATCTATAATTGAAAAAATATATTTATAACTTTTGGCAGTACTATTTAATGGACCAAGATGGTCTAAGTGAAATGTAGATAAAGGATACTCATCTTTTCTTATTGGGTGAAGAAATCCTTCTTGCTTTCCAGTCTTTCTATCTGCTAAGATACATTGTATGCAATTTCGTCGGTAAACTTCGCATAAGTTTTTTAAGTTTCTTATGTAATATTCTCGTTCAATAAGTTCCATCATTTTTTTTACGCCAAAGTGACCTTCTTCGTGGAACATTTTTATTATTTCTCCTTGCATTGATTTTGGAATGCATAATAATCGTCTTCCTTGGTTATCTTCTTTAAACAAAACATTACTCTGGAGAAAATAATTTTCATGAGGGCAAACTTCTAAGAATTTTTTTATAACTTGTAAATTTTCATCTTTATCTTGGGCTGTTTTAATCCGATGCAATAGTTCATTTTGTAATATCATCACAGTTGGGTTGCGACTCAGGGCATCTACATGTCTCATGCTATTACCTGAGCGATGCTCTAATGTATATTGAAAATCTTCCAAAACTAAAGCCCATCCTGCTATTCTTGGTGCAATTTCCTTCTTTTGCATTGCTTGTTTAAATGCTGCACAGTCTGTTATAATTTTGAATGCAATACCTAATAGGTAGACCCGCAGTTTTTTAAGGGCAGAAACAATAGCTAAAACTTCGAGTTCATAGCTACAATATTTTTCTTGTGTGGTTGACGTTTTTTTACTGTAGTAGTAGACTGGATGTAGCTGACCGTCCTCATTATTTTTTTGTAATAAAATTGCACCGAAACCTACTTTTGACGCATGTGTATGTAGTTCGGTTTCTGCATCGAGTTTGAAAATTTGAAGTATTGGATTAGTAGTCAAGTAAGATTTTAATTTGTTAAAAGCCTGTTGTTGTTGTGCACCAAAGATGTATTTGGAGTCTTTTCTTAATAGGTCAGAAAGGGGTTTAGCTATTATTGAGTAATTTGCGACAAATTTTCTGAAATATCCTGTAAGCCCAAGGAAACTTTGTAGTTGTTTAGTTGAATTGGGTTTTGGGAATTTCGATACCGCTAGCGTCTTACTTCCAGATGGTCTTATCATACCTTCTGCTATCTCATACCCGAGATACTCAATTTTTTTACACAAAAAGTGGCATTTTTTCCATTTAAATCTTAATCCGTTTTCACTTGCAACTTTTAAAACTTCTTTATTCTCTTCCATTTAATTATATCAGCTTTATTTGTATGTTTTTTCGATAATAATAGTATGTATTATTGTATTGTTTTCTAACCTATAACCTAATGAACTTAACCTATTGCCTAATGAAAATTTTATTCAATTGGTATGATTCCAATTGGTCAAATTGTTTTGATTTCATTAAAATTATTTTCAAATTATAATCACAATTGCTTTGATAAGTTTTGTTCAAAAATCAAATTTTAATAAATTCTCTTATTTCGTTTAGTTGAACTTGGTTGATTGTATGAGAAGGGCGTTTTTTATCATCAGGGTTTTTTTTATTAAGAAATTTGATTTATCAATTAAAACAATAAAGATTTATTGTTTTAATCGAAGAAAATGTTTTTATTTTTTATAATACACAATTCTTTTTTATGATAAAATCTTTGTCAGAGAATAAAGTATTGTAATCGATTCGTGAATAATGAATTTTATTCTCTCGCAAATTAAAATTCTCGCTCGTGCCTCGCTCAAATTTTAAACTTTTGCTTGAGAATAAACTACTTCATTATTCACTCATTGATTAAACTACTATTAAGCTTAAATAAAGCCTCCTCTTCATTTTTAGATGGTATTATTATATCGTCCATATATACACAACTAGTATCCCTTTTCTGATCATTTCCCGGAATATGAAGTTTACATATCGCTGAAATATAGCTGGTGATGTACAGAGACCGAACGGAACTTTCAAGAACTCATATTGTCCTGTTGGAGTTACGAACGCAGTATACTTTTGACTCTCCTCAGCAACTGGTACGTGAAAAAACCCGTTTTCTAAATCTAATGTAGTAAATATTTTAGTCTCAGCTAACTTATCTATTGTATCTTCAATTAGTGGTAGTGGATAACGATCCATAACAATTTGTTGGTTCAGTTTACGATAGTCTATACAAAGTCTTTTGGTTTTATCTTTTTTATTTACCAAAACTATTGGACTCGCAAATTCTGAATGGCTTGGCTTAACAATACCCGTCTTCAACCATTCTGTGACCTGATCATCCATATTTTCTTTTTCACTTTGGGAAAGTCGTCGTGGTGGCTGCCATATCGGTGTTTCATCTTTCAGAATTATTTTCATTTCTATTGGCGATTGTTTTGGATTTCCAGGCTGGTAATTTTTTACCAGTTTCATATATATATATATATATATATATATATATATATATATATATATATATATATATATATATATATATATATATATATATATATATATATATATATATATATATATATATATATATATATATATATATATAAATATATATATATATATATATATATATATATATATATATATATATATATATATATATATATATATATATATATATATATATATATATATATACATATATATATATATATATATATATATATATATATATATATATATATATATATATATATATATATATATATATATATATATATATATATATATATATATATATATATATATTAGGGTGCTTTTTTTTTTTTGGGCGACAATTCTTTTTTTCTGGTGCCCCACCAAAATTTTGTTGGAAATACCCAAGAAAACGTCCTCCTAAAATATGAGCCCTCAAAATTAATGTTTAGCACTCGGCATCGGCGTTTAAAGATTTTCCATACAAAATACATGTAAACTATAGTGTTTTTTAAAAAAAAAATTACAACTCAGCGGCATTTTATACTATTTCAAAATGAAAAAAAGCATTTAACTCAGGATTAAATTATATATATATATATATATATATATATATATATATATATATATATATATATATATATATATATATATATATATATATATATATATATATATATATATATATATATATATATATATATATATATATATATATATATATATATATATATATATATGTAAACTATAGTGTTTTTTAAAAAAAAAATTACAACTCAGCGGCATTTTATACTATTTCAAAATGAAAAAAAGCATATATATATATATATATATAAACGATATGAGATATAACGAAAACGACCGGCACTCTCACGGTCGCATTTGTTGAGGTAGATCAAAAAAAATTTCTGTACTTGTGTGTTCTAATAATATCTTGAATAAGTTCGTGAAGCAGCAAAATCCGACACGTGGTTAAGAAACTAGAGGCTTTTTTCTGAAAAAAATTGATATTTTAAAACCGTTATAACGGCAGTTTGGATACTAATATTTCAAAAAAATTAACAAATTTAGAATCTTTGGAATCTTTTTTATCAATTTGTTTTAAAAATAGACCTCTGCAGCGGCTCCGACAAAAAAAGTTGCAAAAAAAAATGTTTTTTTTGAAACAACCGGCATTCTCAAGGTCGCATTTGTAAAGCCAGATCAAAAAACGTTTTCTAAAAATGTGCGTTTTATTAATATCTTGGACAAGTTCGTAAATCAGCCCAATCCAACACATGGTTAAGAAACTAGAGGCTTTATACTAGAAAAAAAAACTCTGTTTTTTAGATCCGTTATAACGGCCGTTTGGATTCTAATATTTTTAAAAACTTTATAAATTTAGAATCTTTGAAACCTTTCTAATCAGTTTCTTTCAAAAAAAAAGTAGGGTCTGCGTCGGACGTTATACTTCTTTGGCCATTCGCTCGCACACACGCACACAGACAGACAGATAGGATACATTAAAAAAAAATAACTAAAAAAAAACCAAAATATTATTCAAAAATAAAAAAAAATATTATTCAAAAAAAAAATATTATTCAAAAAAAAATATAATACAAAAAAAAAAAAAATATAGTTAAAAAAAAAGCAAAAAAAAAACATATTATTCAAAAAATAAATAAAAAAAAAATATTATTCAAAAAAAAATTATTATTCAAAAAGTATAAGAACGTATAATCGTCGATTTTTCTTAGTTTTCTTAGTCAAAAAAATAAAAAAAAAATATTATCCAAAAAGAAAAAAAAAATATTATTCAAAAGAAAATATTATTCAAAAAACTAATAATTATTAATTATTAGAAGCTAACCGCACGGCGATTTCCGTGCTTCCCAGATAAAGTGGTTGAAAACTGTTTTTTTTGAGTAAATTCTCCTATAGTTTTTTTTTTAATGTCATTTAATTTATCTTATTTTATTAGTAATATGTATATAAAAAGTTTGAAAAAAATGTAATAGTATCATTTTATAGTCAGCAAAAGCCATTAAGTAAATGTTTCTATAGTTTCTCTCTAAAGCTATAGATAAATTTACATATTAAATGTATGTTAAAATTAAAACACATTTGACAGACAAATAATAATTAAATAATTTTTATAAATGTAGATGGCGATTAAGGTTAGAAAAAAGTTAAAATTTTATTCCAAAGATTTAATTCAAATAATTCAATGTGTCACGAACAATTAGGTGAGCGTAAATATATTTTTTTATTGGATGTTACAATACTTACTCCGAAACCACCGTACTCGTCATAAAAAATAGGTACACTGGCTAATTGCTATTGGTTTAGCGTCCTATTTCATGTAGACTTATAATCATTTATCAATCCAGAAATTTTGCTGTTCGTATTGCAATTTGCAAATATATTTTATCGATTGTCTGCAATACTCTACTACATTTTTTTTTTTACTCAAAATTAGGCATGTTTAGTGTTAATTATAATAAATTATAAATTAACGTCTCTGAATATCCGAAGATACCATACCCAACTAGGGATTGGGATTAAGTTTGAATATTTATTCAGTTTCTTTAAGAAACTTATGGACGCTAACTTTGAAATTTTGAGTATTAAAGCTATCAGGGAAAACCCATGAGGGTAAGGCATTCCATAAATGAGAGACTCTGTTGAAAAAATCATGCTGAAAGGCAACAGTTCTGCACTTTTTTATATGAACTGAAAAAGGATGGGCCACAAAATTTGCTCTGGTGTTACGCGATAGGTTTGCTAATTCAGGTAAAATAGATTTGATCTCATTGGAAGTTTGTTCATCCATAACGTATTTATAGAAAATTGTCAGATCAGCAACATTTCGTCTGTGTTGTAAGGAATTAAGCTCATTAGTAAGAGTTGAGTTGCCAATCAGTTTAACAGCTCTACGCTGAACAGAGTCAAGACACTTTAAACTACTAATATATGCGCCACCCCAGATGTGAGAGCAGTACTCCATACAGGGACGTATAAATGATTTATATATTAATAGAAGCTGTTCGCTATTGAAAAATTTACGACATCGTCCCAAAAAGCCCAATTTTTGAACAGCGTTCTTAGCTAGGTTAAAAATATGAGAATTCCATTTCATATTGTTTTCAACTTCTACTCCTAGTAGTCTTACAGATTCTTTCTCCACAAGATCTTTGGAGTCAAACTTTAAAGGAAACGGATTAGGTGCGGACAGTCTAGAAAAATGGCAAACCTGTGTTTTACTCGTATTAAATTCAACACTGTTAATAAAACCCCAATCTATGATTGTCGTTAGATCATCGTTTAAGGAATTTATCAAATTTGACCTACAGTTATTAAGCGCTGATGGAGAATGTAAATTAGACATTTCATGTGATGCATGAAGTGTGCTATCATCAGCAAAACTGTGGATAGGATTAACAGTTGAATTCAACAAATCGTTAATATAAATAAGAAAAAGAGTTGGTGATAAGGCAGAACCCTGAGGAACGCCTGCATTAGTTGAAAAAATTTCTGATGAGAAACCATCAACATTGACCCGAAATTTTCGTTCCGAAATAAAGCTCTGTACCCAAGTAATAAGTTGGTCGTCCAAACCATAGCAACTTAATTTGCAAATAAGATTGTTGTGCTACATTGATGCATACGCCGGCCGGTTAAAAAATACCACCATTTTTAGTGAATATTTTCGTTTAATGGGTTTTATCGCTTTATGGTCATCGTCTTATTTCGACATTCCTTTCCACAACTTTAAACAAAAATTGGAAAAAATAATAATAAGACTAATTTCATTTGTAAATTCAGACTTATATATTATTATTAAAACAGTCAAATCACACCAATTGTTAACATATTTGCATATATTTTATAGATCCCTTGCAATAACAATAATAGTTTTGAAAGTAATACAGAAGCATATTTCACTCAATAAGTAAAACACTTTAAACCTGTAGCTTTGATATTGTTCATAATCTTTTTCTTCGGTAGTAAGGTTCCAATGCAAATTCTTGGTTAATCAATGTTTCTCAGAAGAGGAAAAGAAACGTCAATTTCCAATTTTTGGAACATGTAAGGGCAGTTCTGCTAATGCAAGCAGGTTTGTTTAATCATCTATAAGCAATGCTTATATGTATCGTATTGGTGCTAATGCATAGAAATATGTACATATTTTATATAATTGCAAACCATAAGAACATATTTGTTGTAAATTAGAAATATGTATTTGTTAAAAAATAATTAAACATAATTTTCATATAAATGTACATATTTGTTTGTCACATTATACATTAACTATTCCTTTTAATGATAATTTCGAAAAGTGAAAAAAAAAATTGATCAAAGATAACTAAGCGACTGTTTTATTATTATAAAATATGATTGATTTAGTAATTTCGTCTTTACTACCATACAGCATAAGGTTGATTTACTAATTTCGTCTTTATTACCATACAGCATAAAGGTTAAAATATAACTTAAACAAGCGTGACGCGGTTTCTCGATTAACACCCCATCAAAATATTTACAACGAGCGCAAAGAAGTATAACTTCAAAAAAATTTT
This sequence comes from Diogma glabrata, assembly GCA_963693315.1. Taxonomy (NCBI): domain Eukaryota; kingdom Metazoa; phylum Arthropoda; class Insecta; order Diptera; family Cylindrotomidae; genus Diogma; species Diogma glabrata. The sequence goes on from OY856188.1 coordinate 75,023,127, forward strand.
TTTTCCGATTAGAGTTTGCTTTTGTAGAAACTAGAGCAATTTTTCAATTTTTCGGCAAAAAATACTGATTTTTATATTTTTTCCACTGTAAATTATAATTAGAAAATATTTTTTTAGAAACAAGAGTCTTTTTTATTCAAGATTTGTGATAAACAATAACATATAGATGTAAAATAACAAGAAATCAATGCCTAAAAGTGAATATCGTATCGTAATCGTATGAGTTCTCTCGTATTAAACCCCAAAAGACCAAAGCAAACTTTACGAACTAAATATGAAATATTTAAGTTAATTTAACAAATTAACATAACTAACAATTCAAATAATAATTAACAAAAACAATTCATTACTCACTTTTATTGTAAACGAGATTATAATGGAATCAATTTTTGCATATGGTTGAACAAAAACTATTTGAACTTATTAAAACAATAACAAGAATCCTATTTGTAAAACAATAACAAACAATTTTCTTGAACCGTAAAACGAATTTTTGTTTCAAAATTTTTATACTGTTTATACTGTATTGTCTAGAAATTTAATGCAAAAAAATCCCATACAATAAAAAAACATTTCCATAATATGGAGTCTAATGACAGTGGAAAAATTGAACTTAATTAAAATAAATAAGTGATCGATAACGGCGTAATCGATAGCGTGTCTGCCTAAGGATTCGTACCAGGCACTGACGAGGAAGGTTCGAATTCATCCGAAACACGAAAAATGTGAAGTGAAGTTTTTTTCTGAGAAACTTCAAACCATACCAATTGAGAAAATTCCAATTACTTCTTTACTTGAGTTTAATTGATCTCAAAAATCCCAAATAAATTTAAATTCCCTTAATGTAGTCTAATGTTAATACATATAGGACTACAAATTGACCAAGTGTCAGCCATTGATATCACATTGATTGGAAACAATCAATAATGACTATACAATCGTGACTTAGGATGTTAATTAGAATAGAAATGTTCCCCATTCTATGAATTCATACAAAGTATTGTCTAGAAATTTAATGCAAAAAATCACATACAATGTATTATTTTATTTATCAAACTAATTTAATTATAGTATAACTTATTAATAATTAATTAAATGCGTTTGACTTTTTCTTTAGAATAAATTACTTTTATATTCGATTTAGATCAAAGTTTTTCGATGATAATGTTTTTGTTTTGCTCTTGTTTGCTTGACAAATGAATATGGGACAGTGTGAAATTGTTAAATAATTACAATAAAATAAATTTTCATTCAAATGTTTTGCTAAGTGACGATAGTTAGCACAATTTAATTTTCAAAAATTTAGTTAATAAAATTTAATAATCAAGTGAGAGGGTTGAAAAGTACTATAATTTTAGTCAAATTTTCGACATAAAACTGATCACGGTACTAAATATGAAATATTCATTATTTAGACTCATTTCAGCCTAGAGTTAAAACACTATACTGTTACTTGGCGAGCATCTTTTCATAAAAGTCAGCAGTAGTCCACACGCATTGAGAAGATTTTTTGTTGGTTTGTATTTATTTTTAATTTAGAGTTTAACAAACTGACTGGTGGGTGACTGCAGTACGAGTTTTTCCTTTTGGCCAACATTTAACGTGACATACTACTGATAAAAATGCTGGCGAGCCAACTCTATTCAGTCAACGGTAGTACCCCCGTCTTAGTTTTAGAATATTACTTTTACGATGGCACGCTTTTGTTTACTCGAAGAAACTAGTTTTTATACTACGTTATATATTAACTTTAATCAATGAGAAAAAAAGTACGTCACATGATCTTGGAATATCCCTTTAGCTGGGTTATTGGCAACCCTTTTCGTAATTATTTTAATTGATTTATTTTTAGATTTAGTGTTTAGTATCCATTTTAGAAAATAAATCAATTATTAAATTCATTAATTTAATAAAAATGTTTTATTTTCGAGCAACTAATTTAAAAAATAAAAAACATTTTAAGAAAACAAACAAAAACACAAAAGGAATGTTTTTAGATAAAATGTATTAATAAAATGCATGATAGCACATACAAAACTTTTAAGACCAAGGTCCCACATCAACATGCGTTCTAAGGTTTTTTATTTTTAAGAATGATTTTCAAAAAATCATCCTAATTCCAAAAATATTTTTTCGCACATCTACTACTCAAGACCTTTCCAACGATATACATATTGGTATTGCCCCACTTTTGTTGCGACAAATATTTTGAAATTGTTCCACAAAAATAGTACTATATTTTGGCTGTTCGTTCTGGTTTGACGTTATATTCAACGAAATGAAGGAAACAATGTTGACGTTTAATAACGTGATTTTTTTATCATTTTTCTGTACCGAAGACGCTCAATATATATTGTTCAGGTCCATTAATTCTAGTTTCAGTCTTGACTATAAAATTCGTGGATATCTGATTGTTACGCGCCAAGGGTTGAGTATAGAAAGTATTGGATCTTTTTGAAATTAGTTTGGCTTTTGTTGTTTAATATACTATGAAACATTACTAAAACTCTCTGTTCAAGCAGTGTAAATTTTATTAAATATTTATGCATTTATATATATTCCTAGTGTTGGGTCGAGCGAGACAACGTGATAAAAAAATCATGATTTTTCGAAGTACTACACGTAGCCATTTATCACGAAAAAAATCAGATTTATTGCTGGTTTTTTAATGTCAAAATGTTTTGAATTTAGGTGACAATAATAGTACATTATATAACAAGGTTGAGAAGTAAGCTATTATTGACCGAGAACTTTTAGATCCTGAGGCGCGTAGCGCCGAGGGATATAATGTTCGAGGTCTATATTAGTCTTCTCAACCGAGGTATATATATAATTTTTTTAACTACTAACACTAATTATCATATTTGCTTTGATTAGAATTTGATATTAATCATTTTCCATTTCTTTTTTTAAATATCTTAAAATATCAAGTAGCCTGGAAGTTTAGTTTCATACAAATAAAACGAAATAAAGGAATGCAATTATTGTTTGTGTTTTTTTGTTCATTTCAATTAAAAATAAAGGAAAATTTGTCATTATTAACCTAGGTAATGTTTTGTTATTATTATTGACCTAGCTTGAGAAAAATGACTTCTCATTGGGGCAACCGAGTAAGTAATGACGATTTCTCAAGTTAGTAGTTAAAAAAAATATTTTATTTTGGTTGTTAACGGTTTTGGTTTTGTTTTGTTTATGCTTACATTTTTGTGATAACCATTCTTGATAAAATTGGTTTTGTGGCTTTCAGGCTAAATTTATCTTTTATGATAAAATTTATTGAAATAAAAGTGACCTATAAAGTTGACGTATAAAGTCATCTTTTTATCTTTTGACTGTTTGGTCCGGTTTGCCGTTATATTCAACGAAGTGAAGTTAGAAGAAAAAAGTTTTACGTAAAATATCGTGATATTACTTCGGTCTGAAAGACCTAAGTATTACATTCATGAGCTCAAAGTGAAATTCTTACCCCACTTTTTTTGACATTTCTCGACGTTTTAGGACCTACTGATTCTAAAAAAGCAAAAAAAAAAAATGTGTGTCTGTCTGTCGGCCGTCCGTCCGGCCGTCACAACCGACGAAATCTAGAAAACCGCTGGACGGATTTCAAAATTTTTTTTTCTAAAAATAGGTTTACTCAATGGGAAGAGCCGAAAGGACGATGTGTTTGATAACTGTACCGGAAGTGTGTCAAAAAAATCGTCAAGTGTGTCAAAACAAGGAAATTTGCATATTTTTTGCTTAAAAAACGTTCATTTTAAGTGATTACGAGTAGGAACATTGAATTTGGAGAAATCTTGATGGTCTGGATTAGTATGTGAGACCAAAATCTAGATTATTGCATTATAAGTTTGTCAAAAAAATTTTGTCAAGTGTGTCAAAAGAAAGATTTTTATTTATTTTTTTACCCAATTTTTTGGAAAAAAAAATTAAATTTATTGTTTGTTTGAAATGAAGTTTTATTATTATTATTGAGAATTATGGCATTATAAGTTTGTCAAAAAAATGTTGTCAAGTGTGTCAAAAGATTTTTATTTAGTTTTTTACCTAATTTTTGGAAAAAAAATAACATTGTTTGTTTGAAATGAAATTTTATTATGATTATTGAGAATTATGGCATTATAAGTTTGTCAAAAAATGTTGTCAAGTGTGTCAAAAGAAAGGTTTTTATTTATTTTTTACCCTATTTTCTTAGCAAAAAATAAAATTAATAGTTCGTATGACATGATATTTTATTATTATTATAGAGAATTATGGCATTATAAGTTTGTCAAAAAATAATGTCAAGTGTGTCAAAAAATGATTTCATTTAATTTTTTAGCCAATTTTTTGGGAAAAAAAATGTAGCTGTTCTTATGACGTAAATGTAATTTAAAATGAAATTGAACATGGAAATTTTGGAATTTGTTATAGTTTTTGAAATATTTTTGGAATTTTGAAAAAGTTTGTATTTTTGATTTTGTAATAATTTTTGCAATATTTTTAGAATTTCGGAATAAGTTTTAATTTTTGATTTTGTAAGAATTTTTGGAATATTTTTAGAATTTAAAAAAATTTTTAAATTTTGATTTTATTATAATTTTTGGAATTTTGAAAAAAGGTTTAATTTTTGATTTTGTAATAATTTTTGCAATATTTTTAGAATTTTGGAAAAAGTTTGAATTTTTAAGAATTTTTGAAATATTATTGGAATTTAGAAAATATTTAAATATTTGATTTTATTCTAATTTTTGGAATATTTTTGGTATTTTGAAAAAGTTTGATTTTATTTAATTTAACAATATTTTTGGAATTTTGATTATAATTTTCCGGCAACTTATTGATGTTTCGTGTTAGTTTTGTAATAACTTTTTAAACAGAGATAAAAAATACTTGTACTTTAACAAAGAGTTATGTTTGATATACATCGCTGCCCAAAACTAAAAACCATGTCCTCATAAAAGTATTTTGCCGAAAACTATATACAAATCCTTAACCCAGACCGAAGTCTTGATATCTCAGAGCTGTGAGATTTCAGCCCCTCCATATTTTATTATTATATTGCACGACCGAACACTACCATTGTAACAAATATCGCGTAATTAGTCTTTGATTTATGTTGTTTTCTTTTTTAATATTTTGACAAATAAAAAACTATGGAATAATTTGAACGGCATACTAAATCATAAAATTTGTTTCACGTGTAACTTATTGAAAAATAAAAGATTCAATATTTACAGACCCTAACACTTAAAGCACGACGGTCGAATCAAATAGCAATGCACGTTCCCTATAAAAATTTTTGGGCAATTACTTTGCCTGATACTTAGTGGTCAGTACTAAAACTAACTGACTACAAATTGTAAATTTTCAGTTTGTTCATTATTTTTATAGCTAAATAATATTAAAAAATTTTAGTAATATATTTTGAATATAAAAATTACAGAAAATATGTAAAAATATTCTAGCGTCATAAGGCCACTAACGTTTTCCAAACGTCAATAACGAAAACTAAGATAATTAATTGACTACAATAATTTGAGTTGAAATAGTAGTTTATATAAGCAAGCCAAAATGTACTAGATGCGCAAGTATCAAATTTGCATACGAGCGGGAATTACCATAACAAATAACCATATGAGCGGGAAATGTACATTTTGGCTAGCTATACATTATATACTTTTTATACGGCATTTAATAAACAGAAAAATACGTGTTTTAATTTTGTGTAATTACAACGCTATTTTGCAATAATACAAAATTTCTTCTATGTAGTACTACTTAGTTTTTGTTGATTTGTTCGTTTGACGTAACAACGATTACGAAAGATTTTTTTTCTATGATAGCATGTGAACAGTCTTTTTTTCATCACGCTTGATGCCCTGTGAAAATGAGTTCTTTTTCCACTAGTGTAAAAAGAATAACAAATTGTAGTTGCTATGGTTTTTCATATAATTTTGCAAAGTTGTTTAAACAACGTAACCATGAAAAAATGGAATATGAATTTTTAATGTTATGTTGTCGATTTTTAATTTTATAATTTATAGTAAGGCTGTGTTCCAATCAAAGAATTAAGAGAATAGAGGAAGTGAAATTGATGTTAAAAGTTGAAGTCACTTTTGCACACCAATAAATTTTTACTAACACACTTGCGTTTTAGTAGAGGCACCGTAAATATTTCTATTGTTGCATTGAATTCCAAATTTAAGCGTATTTTTGCCCCCAAAATTAATATAAAAAAAGGCACCCCATTACATAGAAAAAAAAACAAAAAAATTTGACAATCTAAAAGCGTTCTATTATTGTTTACATTGATTTTAGATTATATTTTTTTCACAAAAATATTTAAAAAACCTAAAACTTATTAATCGAAAAGTACATTGTAATATCAATATTAGTTATCTATGCTAAGAAATCTCATCCTGTATATGTTTTCGGTAATTTTTACACGTCATTATCACACATTTCATATTTAATGTTTTATTCAAAATTTTTACTTAAATATATTAATTTTTCTTTAAAATTATTTTTAAATTATAATGAAATCACTAGTATTTTTATATTTATTATGAATTCGTCAAAATATCATTACGATAAATAATAAAAACAATTTTATTAAAACCAAATTATGACCAAACCAAACAATGTTTACAATATTATTTTTTTTTTGACAATTCAAAATAGACATATACGAGAGGAGAAGAGCGAAAAACTACTTCAAATATTTTTGTGTATATATAGTGTCTATTGTCTTATAATTACTAATAGAATTAATTTCATTTAAGTTTTTCAGATTTAATTTAATTTTGTATGCAATATTTGCTGTGGGAAAGAAATTGTTTGTTGTACCTTACCTTAGCTTAAGCTTTAGTTAAAAATTAAAAATTTACTACATGTCAGGACTGAGGACTTAAACATTATATTCCTTATTCTATAATGCAATTTTGTTTTTAATAATGTTTTTTACTTAAATCGATATATGGAATGGATGAGGATTTTTTTTATTGAATGTTAATTACAGGATGAGATGTTACTTGTTAGACTGTATGGCTCATTAAAATGAGATTGCAACAAGTTATAAAAGAGAATCCTTTAAGACAAACGGTAGAAAAGAAACAAATACATGGTGGCTTAAAATAGTAGATGTACTATAGTATAAATCCTGTATAGATTTTTAAGCAATGATTTATTAATATTTTTAAATAAATTACATTAGTATGAGCAATATTTTTTGTTTACACGGAAGAGGCTTTCTTCTTTATTTCGCTACTCATCCTCTTTGCAAAAAGTTTTGAATATCCTTCGCAACTTTTTAGACGAATTTGTCTTAGATTTATGGGGATTTTTGCTTGTTAATAAGGATGTGGTTCTTGACCTATTACCGAGGCATTTTTATTATTATTTTTAACTGAAATATTTAATATTTTTGCAAGTGACCGATTGAACGAAGACCGATGTTTTTAAATCGGTCCGTGCAATTGAACGATCCGGTCTGAATGGATCGCCAATTTAGCTGAAGTTTCCCATCACTAATATATACAGTAGTTTCAATTCCTTAGTCTCTTAATTCTTTGGTTCCAATCTATGCTATTGAGTACCGAAAATTCTAAATTGTACTAAAACTGTCAAATTCGCAGTTTCATTGTTCCAATTCAAATATATTCTAAATTTAAAGTGAAACATTGTTTTGTTATGTATGTGAAGTTAGCCCAGTTTTCATCCCCGAAAAACGCGATGGCAACACTAAAATATAATATCATGACACTTTCAACTGTCAGCTCAGAAATTGTACTCTCAGCCCAGAAAAATGACTATCACGACAGTTTGTTTTTCATTTAATCTTGTCTATCACGACAGTTTGTTTTTTCATTTAATCTTAAAAACTAGAATTATATACCCAGCTAAAAATCCAATATCGATAACAAACGTTATTGCTACGCTGGTCGATACCAGCAGAACAAAGGAAAAACTATAAATTGCTATCTGTACCTCGATTCTGGTTCTGTGAGAAAAAATGAAATTATTATTTTTCTCGAATTTTGATTTCTCACTAAATAATTCCATTCCACTAATTGGTATTCTCGTTCTCTTTTCGAGATATCGTTTTTAGTACAAGTTCTAGACTAGTACACATTTTTGAAAATGAAATTCATCTGTCAGTTTATTTACTTGTTTTAATTTGTGTTTCTTTCGTTTACAAGTATTTTCTGTTGTGTTATAGAATTTAATTATATAATTATCCTTTAAAATTAATTAGATAGTGTACATGTCCTGGACATGTTGTAACATATGTATGACTAATCTAATTAACATACATTACATATGTTATTCTTCCCATTAAATTATCGTAAACAATTAAATAAGTCATCAATCATAACAAACAACAAATTATATAGGCTAAGTTTAATAGCTCGAATTTCTATAAATTCTCACAATATATTTTAAATGACGAATTTTAAATCACATAAAATTATATTAAATTTGATGACATTACAAAAATGAATTAAAATTAAATTTATCGAAATAAATATAATTCCCGCTGAATAAGGCAATTATATTTATTTCATATACGATTGACTGATATTACCTTTACATAATAAATGGATTGTTAATTGGTTAATCGATTTAATTATTAAAATAAATATAATACTAAGAGGGGATTATAGTGGAGAAACCCTTTACCAATTTCACTATAAATTAAATGAAAATCACAGTGAAAAATCTATCAATAAACTTTTCTGAAAGTTAAAGTGTTAGTTTTTTTTAAACCTTTTATCGGAAGAAAGTCTGCCCGATAGGCCTTAGTCTACGGGTTAAACATGGTTTTTCCAGTTACCAAGACTTTCTTCCCATCGTAAACATCAAGATATAAAGTGGACATCAACATAAAGTAGTTCATCGGATAAGTCCACCATAATGTCCTTAAGAATTCGTCTCATAATTACAAGACGAAAACTGGAAAAATTAGCTCTTTTATAAGACGTCGGCGTGAACTTCTTGATTGTAGTGATCCATTTACTATTCCCGACGCAGTAATTTCGAAAATTATTTAGATTTCATATGTTGAAATGTTAATAGTTTTTAGTTAAATGTTGATATAACTAAAAATCGTTCCCCATTAACCCGATAGTTTTGCAAATGATAGTACTTTGTACAAGTCACATTTACAGTTGCATTTTTTTTCTACATTTTTGTGCGTCTATACCAAATTTTAAAGCAAATAATATCATTCCATCATTAAATTTGTTGACGAGATAATTTAAAGTTCATCACACAAGCACGGAATTTATTTTCTCATTCCACTGAACCGGAATGGAAAAATCTCATTTAGTACGAAATTTCATTCCACGAAATAATTCCATACAACCGGAATCTAGCTACTGGTGCGCTGTCTCACTTTAGTAAGCAAAAGTCAGACATTTTGTTAAATTTCAAAAGTGATGATTGTGTTGTGATTTATATAAATTGAAGTAATAATTATTATATTATAAAACGCCTTTTATAAAATTAATATTCTAACAAAACAAAAATCTAAACAGTTAAATGTTAATTTTTTTTTTATATATAAGAAATATTTATATAATTTTTTAATATTTATATTATATAGTGCTAATCTATAACCTAAAACAGGGGTGCCCAGAAATCATGGAAGAGATGGCCAAAAATTTACAAGAACAAGAATGACTGGCCGCACGGAAAAAAAAATAAATAAACAGTATAAATTATGTTAAGATTTTTTATTCAAATTAAGTCGCAAACATGAAATTCTTGTGTAGTATTACTAATTCTTAGTTCGTTTTTCAAATTAATGTCAGTTAGTCTATTTCTATAGGAATTTGTTAGGAATATTTAAGTTTGAATTTAGTACGTACCAAAATATTGTACTTTTTTAAACGGAACTTATTATTATTGTGGTATTTGCTATTTTTATAATATTTTTACTGGCCGCACCAAATCATAAAACTGGCCGCATGCGGCCAGATGGCCGCAGTTTGGGCACCGCTGACCTAAAATTAAATTTATATACATATTTCAATTTCATCAAAATATTTACTTGTTGTATTTCTTTGGTATTTTTTGTATTAAATTTCTAGATACACCTATCCCCCGTTTTACACGGTAGATACGTTCATGATAAAAACGTGTTAATCGAAAATATAAATTTTGTATAGAAAACCGTGTTAAACGAAAAACGTGTGGTTTTGGCCATTTATTGGGCGACAAACAGATTCGGTAAAACATAAAAGTACCAGTTTAATCACATAAGATATCGACATAAAAGTTAAATTGATTTTCAAAAAGAAACATGTAACATAACCAATAAGAAATTCACAGAAAAATAAAAAGTAATTATGCATGCACATACTAGCATGTTGACCTAAATCAAACCTAACTTAACTTGATTCAGTTCAGTGCGACTTGGAAGTTAAATCTGTAATTAATGCAAACATCTTCATATTGACTTAAAAATTCGTTGACAGTTCGCAGAAATCGGAGAGCTAGTTCAATATTTGGATCATGTTGTTGAAAGTAGTTGCATTATTTATTATTTTCTGGTATAATGATTGCAATAAAGAAGTTTTAATTTTGGGTAGAAATACAATTTATCCATTTGTAAGCTGCAAATCTTGAGGGTGACTGGAGCGTTGTCCAGGAAAGAAGAACCTTAAACATTATTTTGATTATATACTATTTTACTTCTGGTCCGTAAGAGTTATGGACCAATCAATGAAGCTTTTGTATTGGCATTCCAATAAATGGAAAGATTTGTTTATTCCTTTTTACCTGGACGCTTTGCCACCTAAGCCTAATCACTCTTTAATATTGAAAACCTGATCAGCAGCCAAATTCTGTAATTGTGAAGCGGTGAAGTGATAAGTTTTTGAATGAACAGAAACGATGGAATTTTTAACGCTTCACCGCTTCACAGTTACAGAATTTGGCTGCAGGACAGTGAGATGTACCGGAATTATTATCAGTCAATTTTAGTGAGTACATACTTTTGTGCTGTATCGAACACCCCGATTACTGAGGTCGTGTCACATCAGGTGACATGACTATAGTCATGTCACGTCGCTTAAAAATTGGTATTATTGAAGTCGATAAAAACGGTCACGACGAAAACTAAAAATTCTGAAACGAAAAAACTCCAAAACTAAAAAAAACTTACATTTTACGTTCTTCAATTTCACAAAAACAATTAAAAACGTTTGAAAAAATTATTGTCGCCTGAAAAATTGAGGCGACTAAAATGTCATTTAAAGTGACATCTGTCGTATAAAATGACTTGAGGCGTAAAAAGGACTTCAACAATACGAAAATTGATGCGATGTGACTTAGTAGTCATTTAAAGTGACATGACTTGCCTTCGGTAATCGGGGTGTAAATCAGTAGATGCGCTTTTTAATTTTAAATTTTTGCAAAAAATGCCCGTGTCTAAATATTTCGAACCAACCATGACTTACAATAAAACTTAAAAGGCATTTTATTTGAGTAGATGGAGTAGATCTATTATTTATTTAGATGGCAACTGTTTCACATTCCAAAAATTTTAAAGTCTTACTAGTTATCATATTGGTACCAATTGGAATACGTCTTTGATATTGGTCTTCAAGCCATAACATTAATTTATTTTCCATTGTTTTAATTTTTTTAAAAATAAAATGTGTTGTGTAGTAGGAATTACAATATGTATCAAAACAACAAATAAAAACATTTAACATCACGGTCACGGCAACAATATGCGTTCAACGATGTTGATGGACGCTAGTTTTTATTGTTTGTGTTCTTTAAATTTATTTGAATTGATAACTAAACAATAAATCCAATGATTTAATAAAATATGGCAGACCCCAATATTTCATTATAGGATAGAATAAGATCTCACTGCTATTGCCAGTGTTGTATAATATCTCACGTTAACTCGTATGTCAACATATAGAATTATTTACTTACAAATCAACTATGACCATTGACCTTTTTTTAAATATTTTTTTTTTGGGAAATTTTGATTTCAAAAACCGTATAAAGTCGAAAACGTGTTAAATGAGTGCCGTGTAAAGCGTGGTAAATGAGTGCCGTGTAAATGTTAAATGAGTGCCGTGTAAAACGTGTTAAATGAGTGCCGTGTAAAAATTTTAATACAAAAAATACCAAAGAAATACAATTTTCAATATGTAATCATAGATGAAAAATTCAACTTAAGTAAATATGAAAAATGATGAAGTTCAATTTAGAAATTATCTGAACATCAAAATTAAAATATGTTTCGTCATCGCCGCTTTGGCTAAGTTGTGTAAGACACACAGGATTTGAACAATGTGTCTCTGATGAATGTAGTTCGAATCCTGACACGAAACACAAAAAATTTTTTCTAAAAGAATTTTAGAGAAAATAAAAAGTTATTTCGAATTGCAAAATTCATGTGATTTCCAATATGCACTTAAGCTTAATTGTTCACAAAAACCAATCCGAATTTACTTGTTGTTTTTTTTTTTTTTTCAAATCAAACCGTTTTTTAAAATAAAATATATGAAAATAAAATTAATATAAAATTAAAACCACCCCATTTTTATAAATAGTATTAAAATCTAATAATGGTTTCAATAATTTTTCAATAACAGTTTTTGACAACGGCATTGGTAATTGTTAATTGATTGCGTTATCGATAATAGCTAGCTTGTATGTTGTTGATAGTTTTCATCGATAATGTGGTGCCACAGATTTGAACAAAAATTATCGATGACTTTTCATTTTGATGTATATAACGCGTTATCGATACATAGATGCTGCATTATCGAGTGTTTATCAATAACTGATCGATAACACTTCTAACTGGGTACGGTCTGTTTGGCGAGGAGAGTTCAATATAAAATATTGAGTTGTATCATAATAAATATGATATTATCATAATAAACATTAAATTGAAACTTTGTGCCAAATTAATAGAAAATAGCAAAAAAACTAATAGAAACAATGACAATTCAAACAGTTCTGCCGTTTATTTAAAATGCCAAAAAACAAATATCTTTTCAAAAATTTAGAATTAAACGGCGGAAATAGTCAACTAAATTTTCGAATATTTCAATTTAGAATTTTTAGTACTAATTAGCATGGATTGGAACACAGTCTAAATATCGATTATATATATACAATCATAGAAAAAATTGCATTTCCTACGCAAGATAATAACTTTTTTCGTTCGTAAACATGTCTCACTCGACATTTGCGCGTCTCGTGAACAAATATTACTCACGAAAAAAACAATGTTTTCATGTTATCATTTTCTACGATAGCATAAATATAATAGTATATTTTCCTACAAGTGATGAAAACATTGTTTTTTCGTGAGTAAACATTTGTTCACGCGCTAGCGTCGAGTGAGACATGTTAACGAACGAAAAACGTTTTCATCTCGCGTAGGAAATGCAATTTTTTCTATGATAGTATGTATATAATCGATATTTACTATAAATTATAAAATAAAAATCGACAACATAACATTAAAAATTCATATTATATTTTTTCATAGTTGCGTTGTTTAAAAAACTTTGTAAAATTATTTGAGAAGCCATAGCAACTACAATTTGTTATTCTTTTTACACAATAGTGGTAAAAAAACCCATTTCCACAGGTCATTAAGCGTGATGAAAATAGACTTTCCATTTGCTATCATAGAAAAACGATATTTATTGTAAATTATTAAATTATAATCGTCATAATTCATTTTCTATTTTTTCATGGTTGCTTTGATTTGAAATGTTTATCAAATTACATGAAATACCATAACGACTACAATTGTAATAAAATGCGAAGGGACTTTTAGTGCGTAAATCGTGCAAATGGAATGCTTTGCCTGAATCAGCAGTCTCGAGTGCCTTCAATCCACAAACATTTAAAAAAAAGCGTCCATCATCACCACAGAATGCATGTTGTTGTGGGACCTAGGTCTTAAAAGGTATCTTTGTGTTGTTGTGATACATTTTGTAATTCCTACTACACAACACTTTTTATTAAAAAAAAAATTTGTTATTTAGCGAAAATGATTTTATACTAGTGGAAAAAGAAACTCATTTTGGCAGGGGCTTAAGCCTGTTTGAAAATAGACTTTTCATATGCTACGACTACAATGGGAGACGGACGTAATAAAAAACCTTAAAAAATTGGGAGCCATGGTAATTATACCTCTGTTACGCATGACCATGGTGAATATTCGGAGTAAAAACACCACAAAAAAAATATTGCGACGCTGATGCATAGGCTGACTTCACCACAGCTCTGGAAACATAGTGTTCTGGATATATAATTTTCTAATATACATCAAATACTTTAATTAAAAGCTAGCCAATGTTAAAGATTTCGCGTAGTTCTAATTTAAAAATATTAAAGAAAGCAGTAGTATCCCAACAAACATAAATTCTGTTGTACGAGAAAAAGTAAAAAAAAATTCAACTGGAAGTGAAAAACCACATGTTGGAATGCAGAACTGTTGCGAACCGCGATGTTTATGTACCAAGTTTAATCCAATTCGATTATCAGGTACAGATGTTATTGAGCTTTAAAAAAAACAGGTGAATGGGACACCCCCACCACTTTGATCACTATTGCTCAAAAATTAATCAGTTCCTTGCCATACATATTTGCATTTGTTTGCAAAGTGTCATCAACACTCATTCACGAACGAATCTAGTATGCTCCCAACAAACATTAAAAAAATGGTAACACAATAAACAGGTGATCGGTAGGCCCTCCACCACTTATCCCAATATTGTCCAAAAACTAATCACTTCTTTGTCATTTAAGTCTCCATCTTTTTTCAAAGTGTCATTAAAATTGATTAATGATTGAAGTCTGTATGCTCCCAATAAACTTTAAAAACAAAGTGTGAAAAGTCAGCAGTTGTATGGTAGACCACCCGCCACTTTGATCAATATGTTCCAAAAGATGATAATTATCTTCTCACACTAATTGAAACCTTTTCCATAAGTTTCATCATAATCACTTCATTATTGTAGGCTGTAGTGTGCATAAAGACACTGAAAAAAATTAAAAAAATTTTACCGGAAGTGAAAAACCGGAAGCTGGGATGTGGGACTGTTGTGATGTATGCTTATGTACCAAGTTTCACCGAATTCGATTATCAGGTACAGATGTTATTGAACTTTCAAAAAAACAGGTGCTCGGGGGACCCCCCACCACTTTGTTCACTATCGCTCAAAAACTAATCAGTTCCTTGCCATACATATTTGCATCTGTTTGCAAAGTGTCATCAAAATTCATTAACGAACGAATGCTGTATGCTCCCAACAAACATTGAAAAAATTGTGACATAGTAAACAGGTGTTCGGGAGGTCCCCCACCACTTATCCCAATAATGTCCAAAAACTAATCAGTTCTTTGTTATTTAAGTCTCCATCTTTTTTCAAAGTGTCATTAAAATTGATTCATAAGTCAAGTCTATATTGGGAGCATATGACTGTAGTGTACATAAAGACCGTAATGTACATAAAGACACTGAAAAAACTTCAAAAAGTCACAAAAAAAATTTTTTTACCGGAAGTAAAAAACCAGAAGTTGGGATGTAGAACTGTTGAGAACCGTACTAAATGTATATGTACCAAATTTCATCCAATTCGATTATCAGGTACAGATGTTATTGAGATTTCAAAAATATAGGTGCTCGGGGGACCCCGCCACCACTTTGTTCACTATAGCTCAAAAACTAATCAGTTCCTTGCCATATATATTTGCACCTTTTTCCAAAGTGTCATCAAAATTCAAACACGAACGAATCTAGTATGCTCACAACAAACATAAAAACATTGTGGAGAAAACCACCTGTTGTATGGTGGACACCCCAATCCTTTGTCGAATGTACTCCAAAAGCTGACAAAATCTTTCTTATGTCACTTGAAAGCTTTTACTAACGTTTCATGAAAATCGATCGGTAATTGTAGGCTGTAGTAGGGATAAACACCTGAAAAAAAAACGTTTTAACCGGAAGTGACAAACCGGAAGTTGGTATGCAGAAATATTGGAAACAGTACTAAAACCTTATATACCAAGTTTCCATAATATCGAAAGCCGGGATTAGAAGTTATTGAAGATTTAAACTTAGAGGTGTTCGGGAGACCCCCCGACATTTTGTCCAAATTTGAAATGAATCCAGATCTTCTATTTTCAAGTTAACTTGTATCATTTGCCAAAGTTATATCAAGATCTTATGTAGTTACTATTACAATATGTTTATTTAAGTGTAATTCCAGAAGAAGAGCTACTTGCTCGTCTATTCTTGTTTATAAAAAACTTATAAAACGGTTTTTTTAATTTTTCAGATTTTTGATCGAATTCGTAAAGAAAATGCATTTGTTTTAAATAAAATAAAAATAATAGAAAGTGATTTAAGTGCACCACAACTAGGAATATCTGAAGCCAACTTAGTTGTGCTAAAAGCAAATACTAACATCATACTTCATTGTGCCGCTAATGTAAAATTTGATCAAAAAATGGTTGAAGGATATGAAACAAATTTTTGTGGAACTCGTAGTCTGCTCACTTTGGCACATGATATACCAGACTTAAAAGTTTTTGTTTATGTCTCAACTTCATTTTCGCAATCCAATTCTAAGAATATTCTAGAAAAGCACTATACAAGTCCAATTGGTTATGAAGATATAATAAAAATAATGGATAAACATAAAAATAATCTTGATATTTTGGATGCGTTATCACATAAGTAAGTATTGAACAGATTTGAATAAATTCATTTTTAATTTATAATTATTTAATTATACTTTTAGAATACTGGGTGATTTCCCTAATTTTTATTCATTTTTTAAATCAATAACTGAAGATTATGTGTTTCAACATCGTCGATCCTTTCCGATTACAATTGTTCGTCCATCAATTGGTATAGTTCTCTACAAAAATGTGTTTCGATTAATAAAATCAAAACCTTATTAATATTTTATGTATCTCAGTTGTTGCAGCTTTATCAGATCCACTTCCAAATTATATTGAAGGTTTTCAAAGTATAAGTGGATATACTATTGCAAGTGGAACAGGTAAAAAATAGAATATGTCTAAATAGGTTTGATAGTTATTTTTAACTATTTAGGTCTTTTGAGATCGTTGAATATAGATCCTGAGATTCAAATAAATTTTGTTCCTGTTGATGTTGTCGCTAATACAATCATTATCGCAAGTTGGATTCAAGCAACTAGGTACAACCTTATACAAAACAGCTTATTTTAAATTTATTTCAATTTTTGTGTTGTAGAAATCAGGAACTCACATACTATAACTGCTCCGATTCAATAGAACATTGTCCTATAATAAATGCTTATATAACGTCTGGTAAGCATAGTTTTAGTTATGTAGAGTAAGTAATAATTTATAATACAAACAACTATACTTCGAGATATATTAAAATGACTTAATAAAAAATTTCTATACTTATGAGTGGACATTAAACATTTTTAGCCAAAAAACTCCAAGCAAGTATATTCATTTGCCTTTAATTTAAAGGACTCTTTAGATCTGTGAAGTCATTTGGTAAGATAAAATTCAACACTTAATGTAAATAATCTCATCTTGTTCTATATAATGTACTGTAGACAAAGATTTGTCAAATAACCTTATATCATAGGTATGCAAAAGATTTCAGGTTATCGCATGTTTTAATAAATTAAGAGAGTTCAGGAAAAAGGAAATAGTAGAAATTGGCATTAAGCGATACCACAGGTTGGTTATAGATTTTGTTTCTCTCTTAGCTTCTAAATGAGTTTTTTTAATTATTTAATACAAGTTTTTGAGAAGCAGTTGAAACCAAGTTCCCTTTCAAAATACACCACCTCTAAAGAATACTTTATACAGAATACAATAAAGAAAAACTTTTGAAGATATAGGTTGTGGGATCGTAACACACCCTTAAAATGTCCCTTAGCCGGGCTCTGTGAAAGACGGGCTCTTAAAATGAAAATTTTTTAAAGTTCAATTAACACCTTAGGTTGTTCGTAGATTTTATTTCTCTTCTGCTTCTAAAAGAGTTTTTTTTTAAATTATGTAACACGTGTTTTTCCTTGTCTTTCGGTTCCAAAATTTTCTTTCTTTTGTTCTAAGTATCATAGAGAAGCAGTTCAAATCCTTTACCTTTCGAAAATTGTCCACCTCTAAAGAATACTTTATACAGGATGCAGGAAAGAAAAACTGGTTAAGAACTTAGATTGTGGGGACATTACATACCCTAAAAATACTTCTTAACCGGGATCTGCACTTTGCAAAGTTTACAAAGAATTTTTTTCCTTGATTTTTCAAGCCTTTGCTTGAGTGGTTTCATGTTGAGCGCGATTTACAGCGTGTGTTTTATTAACATTTTATAACCTCGCGTTCATTTTGCATTCATTAGTCGATATAAAATAACGCCTTGTCTTCCTCCAACTTCTACGTATCGTTACATTTTAATGTAATTGTGTAATTTAAATTATAATCAATATAATATTATATAATTTATAATTTAATCAATATAACTAATTTTCTTTCAGCTCACAACACTTATTTAGAATTTCCATTTGATTATTCGTTTTTTTATCCACAACAAGTTATTACGAAAAATAAAATTCATCACTATAGTGTTCTACTATTCAAACAAATACTACCAGCGATACTATTTGATACAATTTTAAAATTGTGCGGCAAAAAAGCTGTGTAAGTA
Organism: Diogma glabrata; assembly: GCA_963693315.1. Classification (NCBI taxonomy): domain Eukaryota; kingdom Metazoa; phylum Arthropoda; class Insecta; order Diptera; family Cylindrotomidae; genus Diogma; species Diogma glabrata. The sequence continues at coordinate 75,041,815 of OY856188.1, forward strand.
CTTTAACATGCTATAAGTACTTTGGATAACTAGAAATAAAATCTATCTTTTCAGATTGTTGTCTTTACAAAGAAAAGTTTATTATATGTTCAGTCTTCTATATTATTATTTACGTGAGGATCAAAGTTTTTCAACCACTAACTTTCAAGCACTGGATAAACATTTGAATGCGATAGATTCTAAAATATATAATATTAACTTGAACGATGTATAAAAACACAATTGTTGACAGTCACCGATCTTATGAATTAATATATTAATATTTTGCAGATAACAACAGAAAGCAGTACACATTCGATTCTTCGTGGATGTCGAATATATTTGTTAAAACAAAACGATGAAGATATGGAAAGATCAAAAATTGTTTTGTCGATGTAAATGAGTTCATTTAACACTGTTGTGAAATTTTTGTCAATTTTTTTTTTCATTTTAGATTAAAATGGATTTCAATTGTTTTTCATACAATATTTGTTGTTTATTTGCTATCAAGAATTTGGAGTATTGCTCTAATCACATGGAGTAATATGTTTATGATTATGCTTTTAGCACTTTAAAAAGAAATTATTTTTGATTGTTTTTGATTATATTTGCTTAATAAACTTTTACTGATCTTATTCTTTTGTTTTTCTCCCTTTATACAAAACTTTTTGAAAATTCAGGAAATTATTAGGACTATTCAAGTATTTCTCGGTTATGAAGAAGAAACAGTCGTGGGTACGTTACACACCGTTAAGGTGTCTCTTAGCCGGGTTTTGCCGTTTACGATTGGTATGATAAATGTTCTACCAACTTCATTAACCATTTTGTAGACCATATTTCCGAAAGACTAAAAATAAAACTTTTAATGAATTTAGGGGGCAGCCACAACTCACACTGAGAGAAAATAATAATAATAATTAATAGATCTACGAGCAATCTAGCGTTTATCTCTTTGTATGTCCAAAAATGTACGTGAAACTTCACGGTTGCATTTTAGTTTAATTTGTTTCAACTTTTTGAGCTTTTTGCTTGTGTATAGAAACAAATTTATTTACTACATATACATATCAGTCACATAGATAAGGCTGACGTTTTCATTGAAAAAAACAATTAGATATGAAAGAATGGTGTTCAAACCCTTTATTTATTTAGTCAAATTAAGACAGTACAAAGAAATTACTTAGATCTAACACTTAATAACTAAAATAAATCTAAAATTTTAATACATATTAAAAAATAACAACGTAGCCCTATTCCGGTACATCGTGAAATAGGAATTGAGAAATAAATTATAGCAATTTTTTCATAACTAGTATTCCGTGTCGCGGGAAATAACAAATTCGTATTAGAAAATATTTCTTTATTTCATTTATTGCACTTTTTTCTCAATTCCCAATTCCCAGGGAAATGCCGGAATAGGCGTACACAAAAAGAAAAGAATCAAACGGTATGCAATGTTTTAAAAATTCTCAATAAACTATTTTTAAAACACTTTTGTAGGAAAACCAGGCAATTTCCAAAATCGACGAATGTAGTTCTCGGTTACTTCTTGTAATTGAGTTAATATGATTTTTAATCCACCATACAACTTTTCATTAAACCATTGGCTTAGATTTTGAGGAATCAAGAGCTGCTAAAACATGAGAATACAAGATTCTACAAATAGTATCTGAGGAAATAATAGGGAAAAAATAAAAGTCGAATTATTACAAGAACATTAAAAATGTTCTGCCAACATTCTAAACAATTTTAAATCCGAACGTAAACTTCAGCTACAAACCCTTGAACGTTTTTAATTATTTCTGTTAAATATTTATATCAAAATTTGTTCCATATCTCTAAATTACATTTGTAAAATGAATACAAGTGCTCGTACAAAGTTATTCCATTCAAAGCGGAAACATAAAATAATTATATTACAAACACAAAATTTAGTTCAAAGTTGATGAATTTTTTTTTTTGTTGTATATTTATTTTACATACTCGTGCATGTGCTCAAGCTTTTATAATAGTTGAATTACATACAGTAAAATACAAAGAAAAAAAATGTATCTACTTTGTTTTTTGCTATAAGCGTAATCCTTTCTATTCGACATAATAGAAAATACTAACAACATAAAGATATCCAATTTAATTATTTTTTAAAACTATATGAAACTAAAATATCATGATTTTTCATTGATAAATTGCATTTTCGTAACACCATAAGAATTTTGAGAGCTTTTATATTTTATTTTTAGGTAGATTTCATTCAAAAATGTACCTATTGCAATGCCCGTCATTTCGGAGTTTCGTAAAAATTTTTGGTGACAAGGTTGTTAGGAAAGGAAGATCGTTTTTCTCCAACAGAGCACTTATGGAATCACTTTTCACAACAAACTTCACACTTAAGCCACATAAAAATTAAATAGGTTGACAGCTGATATAGCTTGGTTGTGAAAATTCTACGCAGTAGTTTTTGATTGGTTCCCTTTCAAACATCAAAAGTGCCAACTGACTTTGTTACTTTGTTACACGTCACAGGTTACACGTCACACGTTACATGCTCCACGTCACATTTAACACATTTCACGTCACACTGTAGAAGGAGGTATGGTAGACCGTAAAGTTCCACCAGTTGGTCGCGCACGCAATATTCCCTGCTGCTAGCTCGATTGGCACGGGGGTTCTATTGACCAACCTCAGTACAAGAAATTTCAAAACAACAAACAAAACAAAGCGTGCATAAATCACCACCCAGTTTCTCAAGTGTGATTAGCCACCATATCAGAAATATCCCTTAATTATTTACCCTAATAATTCATTTCCCTTTAGGATCTCACCGACAAAAAAAAAGTTAACCACATCGACAGCAAAGCCAATTAAATTTGTAATTTATGTGTATTACACTCCTCCCCAAGTGTTGACTTTAACCATACGCCTCGTCCCAATATCCAAAACTACTCCATTCCTAGTCCAGAACGAAGATAAATAGTCCATGATAAATAATTACACCAACAAACTTCGATTTTATTTTTTTTATTTCCTTTCTCATATAATTCTCATAACATTCTCTTAAATTATATTCGTAAGTCTTAATACTTTGACTCAACTTTTACTCTTTTGTTTTGGTTCTACTTTTGTTCACAATATCAAAACTTTTATCACTTAATTCGGATTTTCCACCCAACGAGACTTAACCATTCCACAAAGTTACTTGCCTTAACTCCCAAACGCCAACTCCACAAAACTTTAAATTTTTTCACAAAAATATCTCTAATATAACACTAATTTAGATGCTTTGAATTTTAGATTTAAAAACTTTAGTACACAACTTCAACTCTTTCCACTACCTATCAACTGGTCGACTCAATTACCATTCAAAAACTGATTAACTGATAAAAAAAAACTAATTAAAAAAATGTTCATGCCACGAGCCAAAAGAAAATAAGTCAGCATAAATTTTCTTATACAAAACCAGTAAATAAACAATACTTTTTAATTTTGTTCATAATTAGGTGAAAAACTATAACATGAAATTAATACTGGTTTCCCGTGTCAAATGGACTTATAAGAAATAATAAATGCGTGGCACACATAATAGGTTAAAAGTATCTGAAAATGTATGATTACAATTTCAAGTTACGCTATAGTATATTACTATAGATGAAGAGGACGGATAATGGAAGTACATCTGATTAAGTAAATCTTGCCCATTACAACACGTCACACATCACACGTCACACGCCACACTTCTGTCTTCTGACTTGTGACGTGTATCTGTCACAAGTCAGAATTCACAAGTCAAAATTCACAAGTCACACGTCACATCTGTTACGACTTTGTCTGCACCTGTTTAAAATGAATATAAATGTTTGAAATGTAAATCGGCTTTTCCGACGTTTTACTGTAATTGTTATCATCATACAACCTAAACATCTTGTTTTTATGATTTTTTTTGTTATTTTTATATACACATTTAGTTTCCAGTCAATACAAGTGGTGTCGATTAAAATCAATGTACCGTAGAATGACGGTAGAGACAAATTCAAACAAGATCGATTGTGCTACTTGTATATGTAGTAGTAGTTCTCCTATTTTATTCCAATTTTCCATAAATTATCGACTGATAAAATAATTAAAAATTATTTCTTTTCCTGGCTGGCTATCTAATTAAACGGAGCATATAAATAGGGATGTTCTATTGTGTAGATTACTTCTTAAAGTAAATATGTGATAATTATCTTGTGTTGTGTAAAGTAAAATTAAAGTAAAATTAAATTAATTTCAGTAATTAAATTAAAAAAAGTATAGTTCACACAAATCAAGATTCGCTGGTCTTTATCTACCCTAGTGTTGGTGGCATCGGATTATTATAATTGTTTCTTTTTGATTTAACCATTGAAGGTAAACTTCTTCTATTTCAAAATCTATAATCTATATTATACTAGCGGGACCCGGCGTGCTTTGCTACGCCTATAAAAAAGTTTGTGCGCGTACATTTTGTTGAATTAGAAAAAATAATTTCAAAGAGTCGGAATAAGAATAGAAAGCGTATTTTTTAATTTTTCCGTTTGGGAAATATGAATAACAGAGAGCATTAGCATTCTAGCTGATCAATCTAGATAGATTGAGAATCGAACGGCATGTCAAAATTTGAAAGTGATTGGTAAAGAGTTTTGGAGAAATTTTTAAGCTTGTTGTCGAATTTCCAATTCGATTAGCATTCGCACTATTAATAAGTCACAAGGCCAAACAATGTCAATTTGTGGGCTGGATCTAGAAACCTCGTGCTTTTCGCATGGTCAATTATATGTTGCGTGTTCGAGGGTTGGAAAACCTTCAAGTTTTATCGTATATGCCCTGAAAATATTGCAAAAATTATAACAATATCAAAATTTGAAACTTTTTACAAAATTTCAAAAATTATAAAAAAATCAAAAATTCAAACTTCTTCAAATTCTAAAAATATTCCAAAAATTCTTACAAAATCAAAAATTGAAGCTTTTTTCAAAATTCTAAAAATATTTATAAAATTCAAAATTCATAAATTCAAAAATTCAATTTGTTTTCAAAATTATAAAAATATTAACAAAATTAAAAGTACAAACTTTTTTCAAAATTCCAAAAATTATAATAAAAACAAAAATTTAAACTTTCTCAAAATTCTAAAAACATTCCGGAAATTCTTACAAAATCAAAAATTGAAACTTTTCCAAAAATATTGAAAAAATTTAGAATTCACAAATTCAAATTGCATGTTCAATCACATTTCATGACATACAAATAATTAATTTTATTTTTTTCCAAAAATTAAATGAAACATTCTTTTGACACACTGACAATATTTTTTTGACAAACTTATAATGAAATAATCTACTTTTTGATCTCACATACGAACCCCGACTATCAAGATTTCTTTAAACTCAAGGTTACTACTCATTATCACCTAAAACTACCGTTTTTAAGCAAAAAATATGAATATTTCCTTGTTTTGACACTCTTGACGATTTTTTTGACACACTTCTGGTACAGTTATCGAACATATCGTCCTGACAGCTATTTTAATTGAGTGTACCTGTTTTTAGAAATAAAAATTTTTGAAATCCTTTCAGCGGTTTTCTAAATTTCGTAGGTGGTGACGGACGACCGACCAGCAGACAGATATACATTTTTTTTGCTGTTTTAAAATCGTATTGACCTGAAACGTTGAGAAATGCCCTAAAAAGTGGGGGTAGGAATTTCACTTTTGGCTTGAGAATGTAATACTTATGTCTTTCAGACCGAAGTAATTGAAAAAAATTGTATTCCCGAATAGTTTCGTTTAATAGCCAAAAAATTCAAGTTATACAATACAGCCACTAGTATTGATCTCAATGAATTGGAGGTAGAATGTCGATCAGAATTGATAATCGCTGACAAATGTTATCTACAAATATATTGTAGGTGGTACGAAGTTCACCGAGTGGGTCTTCTAGTAAAAATTTGTAATTTTAATTTAAATCAGTGCTAATCGGTGTACAATATTTTTAGTTAACCTGTTTTTTGCTAATACAATAAGATTTGCTGATTTACCCACACGTGAGCATGCAACATATAGTTGTTCATGGGAGAAACATGGATTTGCCAAGTCCAAGCCACAAATGGAAATTGATTGAGACTTATTTATGGTCATGGCGAAAGCCAAACGAATAGGAAATTGAAGTCTTTTGAATGGTGTTGGAGAATCTGATGGTATCAATGGAGAATCTGATGGTATCAACTTTTTATTATTATTTTTTAATATCAACACAATGCTTTAAACTGTAGCTAGCTTCATTCTTTATTGATCATGAGGAAAAAGTTAAGAAATTTTAAACTTTTTCATTGAGAAAAATATATTTCAAAAATAAATTTTTTTTCCTCAAAATAAATTTTCATACAAACTTTGTAAAAGTAATTTCATTGTGCATGCACTGTAATGTTTTTGGGGCTTAAACTGTTAAAGGCTCAAAATAGCTAAACGTTAAAGGCTCAAAATAGTTTTTATGCCTTTTTGGACAATTTATTAACCTTTCAAAAACGTCCATGAAATAATGACTGTCCATGAAATAATGATTTTAAGCGGCGTTTAAAAGTAATATTATGCAATACCCCAACAAACTATTGTTTTAATACAGATTTAGTGACAATACAAAGTAGTTATCATCATTATAGCATTTACTGTTTTTTGTCAAACCAAATTTGAAATTTTTCACCTTCGTGATTTTGAATCTAAAATATAAATAAAAACCAAAAAGCAAAAAAAACGGAACGACGTGACTTGATTCGTACTCGAAACTTTTTGGTTGATAGCTCATGTTATTGGCCATTACGTTATCTAGACGTATTTACTACTAACCGTAATTTTGGGTATTCATAGAGAAATCATTAAAATTAATAAACTTTAAAGTCGTGTTGTCAAAATTCTAATGATTTCTAATGAATTTTAATGTTTTTACGACGTTCGGTAAAGTAGATTTTTTCTGTATTATTTGCCGTGACTCATTTCTCAAAAATGCCGATGAAATTGAAATTTAGTCGTTTTTCGCAGAAATATTATTTTTTGTTTTGCTTTATCTTCTTCTACAAAAATTAAATTACGAGAAAACAAATATTGAAAAACATATATTACATGAATTTCAACACCACAACCTGGCAAAATTTATTCAAATGCGATGGCAGAGTAAATTGAAATTTTTGAGTCAATTTGCAGATTCAATTTCATCGATAATGGGCCACAGCAATTATTATTTTAAATAAAATTATTATTTTTAAACAAATTTATTAGTACTTACACAATTTTAATTTATTCTTGTAAAATACTTATTATTTTGAAGTTAAAAATAATAATAATTAAATGATACACAACACAATTAAAAAAAAAATACTTCACAAAATAGAAAGAGCTATGCGTTAAACTTCAAAACTGTATCATTATAACAAAAAGTTGAAACCAACAGTTTTTTTGGGGCCTACGCTGATGATTTAAAAAGTCCATGATGAAGTTGTGTCACTTACGTTAAATGTGTTTACGAAATACATTTAACATTCAATTCGCAATTAAAATATATTAAAACTTTTATGAAAAATTTAACCTATTTTCGTATTTCTTTTACGGACAGAAGAAAATAAAGTATTTTATATATTATGCTCAATATTTTCAGTAATTGTCAGAAATAGTTCATAAAGAAACTTAAATTATTTAATTGTAGTATAATGAGAAATTTCATAGATAATTTTTAAAATTATTCAAGTTGTGTTTTGAATGAAATCCCATATAAATTTTATTGAATTTATTCTCTTTTCCCCCTTTTGCAGCGCCAAAAGAAATTTAAATTATTTAATTGTAGCAAAATGAGAAATTTCATAGATAATTTTTAAAATTATTCAAGTTGTGTTTTGTATGAAATCCCATATAAATTTTATTGAATTTCGTTTCTTTTCCCCCTTTTGCAGTGCCATTGCAGCAAACACCGGAACAAAATAATCGCTCAATAACATATTTGATAGTCTATATGGGCCCTACATGGATGATTAAAAAGTCGATAAAGCAGTTTTGACAGTAAATTAATTGATTTACGCCGCCATCTGAAAGTTTGCTTATGAACTATCCATATTTAACATTTAATTCGCAATTAAAAAATATTTAAACATTTAATTGAAATAAAAACTATCCTATCTCTCAAGTTGGGCTATTGTACACACACTGTACAACATTTCATTAAGATTGGTTACGTTGTTGCGGAGTTTATCGCGGACAAACATCGTGACACGTGATTTTTATATATATAAGATAAATTAAAGTGATTCGTGTTTCGTTATTTAGATCATAAATTGGAGGACTTGTTTTCCTATTTTCGTTGCCATCGTTCTTGATTGCAGCGTTTTGGATAGTATATGCAATTTTAATACTCAGTACTTTAAATTTTATCACGTATATGTAATATGTATATGCAAAATTAAGTTCTGTACATAAGAAGCAAAATAGAAACTAGAAATTCGAGTGAATGAAAAAGAAAAGTTCGCGAATTAACTACCGTTTGATGAATAGCCGGCATATTTCCACATTTCAGGATGCTGTTTTTTTTATTTGTGATCTGTTTCTTTGTTAGTTGTAAATTATCGGCTCTGACCGTTTGTAGTAGCATTTAATTGAATCTAATTGTTTTTATATAGTGTATTAAATTTATTTAATTTATTTATTTATTAAATTTATTTATTTATTTATTTACATACGGTTAAATTTACGCACTAAATGATTAATAATACATAAATATGTTTGTATAAATATATTATGTTAAAACAGTATTTGCGGCTTGTTATTTCTATGTTGTGTTGTTGAAATGAGGGGCTAAGCTCGCGGGCGATTGGGAGTTGTGGGTGAACATGGGGAATTCCACGAAACGGGTGATGGGACCAGAAGGGACCATACTCGAATGAGGTGAAAATATTTTTTTTTGTGTAAAAAAGGGACTAATCGGAACCATTAGATTAAACCAGTTACCATTAAATAAAATAGTTAAATGAAGTAACCGAATCTGTAGTCTGCCTTTCATTTTTTTTTGTTTTTTATTATTTACAGCAGTGATTCCAGGTTGTTACGAAGGGATGGTAAACCCCACCCCGATCCGCTGGTCAGCTAGCTGGGGATCAAATCCATTGCTAACCATTCAAAACCCACGTAACGACAAACTGATTTTTTCTGTGACAGGGGGATGTAACCTTAACCAATGTAGTTTTGAATTGGGGTTGCATCCTATACACCTACCTGTCATACATCTAACAAGTCACACGTCACAAGTCACATGTCACACGTCACACTTCACAAGTCACAACGCACAAGTCACAACTTACAGGTCACAAGTCACAAGTCACAAGTCACAAGTCACAGGTCACAAGTCATAAGTCACAAGTCACAAGTTACAGGTCACAAGTCACAAGTCACAGGTCACAAGTCATAAGTCACAAGTCACAAGTCACAAGTTAAAAGTCATAAGTCACAGGTCATAAGTCACAGGGAACAAGTCCCAGGTCAATTGTCACAAGTCATGTCACATGTCACACGTCACACGACCCAACGTAACACGTCACACGTCACACAACACATGTCACACGTCACACGTCACAAGTCACATGTCACAATACTTCAAAAAACACTTTAAAAAATTGCAAAAAAGATTTTTTTACCGGAAGTTGGGATGCAGAACTGTTTTGAGCCATATTAAATGCTTATGTACCAAGTTTCGTCCAATTTGATTATCAGGTACATATGTTCCTGATATTTAAAAAAAACAGGTGTTAGGGAGACCCTCACCACTTTGTTTAATATCGCTCAAAAACTAATCAGTTCATTACCATACATATTGTAAAAGAGAACTAGCTCCATTGGAAAACCAATGAAGTAGTTATAGCAGGCCGCATACCTAGTTCAATTTTGAACCCTAAACTAGCTTCAGTCAGCGGGAACGAGAGAGTATACCTGCTGCCTAGTACAACTTGCTGGATTTTACGCGTATATGGGATATATAACGGTTCGGATATCAAAAGAAAAGCAGGTCGAAGAAGCCACAACCGGCACGTTCACCCCCATAATTAATCTAACATTCACACGCTCTCGCACCTCATACACTCACGCATACACACATACACACACACACCTGCGCACATCACAGGGCTGAGCTTCAGGCTACTATGGGTGTCACAGGTGGCGGATAGTGAACGGCCTACATTCTGATATGATGTATGTAGGTGAGCTGCGAATACGAAAATAAGCAGTCCCCGACCAAGAGCGCAACATAAATCCACGAGCGTTTGTCCCACAGTGAGCGGCGCACTGGTCAGCGTCTGTCTTCATGTTAGAAGCGGCTGTTTATTTCCACCTGGCAGTAGGCATAAAATGTTAAGAGAAGAAAAACTAACCGAAACTAACCGAAAATAAAAGCATATGGGAGAGTCAATCACTCCGCATAGCCTCATGCAATTTATGCTGAGCTCAAAAGACAACTGGGACATACGAACGAGATCATTACAAGTATGATGAAACGACTGAGACAAGACGAACGAAGAGCAGCCATGCTCAACACTACACAGCGTAACCACGACAACACATAATAATCGAGAGAGTACTACACTCAACCCCTGCCCTGCGAAGGAATGTCTTAATTGGTGGTACCGCAGGGATACAACAGGACCACAAGAGCAAGAGAGATGGTTTTACCCGGTAAAAATCCGCGCGTAATGTCGGGTTCCTGACCTTTTTGAAACTTTCCATCTTCCTACGTAAAACAAAAAAAAACAAAAAAACGCCTGCACACATACTCCTATACATATATCCATGTATATACACACACTCACACAACCCTTCACTTATATGCAATTTAAAGGTACTCACCGCATGCTAGTAGTAGATCCCACGGCCTTGTTTCCGTTGGATCAGAAGATTATCTCTCTTTCAGTCCAATTATATGATGAGGATCATGCAATGGTGGACGAATATATACTGCTGATATTTAAAATTGGTACTTTTGTTGAATATAACTGAACGTAAGCAGCGGCAACGATGAAATACAGAACTATTGTCTCATGCAATGTTGAATGAATATATACAGCTGATGTTTAAAATTGGATAATATTGTTATAGGTGAACGGCGAGCGACTGTAGTAATACAAAAAGAAAAACTATTGTCTCATGCAATGGTGACTGGAGGTGCAACAGCTGATAAGAAAAATTGACAATACCGCCTCACACAGTAAATATAGGTGAACAATGAGCAACTGTAACTCAAAACCCACCAATTGTATATTATCCACTGTTTCACCTTGTGATTAAATGAAAATTAGTTTTGGTTTTCTTGTATTTTCACTCGCGACCATTTTAGTTTGAATTTACATAAAAACAGTTCAACCTTGCGGACTCGTCATTATTCTGATTCACACAAAAAAATGTACTAACTATTCCATTTCGCTATAAATTTAATGTCGAGCAATACAAACAACGAAAGATTTTTTTTTTTGTTCCAATTAACTTCTTTCTCTTAATTTAGTTATTACAAATTTAAACTACACACATTTTGTATAAGTATTATTACCTTAGGATTGCTTTTAATTAAGCAAAAGAAATTGATTCTAATAAATTTATTTAATTGCACTAAAACTTTTACTACAGTTATTAAATTAATTTAAACTAATTTTACACACAAAACAATATCATGAGAATCGCAACTCTCGATTGGAATCTTTAGAGTAAGAAAAAATGTCAGAAATAAACAACTTACAGTCTTTTTTCTTGAAAGCTCCAGAAACTGCCAGCACGAAAATTATAATCCACTGAGAGATTTTTCTGTTTTTACAGCACATAGATAAAACAATTTTTGTTTCTCCTAAATTGCAGTCACAAACATACAAACTTTTTTTTAAATTCCACTAATGAATTGCAATTTTTCCACGAAGGAAATATATATCAAGATGACAGCTCATCCAGAAACAAAATTCAATAAGAAAATAATAGAATAAGAGGCTCTCTATATTTGAGTTCAAGTATTTATAGTAGATGGTGAAGCATAAAGGTCGATTTCCACGATGAAAAGGAAACGATCAGTTTATTTTTTCTTTATGTTTCCACCCACTTAGTGTACCCATTAGGAAAGTTGTTTTGCTTAACTTCTTTCTTTATTTTTGTTCGTTTGAACTCATTTCACCATTACAATATTTGCATCTTTTTCCAAAGTGTCATCAAAACTCTTTCACGAACGAATGTTGTATGCTCCCAACAAACTTAAAAAACATGGTGAAAAAAAACTACTGTTGTATGGTGGCCCCCCTAACCCTTAGTCCAATACTCCAATGTATCCCAAAAGCTGATGAAATTTTTCTCATATTGATTGAAACGTTTTACCAACGTTTTATAAAAATCGATCCGTAATTGTAGGCTGCGGTAGGGATAAACACTTGAAAAAAACCCGGAAGTGACAAACGGGAAGTTGGTATGCAGAAGTATTGGAAACAGTACTAAAACCTTATATACCTACCAAGTTTCAATAAGATAGAAAGCCGGGACTAGAAGTTATTGAATATTTAAACTTAGAGGTGTTCGGAAGACCCCCCTCCATTTTGTCAAATTTTGAATTGAATTCAGATCTTCCATTTTCAAGTGAGCCTGGATCATTTTGCCAAAGTTTTATCAAGATTCAATGCAGGAATGTGACAAAACCAACACAACCACCCACCCACCCACACACATACTCCAAAATTTTTATTATGGCTATTTAGATAGAGAGTGGTCCAAAACAAAATTTGGGGTATGTAAGATTTTTTTTTCTCGATAAGACGATAAATTGTATTACCTCACACAATTTAAAATTGTGTTGAAGTAAAAATTATGTTTGCGGTAGATAAAAATAAAAATCGGATTTTAACGTTTTTATCGATAATTTTAAGGACATGTTAAAAAATGATCGACACAAAAATTTAAGGTTTCTTATTTATCTACAACTTTTATGTTACTTTTTTTCCGATAATATGCATATTAGAGCAATAAATCGTATAAAACCAACATCAAATCCTCAATACGTATATTCAACTACCCCCACCCGTTTTCCGAAACCTTTGCCAGATTAAGTTTATTTGCTTTAATTATAACTTATAATTTACCCTAAATTTTTCGACCATCCACATACTGTTAAGAATTTCTTTTTTACTGATTGATCCTGGTCTAATAAGAACAATACTGAGTCTAATATCACTGTTAAAATATGTTTTGACGTACCAACATGTGGGTGGTGAAATGGCTGAAGTTCATTATTATACTTCTCAAATCACTCCATGTTACCATCCATCATTTTCAATTCTTACATCATAATCATTAAATCTTATAATTAAAATCTTTTGTTAGATTTATATATTCCACAGTTTTCGTTTCTCGTCTCCTTTTACCAAACGACATTTCTAGCTTAATTATTTCAACATGATTTAATTTAGATAATTTAAGAAGATAAATATTTTACTATCTTACACAAAAAGAAAATATAATAAATATTAAATAAAATTAATTTCATTATTTAATTTTACTGAAATACATGAATAACTTTCTTTTCATGAATTCGTTTTTTAGATCTTCTTTCTTCTCATTTGTCTCGCTAAGAAAATGAAGTTTGAATTCAAAAGAAAATTATTTATGACAAACTATAGAGGAAAACCACGACATAAAATTTTTTTTTACAAAAATTTTTATTTGTTTTGTTTTTTTTAATGACTGCTATTAATATTTCATGTCATTGTCAACTTACCAATTGATAGTAAAGTTTGTGTTGCATTTTCTAGTTTTGATACAGTGTCGCTTGGAGACTTTAGTTGATAGAGCAAACAAGTATGTTGTAAGTATTTAGTATGGATTGTAGAGGGAAGACGCGACACATTCCACAGTATTTCTCTCAATGCCATTGACGTTATACTTATTCAGAACGAAAGAAATTAGCTCTTAAAATTTGATTCATATGTGAAGACTGAAATTTATATTTTAATTGAAATTCAAGATGATTCTTATATTTTGTTCTAATTAATTTTTTTTCTCTTAACCATCAAGCACTTCAGTCAAAAATCGTCTAGTCAAGTCGTAATGATTAACGTTTGGATTGAATGACAACTTGAAAGCTTTTATCAATCAAATTTGTAATGAAAATGATTTTGGATTTTTATTCTTTTGATTAGAATGATATGGATTTACCATAACTGTTTTGTAGTTTGAGTAATTTGGATGTGTAGGTATGAGATCTGAAGATTTTTTTTAATTTGTTGAATCATATTATAAATAATGATTCATATCGAACATATTATACTAGGCGTAATTTGTTTTGTGTTTTCAACCAAAATTAAATGATTTGAATCAAGATTGGAAGATTAATGATAAAAATTAATTGGCTGCCAGATTTATGAACAGATTAAAAATGTTTCGAAAAGAGAAGGCTCCATACAAATCATTAAAATAGTATGTTATCTGAACGAAAAAAGTTTAGGATAACATCAGTGAATGTGAAAAACATGGGTTAACTGTCGTGCGTTGTTTGAATTCTACTAGTGCTGGTCCGATGTTGTATCTAAATCTCGACAGTTTTGTTATTACACTAGAAATAGGAAAATATTTAAGTCATGCATAAATTAATCAATCTGAAAGCGTTTGGTGTTGATATTCTTTCCTCACTGTTTTACATGTAAGAAAAAGGCGATGAAAGGCGATAGGCGATGAAAGGCAATTGTGCAATATACCGGGTGATTTTTTTAACCTGAAACTTTCAAATATCTCGAAAAATAAGCACTCTACGGAAAAAATGTCCATCTTCAAAATTTAATCATTCCGCGGACGAAACACATTAGTGCAAAAAAATAGTCCCCTGTACCCCCTCTTTTTAGGTGGGCGGGGGTAACTTTGAATCTAAAATAGGAACCCCAATTTTTTATTGCAGATACGGATTCTACGGCTAAAAGTACGTACGATTTGACTAAAAAATTTGGTTCGATTCATGATAAATGGCGCTGTAATCGACGAAATTCAATTTTTTAGATTTCTTTTACTAAGAACATATGCCTACGATTTTGTAATACTTTTAAAATAAAAAATATCACGTTTTCATTGTAAAAAATTTATTAATGTAAATGGCTGGGGAATAAACAAGCTGGTGAATAAACAAGCTCTACCGATCCAGCGACTATTTAAATCACGATGTAATACTTCACGTGCTACCATCGAATGGTGTGCTGGACAACCATCATGTTGAAACCACATGTTCTGTCGCACTTCTAAGCTCAAGTCTTCAAGTATTACATCGTGATTTCAATGGTCGCTGGATCGGTAGAGCTAGTCCGGTAAATTGGCCTGCCAGATCACCAGTTCTTACTTCGCCCGATTTCTTTTTGTGGGGCTATCTCAAAGAG
Source organism: Diogma glabrata (assembly GCA_963693315.1). Classification (NCBI taxonomy): domain Eukaryota; kingdom Metazoa; phylum Arthropoda; class Insecta; order Diptera; family Cylindrotomidae; genus Diogma; species Diogma glabrata. The sequence goes on from OY856188.1 coordinate 75,057,220, forward strand.
AACGTTTACAAACAAGAACCAACAACACGTGAGAATATAATTGGGCGAATCAATAATGCTTGTGCCGAAATTCAAGCAGACACACTTCTCAGTTGTGTACAGTCGTTTGAAGAGCGGATTAATAAGTGCATTGAAGTCGAAGGCCATAATTTTGAACACTTATTTTAAGCTAAAATTTGTTTATTCACCAGCCATTTACATTAATAAACTTTTTACAATGAAAACGTGATATTTTTTATTTCAAAAGTATTACAAAATCGTAGGCATATGTTCTTAGTAAAGAAATCGAAAAAATTGAATTTCGTCGATTACAGCGCAATCTATCATGAATCGAACAAATTTTTTTAGTCAAATCGTACGTAATTTTAGTCGTAAAATCCGTATCTGCAATAAAAAATTGGGATTCCTATTTTAGATTCAAAGTTACCCCCACTCACCTAAAAAGACGGGGGGTGGGGACTATTTTTTTCCACTAATGTGTTTCCCCACGGAATGATTAAATTTTAAATATGGACTTTTTTTCGTAGAGTTCTTATTTTCCGAGATATTTAAAAGTTTCAGGTTAAAAAAATCACCCTGTATAATAAACTTTTTATTAGCTTACAGGTGATTTTAAATAGTTCATTTGAACAGTTATTTTTTACAGGACTTCAAAATAATAAAAAAACTGAGAAACTTCAAACCATACCTTTGAATTGAAAAAATTCCAATTTCTTTAATTTAATAAGTTTAATTTATCTTAAAAATCCAAAATAAAAAAACGATTTTTCACGATAGATGAAATGCGTCATTTGAACGACCGACAGTTAATTCGACCATGTCGACTTTATACTTGGCATACACTCACAAAAAAAACTAAGTAAATTTTACAATTGGCAATTGCCAATGGCAGAACAAAATTTTTCGATTTTTCGACTATGAACTTCGGTCGAATTTTGAAATTTCAATCTTTGTTTTTGGATTAATTTTTGAAATATTTTTAGAATTTTGAATAAAGTTTAAATTTTTAGTTTTATTATAATTTTTAAAATGTTTTTGGAGTTTTGAAAAAAGTTTCAATTTTTTAATTTTGTAATAATTTTTGCAATATTTTTAGAATTTTGGAAAACGTTTGATATTTTGATTTTGTTATAATTAATGGAATTTTCAAATTTCAAAAATTTTTAAAATTAGATTGGATTTGGATTTATTTTAAAAATATTTCTAGAATTTTGAAAAAAAGTTTTGATTTTATTATAATTTTTGAAACATGTTTAGAATTTTGAAAAAAATTTGTATGTTAAATTTTGTTATAATTTTTGCAATATTTTTAGAATTATGGAAAAAGTTTCAATTTTTGAATTTCGAATTTTTGGAATATTTTTAGAATTTTGAAAAAAGTTGGTATTTTCGATATTGTTGTAATTTTTGCAATATTTTAAGAATTTTGAAATAAGTTTCAATTTTTGATTTTGTTATAATTTTGAAATTTTTTTAAGAATTTGGAAAAAAGTTCTCTGATTTTGTAATAATTGTTCCCGAGTGAAAATAACACGCCGAGAAATAAAAAAATTTCGGCGTGTTTTAATCTAAAAAGATGCATGGTAAAAAGAACCGAAAATAAACCAAGAACTAGCCTAGGTAGTGAACACAAAGCCGAAAAAATACAAACATGACACCGAAAACAAGCTGACAGTTGATTAAGTATAAAACAAAATAACGCCGATATAACTCCGAAATATTGAAAAAAGGCCTAAACAAAACTGAAACAAGACCGATAAAAGGCTGAAAGCATGATAAATAAGATCGAAATGAAACCAATCAGGGTTCATTTCGGTGTAACTAAGGGTTCTTTAAGCTTTGTTTCGGTTTTGTTTAGGCCTTTGTTCAATATTTTTACGTTATATCGACGTTGTTTAGGCTTATAATTATTCAACTTTCGGCCTGTTTTCGGTGTCATTTAGGTATTTCGGCCCAAATTTTAATTATTTTTATCGAAAAGAACTCATTTTTCTCTACAAATCGACATATTTTTTTAAATCCGTCAAGTGGTTCTTGAGCTAGGGCTAGTTTTTTAAGCCACGATTTCATCTATAATCAAAATAACGTATCTCGAGAACAACTTGGCGGATTAAAAACTAATTATAACATTTCAAAGATAAGCGTAAATAATTTTTAGTAAAACATAATTGAATTAAAATTTTTGATACTCTTGATTTTTATAAAAAATTCAAAACTAAAAAATTAATAAGAGTTGGAAGGTTGATGTCTCCTTTGTTTCTCATATTTTCTCCCATTATTTCTAAACTTCATTAATTTTCTACAAAAATCCAAAAAAATGGGTTTTGGTGATGTTTTTTGGAAATTATAGAAATTTTTTAATAACTCATTATCTGCAAATATAATTCGAAAGTTTTTAAAAAGTTGCTATAATTTTCAATCTGAGAATCTTAAGATTAGAACACCCTCACCCCGGAAAAAAGGCTTCGTTATAAAATAGGAACTGGAAAAAAACAAAAACAGATCCGGAAGCAAAAACTAAATTTTATCTAAACGTAAAAAAAGACCGGACTACCGAATCAGAACGTAGAACGTGCGCACTCTGAGAGCCCCTAATGCTCTCAAGGGCCTAGAAACTGAGGCAAAAAATTGGATAACCAATAATACGACTATTACTCACTCTTTATAAAGAGCCGTCATGAAAAAATTAATGCAAAGACCAGTTAAATCAGACCAGCTTAAAAAAAATCAGAATTTACTGAAAATTGTAACCACCTTTTTTCCCACATGAGCGAGACGCAGTTGATAGTTATGTATCAGCTGTATACATGGATAAGAATATACTAACCGTTATGAAACAGGAAGTGTTGGCAGCCGTTAATAGAACTGAAAATAAAAAAACTCCAGGTGCCGACAGCGTTCTGAACGTTTAGTATAAAATGAGAGTTCACGCTAAACGATTTTATTTGATACGCCTGCTTAAAAGAAGGGATGTTTTCGGAAGAGTGGAACCAAAATAATAATAAAAATAAAATAAGATAATTGTAATGAAACAACTTTATTAAATATTGCAAATCACAACAACCAGCTCTGCAACGTCACGAATAGTTATGGAGAAATAACGATAAAGAGAAAAGAAACTACTCTTACATTTGTTTGCAGAGATTGCCATACATACCTTATTCAACCTGGGCACTTTGTCAAAACATATCTGCATATTTTTACATGAATAATTCTCGTTTATATGTAATAAAAACAATGTCATACAGTTTGCTGCAGGTACATGCTTGGAAAATGGAACTCTAGATTTGAATTCTGGAAAAGAAAACACAATCGACATTTACAATAAGTAAATAAAGTAAAATTGCTTGCCAAAACAATTAACAAACAGTCTTTACAATTATATAATTTAGACGACGTGAACAGCAAAACAACAATTTTTTGGATTAAAAGGATTAAATTCTTGCACACATAAGAAAAGGATAAATAAATTTAAATGTTTCATTTTAATGCGATAATGGTTTGAGAAATGAGCCTAAAGCAAAAGCTTTCTGGTATTAGAGACATTGAAATAATAGAAGTAACAACGTTTTTTTACGAATAAACCAATTATATATATCAAAATTCAAGCACTTAATTATTATACATAGTCACCAAAACAACAATTTTTTTTTGTATTCCGCTTATCAAAATAACAGAATTTCTCGAAATAATTTCGGATAGCCACATCAACAATTTTTCCCAAAAGAATTTAGATCTATAATCCAGTCCAACTTATAATTCTATTATAATTCTATTTATATTTATAAACGATAATATCAGTTGTCTTAAAAATCGGGAATTGTCCCATTTTATTTAATTTTATTGTATTATCAAACACACGTCTCCATTGTCACAAACTAAGATAACGACTGATATGATATTTTATTATTTGAATCAGAAGGTTTTTAAAAAAATAATCCTAAATAAACAAATGTGGAGGGGCTGAAATCTCACAGCTCTGAGATATCAAGACTTCGGTCTGGGTTAAGGATTTTGATATAGTTTTCGGCAAAAAACTTTTATGGGGACATGGTTTCTAGTTTTGGGCAGCAATGTATATCAAACATAACTTTTTGTTAAAGTACATGTATTTTTTATCTCTGTTTAGAAATTTATTACAAAACTAACACGAAACATCAATACGTTGTCGGAAAATTATAACAGATCATAAATTAACATAATTTAGTAAAAGGATTATACACTCAGCAAACTACTCAAAAACCTCTCCATTTAGCGTTTCGAGAAAATATTTCAAAATCACAAATTCATATTTCATTCAAAATTCCAAAAATATTGTAAAACTAAATAAAGTCCAAAGTTTAAACTTTTTTCAAACAAAATTCTAAAAATATTTCAAAAATGATTACAAAATCAAAGATTAAAACTTTTTTCAAAAATTCTAGAACTGTTGCAAAAATTATAACAAAAAAAAAAATTGTAACTTTTCCAAAATTATAAAAATTATAATAAAATCAAAAACTTAAAATTTTTCAAATTCTAAAAATATTCCAAAGATTCTTCCAAAATCAAAAATTGAAACTTTTTTCAAAATTCTAAAAATATATACAAAAAAATTCAAAAATTTTATTTTTTTTTCAAAATTCTAAAAATTTTCAAAAAATTAAAATAAAATCAAAAATTGAAACTTTTTCTATATTCTAATAATATTCCGAAAATTCTAAAAATATTGCAAAAATTATAACAATATAAAACATTGAAACTTTTTCCAAAATTATTAAAATTATTATAAAATCAAAAATTCAAAACTTTTCAAAATTCTAAAAATATTCCAGGATTCTTACAAAATCAAAAATTGAAGCGTTTTTCAAAATTCTACAAATATATATAAAATTAAAAAATTTGTTTTTCAAAATTCTAAAAATATTTCGAAAATTAGAATAAAATCAAATATTTAAACTTTTTCTAAATTCTAATAATATTCCAAAAATTCTTAAAAATTCAAATATTCAAACATCTTCCAAAATTCTAAAAATATTGCAAAAATTATAACAATATCAAAAATTGAAACTTTTTCCAAACTTATAAAAATCATAATAAAATCAAAAACTTAAAATTTTTCAAAAATTCTAAAAGTATTCCGAAAATTCTTACAAAATCAAAAATTGAAACTTTTTCAAAATTTCAAAAATATTTCAAAAACTATAACAAATTCAAAAATTTCCATGTTCATTTATATTTACGTAAACAAACAGCTAAATTTTTTTTACAAAAAATTATCTAAAAAAATAAATGAAATCATTTTTCTGACACACTTGACAATATTTTTTTGACAAACTTATAATGCAATAAAATTCTCAATAAAAATAATTTCATGTTCATTATACATTTCATTTCATACAAATAACTAATTTTATTTTTTTCTAAAAAAATAAATGAAATTATTCTTTTGACACACTTGACATTATTTTTTGACTAACTTATAATTCTCAATAATAATAATAAAATTTCATGTCAAACAAATAATTATTTTATTTTTTTCCAAAAAATTGGGTAAAAAAATATATAAAAATTTTTCTTTTGACACACTTGACAACGTTTTTTTGACAAACTTATAATGCAATAATCTAGTTTTTGATCTCACATACCAATCCCGACCATCAAGATTTCTCCAAATTCAATGTTCCTACTCCTCATCACTTAAAATGAACGTTTTTAAAGCCAAAAATATGCAAATTGCCTTGTTTGGACATACTTGACGATTTTTTTGACACACTTCCGGTACGGTTATCGAACATATCGTCCTTTAGGCTCTTCCCATTGAGTAAACCTATTTTTAAAAGAAAAATTTTTTGAAATTCGTCTAGCGGTGTTCTAGATTTCGTAGGTTGTGACGGCCGGCCGGCAGACAGACATTCATTTTTTTTTTGCTTTTTTAGAATCAGTAGGCCCTAAAACATCGAGAAATGCCAAAAAAAGTGGGGGTAAGAATTTCACTTTTAGCTCATGAATGTAATACTTAGGTCTTTCAGACCGAAGTAATAATACATAATATATATTTTGTCAAAATTAATAATGCCAATATTATCCGTGTAATATCGGCCTGTTTAAGCTGTAGATAAATTTAATATTATTACTTCATCGGCCTCTTTTCGAGTTATTATCGGCTTTAACTAATTTTCAAACGAAAATATTATCGGTCCGCTTTCGTTGTCCAAACATTTAAATAATAATATTTCTATTTTTGGGCTGAAGTAATACTTGGCTTCTAGTAATTATTTGGGTGTCTTTTCGACAATAAATCGGTTTTTTGTCTTCTTTTCAGCGTCTTTTCGGCCTTTATTTTTCCACTCGCGTTGGAACATTTTTGGAATTTTAAAAAAAGTTTAGATTTTTGATTTTATTTTAATTTTTAGAATATTTTTGGAACTTTAAAAGAAATTTGAATTATGATATTGTAATATTTTCTCTAAATCCTTATTGGAGAAGTTTTTGAATAGTTTGCGTCGAGTTGTATCATCTTTTCACTTAATTATGTTAATGTTATGTTTCATACAAATAACTAATTTTATTTTTTTCTAAAAAAATAAATGAAATTATTCTTTTGACACACTTGACATTATTTTTTGACTAACTTATAATTCTCAATAATAATAATAAAATTTCATGTCAAACAAATAATTATTTTATTTTTTTCCAAAAAATTGGGTAAAAAAATAAATAAAAATTTTTCTTTTGACACACTTGACAACGTTTTTTTGACAAACTTATAATGCAATAATCTAGTTTTTGATCTCACATACCAATCCCGACCATCAAGATTTCTCCAAATTCAATGTTCCTACTCCTCATCACTTAAAATGAACGTTTTTAAAGCCAAAAATATGCAAATTGCCTTGTTTGGACATACTTGACGATTTTTTTGACACACTTCCGGTACGGTTATCGAACATATCGTCCTTTAGGCTCTTCCCATTGAGTAAACCTATTTTTAAAAGAAAAATTTTTTGAAATCCGTCTAGCGGTGTTCTAGATTTCGTAGGTTGTGACGGCCGGCCGGCAGACAGACATTCATTTTTTTTTGCTTTTTTAGAATCAGTAGGCCCTAAAACATCGAGAAATGCCAAAAAAAGTGGGGGTAAGAATTTCACTTTTAGCTCATGAATGTAATACTTAGGTCTTTCAGACCGAAGTAATAATACATAATATATATTTTGTGAAAATTAATAATGCCAATATTATCCGTGTAATATCGGCCTGTTTAAGCTGTAGATAAATTTAATATTATTACTTCATCGGCCTCTTTTCGAGTTATTATCGGCTTTTAACTAATTTTCAAACGAAAATATTATCGGTCCGCTTTCGTTGTCCAAACATTTAAATAATAATATTTCTATTTTTGGGCTGAAGTAATACTTGGCTTCTAGTAATTATTTGGGTGTCTTTTCGACAATAAATCGGCTTTTTGTCTTCTTTTCAGCGTCTTTTCGGCCTTTATTTTTCCACTCGCGTTGGAACATTTTTGGAATTTTAAAAAAAGTTTAGATTTTTGATTTTATTTTAATTTTTAGAATATTTTTGGAACTTTAAAAGAAATTTGAATTATGATATTGTAATATTTTCTCTAAATCCTTATTGGAGAAGTTTTTGAATAGTTTGCGTCGAGTTGTATCATCTTTTCACTTAATTATGTTAATTTATGATCTTTCATAATTTTCCGTATTGATGTTTCGTGTTAGTTTTGTTCTAAGCAGAGATAAAATACTTAATTTCTAACTATAGATAAAATACTTGTCCTTTTACAAAGAGTTTTATGTTTGCTATACATCGCTGACCATAACTAAAACAATGATCTCATAAATATTTGTTGCCGATTAAATTAATGAAACGAACAATAGCTCATTGATCTAACGCTTTTGATTGTTTTGATTTAACTTATAACAAAGTCGATTGGCCTTTCTAATTACATATGGTAAGCTGGGTTTTTAGTAAATTATCTATAAAAAATACGATATTTAAGCAAGGCAATTTGGTTCTTATCACAACTAAACAACATTAGAAATTCCACATTAAGATAACTTTAAAATAGATTAGATGAGATTAAATTTAGTGGTGTTATGTTGTACTACGACCAAAATGCACCCACATTTCTACTCCCAAGTAAATACCCAGCTAGAGCACCTCCTCCTCCAACGCATCTTCCTTCAGGAACATCTGGATATGAAGAAGGTTAAGTTTATGCAGGTCACGCCCGTCAATATAATAACTCCTCTGATGAAACCTTCTCATGTAGATCAAGGCTACACAATTTTAGAGAAGATGGGCTAGGGTCTCTTCTTCCAAAAAACAAATCTACATTTAGCTCTTTACTCCAACAGTTGGTTTGAAATCATTCAAACGCAGTTATATTCTTTGGTTGTTTTTCGAGGGCATGCCTATAATTGTATCTTTGATCTGGCCAGTATTCTTCATTATATTTCAACCATTTTGGTCCGTTCCACCATAATTCAAATCCTCTTAGTTCTGAAGCTAAAACACCTCGGCTCGCACAGTCAACTGGCTTTTCTGACGATGGTACGTATCTCCAATGATTGCAGGGTAAGCTTCCCAAATTCTCCGAATTTGCTTTATTGGTGCTACTTTACTTTTTGCTGTCACTAGTTCTACATGAACTTGTTGATTGGGTGTAGTTATTTTGAAGTAAATAACAACGGCATGCGCACCTTCACCAGCGTCGCAAAATCCATGGATGTCTACTATACAGTATGATTACAACATCCAATAAACCTGGAGATAGAAATTAGCTTTACTTCTTGGAAATTAAATCGTACTTTATCCCTGAATCTGAATCTCTTGTAAGACATCAGCCCATCCTAAATTTAAAACCCACAATGTTTGCATAAACATTTTTATTTTTACCACGATAGGTCCAAGTGGGTCAAATATTCGGCTAGCCTCCGACAGAATGGTTCGTTTCGTCATTTTTTTTATGGGTTTGAGCTGTTGACTTGAACGCGAACTAGTAATTTTGTGGATTCCAACTTATTCCTAATAGCTTAATGTTGGATGAACATTCTGGTGGTCATTGATTTCCATTGAGTTTTGACCAGAATTGATGATTTCTGGACAATTTGATAACCACTTTCTTAATTGAAACCCATTTTGATATAATAATTGGTAGATTTCTTCCTTCAATTGACGAGCTTCGCTAGTTGTGTCCACTGCTACCATTAGATCATCTACATAAATGATTTTTTCCATTGCATGACATCCAAGTGGCTTCAAATGTCGTTGTTCTTCTATGATTTGTTGTAAGCTTCTGATAGCCAAAGTGGTGCACATGATAATCCATATGTTACAGTTAAAAGTTTAGAGTGTGAAATATGATCTGATGGTTGTTTGCGCCATACGATTTATTGGAAGTTTTTGTCGTTTGAGTTTATCAAAACCTGCCTATACATTTTTTCCACATCTGCGAATATGGCAATTTTGTGTTCTCTAAAACGAAGTATTAAAGCAAACAAGCTTGACTGAATCGTTGGTCCTACAGCTAGATAATGATTAAGAGGATGACCGGATACACCTTTGGCAGATCCATCGAACTCTACCCGCAGTTTGGTTGTGGTGCTTCTATGACGCATTACTCCGTGATGTGGAAGATAGTGTCCATCATTAGTACTGTCTATCGGTACTTTTTCCATATGGTGTAAGACTTGGTGCTCGTTCATGAAATTGTGATACAGCCGTTTAAATTCTGGATCACTGGCAGAACGACGTTCGATAGTTCTGAGTTTCTGTGCTGCAATATTTAAAGTGTTACTCAGGTTTTATGGAAGTTGTTTGAAAGTAAGCTGCCCTATCAGCGCTCCATCAATATTTCGTGTAGTGTGTTCTTTATAATTTTGTTCGCACAATTCTTCTTCCTTTGATAAAATGTTGTGGGATTCCTTTTTGATTGACTCAATCTCCAAGAACCTTCTTAAAGTAAGATCCAAATTTGATTCACTATCTGTATTTCTCTTACTCAAAAAGACTGATGCTGATTATTGTTCTTCAATGCATCTTCCAGATACTATCCAGGGAAAAATTGTGCTTTGTACAACTGGGCCGAGTTGACTAACCATTTTTCTTTCATTAAGCAAAACTGAAAAAAGTGATCTGAACCAATTAATAAATCTATTGTTCCGGGGTGATTAAAATTTAGATCAGCTAAATTTCATGTATTTAGCACGTTCTTAAGAATATCGGTAATAGTTTGCGTTGGTAGCTGTGATGTTAGTTGTGGCAATACTAAGGTGGTTACTTCAAGTTTTGGATGGTTGGAGGGGTGCACAGTTATAACTATCTAATACGAAAATTAATGCTGTTGACAAAATCGATTTAAGTATAACAGTTTCAGTGCAATGATAATTGTCAGTTCACAAACAATCCTTCGTTTTGCTAAGGGTTCAACTTGCATTTGCTGTTGGACAACATTCTACATCAGACTTCTCCACAACTTCTGGTATATTGTAATGAAGTAGAGTATGGTGTTTACCCGCACACGTATGACATCGGTGCCATATAATGAGCTGTTGAATAAGGCATGCTTAGCACTTAAACAGTTGAAACATTTACGATTCACTTTGGCCCAGTCTCATCGTTTACCAACGTCTAAGCCGTTGAATTGTGAACAATCATAGATTGAATGCACACTATCATGGCAGAATATACATTCATAAAATAGTTGTTCGCTTGCTAATAAATGGCTTTTCACGGCACTTTTAACGTAATTTAGTTTTGGCGAAGAACTCAATGATTCCAGAGTGTTGATTCTTGTTTGTAAGCGTTGTTGAATATGTTGTTGTTAATCAAGTTGTTGAATCAACAACATCACAAAATGAGACAGCAATAAAAAAATATCATTGCGAGCAAGGTTGAAATAAAAAAAATATGAGAAAAACGATAAGTTGTATTGAATGTGTTGATTCATATATAACGAAGTTGTTCAGACAATTTAATTTTTTATTTTATTTTAAATAACTTCGCAGCAAAGATATCATTACATAACATTTGCTGTCTGCAAAAATTATTTTTTTCTTTGACTGTTTTAAAGTAAAATAGTTGTTGCATAAGTGATTTCACTTTATTATACGAATAATACTACAAAATGGATTGAATACCGTTATCTGTGAAAATATTGTGATGTGTTATTAAAATAATAATACAAAATGTATTAAATACCGTTGTCTGTAAAAATATTGTGACGTGGTTGACAAAGTTATGTTCGGAAGTTTGAACAATGTACTTTAATCACCAACCTATCAATTGTGATAATTCTTTGACAATCATACTTTTCAACAATCATATGTTCTTTTTTTATATTTTACATTATTTATTACCGGCAGGCTGGGATTAAAGATGCTGGGTGATTGACATAGCCTCCGAACATCGGAAGACAAGAGATTGTCCATGAAATTAAAATTAATTGGGACATTGAAACGTCTCCAACTATGTTTTTCACCCAACCGAATACCTGAAAATAACCCGCCGGATATATAACAAAATATCGGGATGCGTTTTAGTGTAGCCACAGGCAGTCATTCCACGACTTTTGCTCAGACTGGGGGTGGGGTTTGGCTACACGCATCTGGATGTAAGGGACTGCCATATAGATATTAATCAAACAAAATCAATTCGAAACCATGACGGTTTACGAACAAAACAGGGAGCGCAATTCATTTTAACAGGGCAAGTATGGAAACGTTGGGAAGAAGGGAACCCAGAGGTTTGACAAACCTCATCTCACACCATAGTAATTTAAAACTAGCACATACCTAAGTTATACATTTACAACAGCAGAAAACAACGGTATATTTTAAACATTAATTTACCTTATAATTTATAAGAAAAAACTAGCTACAAAACTAAATAATAAAACTCATACCTTACTGCATCCTGATGAGTTGCTATCCGCCTGATGAAACGTCTCATATAAACAATTTAAAACACCAGTTCAACTTCGTTTTCTGTATAAACTTTATTTGGACTAAAGATTTAGTTTGACACAAACGTTTGTATTTATTAATCTTTTGTTAATAAATCATTTATTAGTTTATTTATTGGATATTTTCAACTTATAACTTAGTTTGATTTTTATATTATTATTAGCACAACAAGTTCTCACATAAATCATATTTAGTTTATAATAGTTTTTGTTTTAACTACTGATTCAAATAATTTATTTTTATACTTTACTTGTAAAGTAGCACTAATCTTTAAGTTATTTATAAACACCAGGCAATATTGTTTCTGATTAACTCTTGTAACTTGTTTCTAGGTTAATGAATTTTACAAACGTTTTTGAATTGAATAGTAAAAACCAATAAAAACTGTTAGAGTTTATTTTCTTATTAGACACTAAAATACCACAGAAACAAAACAAACTCACTGGATTCAAATGGGGATGTCCCTATTTCAGAATCCTTTAAACTTAATCCTTTATCACTTAAACTATTTTTGTGCCAACACCAAACAAAACAAACAAATATCTCGAATTCAAACGGAACATGTGTCATTCAGAATTCAGAACTCGACTCCCCGATTAAACCAATAAATTTTTATTCCATTAGTAAAAAGAATTGTTTTAAACATTTTTGCCAATTAATTAAAAAAAAATATAATAAAATTTGTAATTTGATTGGTTTTCAAATTACAATCAAATAAAATTCAATTTACTTACTCACCAAGGTTAATGAAACTTAATATCGACACATTAATTAGTTTACAATAATTTATGTGTCGTCAATTAGTTCATTTACCTTAGTTTTCTGTAATAAATTTGCAATGTAATACAATGCAAATTTTTACTTCCATCAAATTTTATAGATCGTAGAATGTTAACCAATTTTAATAAACAAAAAGATTTGGACTAAATTTTGAAAACGGTTTTTTCTAATTTTGAAATGAAGCCCAATTAAAATAATAGGGAAATGTGACGAATGGAAAGACGATTGATTGGAAAGATTTTCCATCCGGCACATATTACATCAATTCGAGGTACATATAATAATATTCAATAATTATATGGAATAGTTATTATTATAGTGCAATATTTTTCTTATCCAACAATTTTCGATACCATTGGCGCAACGTTTGCCTGTAGTATTGGCGCAAAGATATGCTCTTATATTCATTTATTATTCGTATTCAACAATCACTGGTACCGGTACCGGTACAGTGGTACAACGATTTTTTTTTATATTGCATTATTAATATTGTTCAATAATCGTCTGTGGCTTTGGCTTAACGATTTTTATATTACATTATCCTTCTTGTCCAACAATCGCTGATACCATTGGCGCAAATATTGGTTGTTTTACTGAATTATTTTATATTTTATCACAATGATTGCATAGTAAAGACGAAGCATGGTGGTTTGGATCACTTATAAATAATTTGGTGAGTGAAACATTTTAGTTTTTGCTGTAAAGTAATTAAATTTCATGAGATGCGTGTGATGGTTTTAGTTCCTCTGATTATGGGGGTTGTCAGAGTTCCTATTCTTTGCACATTTAAATCCGTTTTCTTCTGCAACTTTTGCGTGCAATTTTTTATTTGAAATGGGCTGACAAGGGGCATAATCAAACTCGCAGACTGCAACTAGTCGGAAATTAAATATCGAGGCACGTAACTTCTCAAATCTTCCTGATGGTAATTTCATTATCAGGAGTGCATAGTGTTCGTTACAAAGATCATTGGAATGGTTGGATAACTCAGTGAGGCATGGTATCTAGATGGTGTTAAAAATTCTCTAAAGATTAACTTCAGTAAATTCACGGAAAAACGTTTTACAGTAACAGTAAATGCAACGTCTCCTAGAACATAAATTCTGAAGCGGGCTTAAGATTTCAAAATATAGTTTAGAACCCTACACTTCAAACTAGAATACTTTGCGGTAGATTGAGATAACGAGTATCAAAGTACTCGGATTAGAAAATACAACGATATCCTAGTCCTCATAGGGTTAACTCCTTTCTCAGTACCCGTGCTGGACGGGAAATCGAGAAAAAATTGTAATGTATTCGGTCTTGTGTTGCTTTATCTGCAGAAATTAGATAATTAATTAACTCAAGAAATAAAAATATCATTAATATATCTAACGATACATCTTCATAAAACTCATTTCTAAAACTAATTTTTCTTTCTTGATCTTTATGACTTCTATGATAGAAGCAATGAAACATACACAGTTTGTGTTGTGACAAAAATGCCATACATTTCGATGCTCTCAAATTCGATACTTTTCAATCATTTTCCGATGATCAGTTCCAGACAACTGCATTCTGAGCACGCATTTTACTCTTAATGACAATGTCAACAATCCGCATCGAAAAAAATCAATTATGTACTACAAAAATCCCAAAATTAAACTTAATTATAGAAGCATAAAAACTACGGAGAATCAATGCAAATTAGTTTTTGACACCGACCTCAAATTACACTTACTTATTTTGATTATAGGTTAGACGTTAAATATGATTGCAACCCATGAATTAAATAGATAATGAACTGAAATATTTTTCAGTTGGTCAGTATCTGTATCAATTTCACGGTAAAATGTTAAAAATAGTTTTGATCTGTTGTTTTGTGTTTGTTATTTTTGTGGAACTGGATATTGTGTATTGTGCTGGTAAGAATTATTTTAAAGTTTGGGAAACATAAACATTACTTTTTTGTTTTCAGATGACTCTCCATGTTCAACAAATGAAACATACTTAGAATATGGTCCAAATTGTGAGCCAACTTGCTCAAATCCATTGCGAACGTGTGATACATTTGACATACTGATTTATCCTGGTGGTTGTTATTGTCTGGATAACTATGCAAGAAACTCAACAGATAGCTGTGTTCTGAGAAATGACTGTGCCTTAGTTTGTGGAAAACATGAAATATCCGATCAATGTGGACGAGGGTGTGATATAAGTTGTAACTCGACCGTGTCACTTTGTAATCCTTCAAATACAGATCTATGCTATCCAGGATGCTACTGTGATTCAGGTTATGCAAGAATGTCTAGATCTGGAAAATGTGTGGCACAAAGTCGTTGTATCATTTTATCATAATTTTCTTTTGCCCTAAATTTGTGTTAAATTATATAAATTGAAATTTATTGCAAAAATTACTCTAGTTTTATTTATTGCTAGGTTATTCCGGCAAGTCAGTGAATATAGTGAAGCTCCATCTCATACTTTATCGTCTTTGATAGTTTCTTACTTATGGTTTTAATTTCTCTCTTCACTTTCAGCATTCTGTTTCTGTTGATTAAATTTGAATTGATTAAATGATTGTCTAGGAGAATCTCTGGAAGAGAATCCTGACAACATAGCCTGCAGACTGTTTAAAAATTTGCCCAATATGGAAGTAGCAAGATTGAAACTTTGCCAAATGCCAGCAATGAAGATGCTAAGGAAGGGGAAAATAATGTTTCGTTTGGAAAACTGCAGAGGTAAAGAGATGCAGAAGGTCATTTGATGCTTTAAATGCCACAGCTCGGGTAGTAGAACAAAAACCTGCACTGGTGTTGCAAGGAAACCTGCCTGCTGGAAGTATTTTACTGAGGGTCACTTAGCCAATATTTAATTTCATCAACCGGTGAAATTGCAAAATTCAAGAAGGATATGAACGCTCTGGAAATAAGCATAAAAGAAAAGGAGCTCATAATTACAAGCGAATTTAATAGGAAATCATCTGCTTGAAGAGGAGTTAACAACTGATGGAAAAGGCTACATTGTCTTCTAATTTATGACACTCAACGATTTCAAACTGCTGAACATAGGGCACGAGCCAACATTTCTATAGATGCAGCAACATTGTGCGACCACATATATATAGAATTTCATCTAAACAATGAAACTCAGTCATTAATGCAGGTCAAGCAGGACCAGTGGAACTCAGGCTGGAACTCTATGAAATTGGATAAAAACAAGTAGGTAAACTAGTTAAGAGAAAATTGCTTTTCCACAGGTGTTTCTGCCCACAAACACCTACTTTTATCATCTAATTTAGCCACCAACCAATAAATTAGCCACGGGTCGCGTGCTTCAACATTCGTCCCGAGAGCCTTAAGACCGCGTACAACCTCATCTGCAGAATCGAAAATAATTTTAATTTAGCTTGCAAGACAGCAAATGTCTGAAGAGATGGTATTTCTACACGTATAAATGAGTTTAGTATGTATTTTTTGCGATCATATCTGTCTTTGAGTTTGTTTAAATCCTCAATGTAGTTCGCTTCTGTAACGCTGATATGTCGCAATAGTGCTTCTGCTTCACCTCTGAGTGATCCTTTCAAATACTGAAATTTTTGTACTGGACTTCAGTTTGCTGATTCGTGAATGGTTGTTGAGAACAAGTCAAGAAATGATTGCCATTGGGTATATTCGCCGGAAAATACTAGTATACTTATTTTTGGAAGTTTAACTTGAACTTGACCACTGTGTGAAGTGTTCAAAGTCGTATATGTTGGATACCCAAAACATCATGATCTGATATCAAAGTTTGTTGCCTTAATATAGAATTTAGTTTGGTTTTTGCAGCGTAATATTTTTCTTCAAACTCCAAATCAGGATCTTCAGTTCTATAAATTGCGAATAGTTTTGCTTCAATTGCTGTGAATTCACTCATAAGTGATTCCAGCCGACTCATTCGTGTTCTAATTGCTTCGACTTCAGTATCATCTGTAATTGTATTAACAAATTTCCCAATATTAGTTAGCTAAGTCCCAAGGTTCGGCACTCTCACCAACCTTGTTTCTTCTATACATTAATGACTTACTTATTTCTACAGTGCACCCAATCCATAGTTTTGCTGATGACAGCACATTACATGCATCACATGCATCTCCTAAATTTCGATCTCATACTGCAGTTACCACTGATAGAGAGTTGCTAATTGATTTTATCAACAAAGATCTGGAGCGTATAATGGAATGGGGCGATCGTAATCTTGTTTCATTTAATCCAACCAAAACCAAACTATGCCGTCTTTCACGAATAGAGCGACATAAGAATTTTCCTATTAAAATAAACCATGAGGAATTGCGTGAGGTTGAATCAGTTAGACTTCTTGGAGTGGATATTCAAAATAACCTGAAATGGAATAAACATGTGTTCAACCTCGCTAAATCTGCAATGCAAAAATTAGGATTCTTGAGTCGGTGTAAAAAATATTTCAATCCCGAGCAAATTTTGCTAATCTTCAAGTCCTTTATTCGTCCATGTATGGAGTACTGCTGTCATGTTTGGGGAGGTGCTTGTCAGACAACAATAAATTGTCTAGACTCTGTTCAGAGAAAAGCAATACGGTTGATTGGTAATACCGAACTAACGGACCAGCTTGATTCACTCCAGCACAGAAGAAATGTGGCTGAATTGTCAATCTACTATAAATATAACTTTAGCGAATTCTCCTCTAAGGAAATTCAAAACATCCTTCCATCGTGTGCGCAGTATAATCGACAAACAAGAGCTGCCGAGTTATCCCATCCATTTGTTGTACAAATACCTCGTTGTAGAACTGTGTCCTTCCAAAACGACTATTTTAATAGAGTGGCCAAATTATGGAACTCATTGCCTTCCTCTGTATTTCCCGATGAATTTTCCCCTCAGGCATTTAAAGAAAATGTCCATCATCATTTAAAAAAATTAGTATAGTTATCCCTATATCCCCATTCCTTCCATTTTCCTCATCTCCTTCCTTTATAGTTGACATGGTATCTTCGGATATTCAAAGAGTCTAAATAATGAATATTTCATATTTAGTGTGCTAAACATGTCTAACTAATTAATAAAAAAAAAAAATAAAAAAAAAAGCTTGGCTTTAGCTGTGAGCGTTGCTTCTTAAGACCTGTTATTTCAGACATTTTTGTTTAGTTCTTAAGTTTTCGGTCTGAAAAACAAAATTTATTAATTTTTAAGTTAAATAAATAATTTTCAATACAAATGTTAGTGGTAATTTAATCTGAAAATATGGAGGGGCTGAAATCTCACAGCTCTGAGATATCAAGACTTCGGTTCGGCAAAAAACTTTTATGAGGACATGGTTTTTAGTTTTGGGCAGCGATGTATATCAAATTTAACTCTTTTTTAAAGTACAAGTATTCAGAGATAAACTCTGTTTAAAAATTTATTACAAAACTAACACGAAACATCAATACGTTGCCGGAAAATTATAATCAAATTTCCAAAAATATTGTTATATTAAATAAAATCAAACTTTTTCAAAATTCCAAAAATATTCCAAAAATTAGAATAAAATCTTATATTTAAATTTTTTCTAAATTCCAATAATATTTCAAAAATTCAAACTTTTTCCATAATTCTAAAAATATTGCAAAAATTATTACAAAATCAAAAATCGAAAATTTTTTCAAAATTCCAAAAATTATAATAAAATCAAAAATTAAAAATTTTTCAAAATTCTAAAAATATTCCAAAAATTTTTACAAATTCAAAAATTAAAACTTTTGCCGAAATTCTAAAAAATTGCAAAAATTATTACAAAATCAAAAATACAAACTTTTTCAGAATTCCAAAAATATTTCAAAAACTATATCAAATTCAAAAATTTTCATGTCCAATTTCATATTAAATTATATTTACGTCATAAAAACAGCTACATTTTTTTTCCAAAAAATTGGCTAAAAAAATAAATGAAATCATTTTTTGACACACTTGACATTATTTTTTGACAAACTTATAATGCCATAATTCTCTATAATAATAATAAAATATCATGTCATACAAACTGTTAATTTTATTTATTTCTAAAAAAATTAGGTAAAAAATAATTAAAAACCTTTCTTTTGACACACTTGACAACATTTTTTGACAAACTTATAATGCCATAATTCTCAATAATAATAATAAAATTTCATTTCAAAAAAACAATTTATTTTTTTCCAAAAAATTGGGTAAAAAACTAAATAAAAATCTTTTGACACACTTGACAACATTTTGTTGACAAACTTATAATGCCATAATTCTCAATAATAATAATAAAATTTCATTTCAAACACACAATTTTATTTATTTCCAAAAAATTGGGTAAAAAAATAAATAAAAATAAAAATCTTTCTTTTGACACACTTGACAACATTTTTTTGACAAATTTATAATGCTGTAATTCTCAATAATACTAATAAAACTTCATTTCAAACACACAATTAATTTTATTTTTTTTCCAAAATATTAGGTAAAAAAATAAATAAAAATCTTTCTTTTGACACACTTGACAACATTTTTTTGACAAACTTATAATGCAATAATCTAGTTTTTGATCTCACATACCAATCCCGACCATCAAGATCTCTCCAAATTTAATGTTCCTACTCGTAATCACTTAAAATGAACGTTTTTTAAGCCAAAAATATGAAAATTTGCTATTTTTGACACACATAATGATTTTTTTGACACACTTCCGGTACAGTTATCGGACACAGCGTCCTTTCGGACCTGTCCCTTGCGAATACCTATTTTTAGAAAAAAACATTTTTGAAATCCCTCCAGCCGTTTTCCCTGCAGCGTAGGTAATGACGGACGGCCGGCCGGCCGGACGGCCAGACGGCCGACAGACATACATTTTTTTTTTTTTGCTTTTTTAGAATCAGTAGGTCCTAAAACGTCGAGAAATGCCAAAAAAAGTGGGGGTAAGAATTTCACTTTGAGCTCATGAATGTAATACTTAGGTCTTTCAGACCGAAGTAATGTATATATGTATTCCACTTTCTTGAACGATTTAGTGCCTTTAATATACTTGTTGACGTGATGCACCTGGATTCATTTTCCACTACACGTTTTCTGCACTAATTTATCCGGCTTAAAGGACCATTATGATGGGGCAAAACCTTGTTGCTTGATTCCCATGTAATTAAATTTAAACAAAGCGACGTCTATAATTATATAAATCAATTAAATTTTAAAAAATGTGAAACTACGAACATATGTAAATGTCATTTGAAAAATATAAACAAAACATTATATTGATATCAATTAAATTTTAAGGTTTTAGGCATTAAATTAATGTTATTCTATTGGGTAAATAATTTCTTTTTGTGATTTATTCTAGATACTGAACACTACTTTTATGTCAAGTATAATGTTGATAAAAAATGGTTCGGTTCATATTTCAACGTTTGTATTTGACGTTTGTAATACACGAATTGTATTTAAATTGCGACGGTTCTGACAGAATCGGCTAAGCTCCGGATATTTAAACAGCATTAAAGCATAGCATCCTACCACTTGCTCTCACTATACGTAGAATGATATATAATCATAAACCATAAAAAACATCAAATCCAAACAAAGTATCATTATTTATTATAAATATTTTATCGTTTCGGAATAAGTTTTTTGTTTATTATCCTGTGATATCTATAAATCTTTCAATCACAGACATAAAACAAACATTCCATTTTCTATTTAGTTCTATAACATATAACCTTTTTCGTTTAATACCGAATGATAACAACAATTTAATGAATCTACCAAAAAGACTACAAACATATAAATAAAATCAACCAGGCTGTTGTTTAACTTATAAAAATGCAAAGGTCACGTCAGAAAATTCTTTATACTTATCACAGAGTTTTTTTTATATTACTTTCATATAATAAAATAAGTACGGGAGTCGGATGCACATATGTACTTACATACATATAATAATTTCTAACCCCCTAAAAATAATTTTCCATTATATAATTTAACTTTAAATTTTATTTCTTGATATTTTTGAAAGCTTTTTACATTTAATTTATTTTCTTTTAAAAGCTCAAAAAATAAAATTAGTCGATTTTAATCTGAGAAAGGTAAAGACAGTGAATACAAGTAAGTATAATGAAAGAAATTACTAAATGAAGTGAAATTCTTTAAATAACTGAAAAACGTATTTTTTTTACGTTTTCGTTTTTACCTTATTCGAAAATTGGGGTAGACAAAAAGACGATGAATTATTTAGAAGATTTCGCGGTTTGCTACTTATGGAATTAATTTTATTTGATTTAAGAAGTATGATCTTCAAAATTTCATTTATTTGTTCGGTATGAGTAAGTGGTTGAGATAAATAAATTTTTGATAATGACTCTTGGTAATGTAGTTTATACCGTAAGTTTAATCAATTATCGAGCTTATTCTCACGAGTCTCTGATTTTTAAAATCATTAGAAATCCAATGAGTTATAATAATCGGATTCGACATATCGAGATTTGTAACACACTCTAAAGGTAAATAGTCGAGATAAAGTGATCAAGAAAATGTCATCAATGCTACAATCGGTTAATTCTCCACCCACACATTTTTAACTTTTCAATTTTTATTAGAATTCGATTTTCTTTGGGGAATCATGTAACCAACGACGTCTTCAGTGAATATCTCTGTTTTCTCAGAAATTAAACTTCCATTTGCGTTAACTTTAAATTAACTATGAACCCAACACAACCCCTATAATTTTTAAAGCGAGTTTTTTTTTACAAAAGTCATCCTCATAAGTATGATATTTTCTGTTTGAAAAACTTTCTAAACTTTCTACAAAAAACTCAAAACACAACTTGAAAAACAAAACATACATATTCTAGATAAACATTTCTCCCCTAAAACAATATAATCAACCCCTTTATTACAAATAACATAATATAATCTAATTAAAACGATAGCTATATATATATATTTTTGATAATTTTTCCATTAAATAAATAATTAATTTTCATTTGTATTTGAAATTTTATGAAATAAAAAATTATTTGTGTAAAAATTATTTCTTAATACTGAAAATAAAAATTAATTTAATTTTTATCTATGAAATATTTATTCTCAAGAGAGGTATTACAACTAACTGAAATAATAAAAATAAAATAATATAAAACTTTCCTAAAATAGCAAAAAAAAAATAAGATAAAAATTAAGGTAAAAGCTCAATTTTTCAGAAGTAGGTATACCTGCTATAGAACAAGTAGTGTTGTTTTATTCGTGTTATTAGGAGCAAAAATTTATCCGAATTTTTCATAAAAAAATTTGGAAAAATGATAAAACAAATAATTTACTTTCATTAAATTACAATTTTTTGTTTTCATTTTAAGCTCATTGATGGGTTTTGTTGGATTATCTATGAACATTACTGAGTATAAGCTATTTATTAAAATCTGGATATGAATACAAACATATCTGAATTTGATGAGAAAACAGTCATAAAAATGCTAAGCATAACGACAGATTCCAAAAATGAATTGCTAAACTCTGAATAAAGCTAATGGTTTTGACAAAAAAGAGCTCTTGGTAAAAATCACTCAAATTTTGAGCTACAAAGGCATTTCTAAATCGTATAGCTCAAATATATACAGAGATTGCATGTAGGTAGGTCAAAAACAGATTTTAACAGTGAACTAAGAATCAGTATGGTCTCTAGCAACCATTTGGGTAATATTTGGAGCAAAAACAGTGACAAAACGATAGAAAAGAGCGTTTAAACGTATTAGCCATACTCAACACAACGACAACATTCATTTAAATTATCAATCACTGAAATCCAATTTTTTTTTTATTTTCAAAAACATGTGTTAACTAACCATCATGATTTTTTCGATTGTTTTGTCGATTTTTATTTCTTCAAAAATCACTCAAGTTGATGCTAGAGATCATCCTGAGTATAAGTTAATTGTTAAACCTGAATAAAGCTAATGGTTTTGACAAAAAAGAGCTCTTGGTAAAAATCACTCAAATGTTGAGCTACAAAGGCATTCCTAAATCGTATAGCTCAAATATATACAGAGATGACATGTGGGTAGGTCAAAAATAGATTGCAATAGTGAACTAAGGCTCAGTATGGTCTCTAGCATCCATTTGGGTAATATTTGGAGTAAAAACAGTGACAAAACGATAGAAAAAAATGTTTCAACGTGTTAGTCATGCTGTAACGCGGGAATAACAATTTCATCACAAACCATTTATAAAGTTTGTTAACTAAAATAATTTGCAATGTCCTCACATTTTCCGTTGTGTTTGTTTAACGTAAATAATTTATTTCGCCTAAATGTTTGTCTTAATTTATTTTACTTTTGTTTCTAATCTAATAAATTCATTGATACAAATATTAATTAATAAAGTCCAAACAAATTATTTTTAATTTTGATTAACGTTTATTATTTTTTGTAAAACCTAAATCATTTATTAATATAGAATTGCTGATTTCTTTGTATTCAAGTTTTGAATTAATGTTTGTTAAAAAAAATTGAGTAACTTTATAATTAATTAGTCAAAGATTAAACATTGTAATACTTAGATTTATAAAAAAAAGGAAATAGAACATCAACTCAACAACAAGCTGTTTGAGAAAACAAGAAACAAAATATAATAATACAAAATGATTCATAACTAATATGCGGGATTACGTTTTTAGCAAATTTTTAATCGTTTAAATGTTGGAGAGAAAAAGGTCAAAACAACCAACAGATGGTGCAGTGGGCTTTGTTAAGGCAAACGTTTTGGAATATTAGCGTCTCAACCAAGAACTAAAAGTATATATGTAGTTGGCTTTATGGATTTATACATTTATGGAATGCTCAAAGTAGTTGTAAGCAATTGAGGTAATTTTACCTATAAACGAAACTAGATGTTTTGAGTTAATATTAGAACATATGCCTGCACATGAAAAACAGCAAGTCGTCAAACTGTAGAGACAGGCCAACCAACAAAAAGTATACGTTCGAGGGGAAACAAAATTCGAGGGGAAAACAGAAATATTATGATGATGGATGAGGATTTTTTGTATATATAGCTGATGAAAATTACATATCAGTCTATTCGTTTTCGACTTTGGAAAGCAGCTATTCGTTTTTGGAGTCCAAGAGGAACAGATCAAGTATAGCTAGCTAAAATACTTGAAGAATATTATGAAGAGGATAACTTATCAAGAGAAGGAGAACGCACACCGCATGATATAAAGCAAATATTAAAGTAATTATTTTTAATTTAATTTATATTTGTTAATTTATAAAAAAATAATTTTATTTATTGATGGTGTTAATTTGAATAGTGAATATGTATATGTTTTGATAAATTATTAAATTTTTGTGAATAGTAGAAAATTATTAAATGGTAAAATTGTTGTTGAGTATATATTATTTGTGTTTTCATTATTTATTGTTTTAGTTTTTGTCATTTTAGTGTTTCAGTATTGTGTTGTGTAAAAAACAAAAATAAATTAAGATTGAATCGATAGAACTGCTTTGTGAAATCAACTTAATAAAGGCCCGTCCCACACTTAAAAAAAAATAATATAGCGTCGCGACAAAGTGGCACGTTACAATGCTCAGCACAACGACAACATTCATTTAAATTTTACAATCATTGAAATCAAATTTATTTTTTTATTTTCAAAACATGTGTTAACCATCATGATTTTTTCGTTTTTTCTGTCGATTTTTATTTCTTCTCAAGTTGATGCTAGAGATCATCCTGAGTATCAGTTAATTGTTAAACCTGAATAAAGCTAATGGTTTTGACCAGAAAGAGCTCTTGGTAAAAATCACTCAAATTTTGAGCTACAAAGGCATTCCTAAATCGTATAGCTCAAATATCTACAGAGATGACATGTAGGTAGGTCAAAAACAGATTTAAACAGTGAACCAAGGCTCAGTATGGTCTCTAGCATCCATTTGGGTAATATTTGGAGCAAAAACGGTCACAAAACGATAGAAAAAAAGGCTTAAACGTATTGGCCATGCTCAGCACAACGACAACATTCATTTAAATTATCAATCACTGAAATCGAAATTTTTTTTATTTACAAAAACATGTGCTAACTATCATGTTTTTTTTTTGTTTTTTTTTTCGATTTTTATTTCTTCAAAAATCACTCAAGTTGATGCTCTAGATCATTCTGAATAAATTGTTAATTGTTAAACCTTAATAAAGCTAATGGTTTTGACGAAAAAGAGCTCTTGGTAAAAATCACTTAAACGTTGAGCTACAAAGGCATACCTAAATCGTATAGCTCAAATATATACAGAGATGACATGTAGGTAGGTCAAAAATAGATTGCAATAGTAAGGCTCAGTATGGTCTCTAGCATCCATTTGGGTAATATTTGGAGCAAAAACAGTGACAAAACGATAGAAAACAGGTTTAGCCATGTCGTTGTGCTGAGACTTAGCCATGCTCAGCACAACGACAACATTCATTTAAATTATCAATCACTGAAATTAAAATTTTTTTTTTATTTTCAAAAAGATGTGTTAACACCATCATGATTTTTTCGTCTTTTTTGTCGATTTTTATTTCATCTAAAATCACTCAAGTTGATGCTAGAGATCATCCTGAGTATCAGTTTATTGTTAAACCTGAATAAAGCTAATGGTTTTGACAAAAAAGAGCTCTTGGAAAAAATCACTCAAATTTTGAGCTACAAAGGCACTCCTTCATATACCTCAAATATATACAGAGATGACATGTAGGTAGGTCAAAAACAGATTTTAACAGTGAACTAAGGCTCAGTATGGTCTCTAGCATTAATTTGGGTAATATTTGGAGCAAAAACAGTGACAAAACGATAGAAAAAAGCGTTTAAACGTATTAGCCATGCTCAGCACAACGACAACATTCATTTAAATTATTAATCACTGAAATCAAATTTTTTTTTTATTATCAAAAACATGTGTTAACAACCATCATGATTTTTCCGTTTTTTTGTCGATTTTTTTTTCTCCGAAAATTCCTTAAGTTGATGCTAACATCCTGAGTATCAGTTAACGTGAGATATCACATATCAATGGCAATAGCAGTGAGATATCACTAGCCAAGGTGACATCTTAGGGGTGGTGGCGGATGAACTGTATTCAGTCAACGGTAGCGCCCTCAATCTTAGCTGTGAAATAATCCTTGATGATGAGATGCTTCCTTGAAGAAACGAGCCTTCATATAGCTATGTGTGGGCTTTAATCATTAAGAAAGACAGTGCGTCACAGGATCAAGGAATATGCAACCGGCTGGATTATTGGCAACTACATTTTGGTTTTGTTTCAGCAAATTTTTGTAAAAATTTGCTATTTACTTTTTAATTTACTTTTATTTTCTATATTATATCATAAAATATTGGCCTATGTCATATTTTGTCAGTGATAGGATTTTTTGTTTAGTTATCCATTCTTTTACAAAAAATATAAAAAAACAAAAAAAAAGAAAGATTTACGTCCATCAACACCTTTGAACGTATGTTGTTGTGGGACCTTGGTCTTAAAAGGTTTTTATGTCCTATTGTGACACATATTGTAATTCCTACTACACAACACATTTTATTAAAAAAAAAGTCCTATATAAAGCTAATGGTTTTGACAAAAATAGAGCTCTTGGTAAAAAATCACTCAAATTTTGAGCTACAAAGGCATTCGTAAATCGTATAGCTCAAATATATACAGAGCTTACATGTACCCGAGCAGAGATTAGTTAGGGAAAACCTGAATACAGTCAGGGTGTGATCAGGGCCTGGTCAGTTTTACAAGGACATTCCCTATTAGGGCACTCTGATGTAGGCCTGTTCCGGGCCTGATTTAGAATACCCTTATAAGGTTAACCTTATTTGAATATGTCCGGCCCTGATCAGGTTTTTCGTATTGGACCCCTAGCTGAAATTTTAATTTGTTAAAATTCACTAGAGTATTATCCTTTTTCGAAATATATAGTTAAAATCGTTTCATGTATGTTTTAGTTATCGCTTCTCGGCTGAAATCTATAATAATAGTGATTAAGGTGGTATGTATGTATGTTTTAATTTTTTCCATGGTAATTTTTTTATTTTAATTTGATTAATTTAAGTATACAGGGTGAGTTTTTTAAAAAATGCCAGGCTTTTATCTCGAGAACCATGCTAGATGGGACAAAATAACCCAAGGTGATATTTGTTAAGGGTCGAGGGGGACGTCTAGTGGTAATATTGAATAACATTGAAACTCATAAGTATTGGCAATATATGCTAAAGTAAGGTTTTTTTAAAATTAGAACCCATATATTTAAGGGTCTTTTTTAATTAAGTAAATCAAACTACACACTTTTTGCTTACAAAATTTTTTTGTAAAGTGTACGATTTTGTAGATATGATGAAAATTGATTTGCACTAAAACAAACGTGTCTTCGCTAAGTTCTTCAGTAAAAAAATAAAATTTCAATAAATTAAAAAAAAACAACGAAAATCAATTTCACGCAGTAGACCACGATGCAATAATATTTAAATTAATGAATGATTTTCATTGTTTTTTTTTAATTTATTGAAATTTTATTTTTTTACTGAAGAACTTAGCGAAGACACAATCTAATCAATGTTAATCATATCTACTAAATCGTACACTTTACAAAAAAATTTTGTAAGCAAAAAGTGTGTAGTTTGATTTACTTAATTAAAAAAAAACCTTAAATGTATAGGTTCTAATTTAAAAAACCCTACTTTGGCATATAATTCCAATATTTATGAGTTTCAAGGTCATTCAGTATTACCACTAGACGTCCCCCTCGACCCTTAACAAATACCACCTTGGGTTATTTTGTCCCATCTAGCATCGTTCTCGAAATAAAAGCCTGGAATTTTTTAAAAAACTCACCCTGTATAATATATAAATATACATCAGGGTCTGGTCCGGATATCCCAATCAGGGTCTGATCCGATTATCCCAATCGGGGTCTGATCCGGTAATCCCAATCAGGACCTGATAGGGCAAAAGCGTTACACTCATAATCAGGGCCCAATCAGGCTGCCCTACCAATGCCTGATCCGGATTAGGGCAAACCTGATCAGGCCCTTACTTGAGCCCTGACAAGTTTCTGCTCGGGTACGTAGGTCAAAAACAGTGAACTAAGGCTCAGTATGGTGATGGTCTCTAGCATCCATTTGGATAATATTTGGAGAAAAAAAAAAGTGACAAAACGATAGAAAAATAGCTATTTATGGAACACGTTGCTATATTAGGTTGTTTTAAACACGAGATGTGAAATTGACAACCAAGGCGAGGCCGAGGTTGACAATACATCGAGTGCTTAAAACAACCAATTTAGCAACGTGTTTCATACAAGATTTTTTGTAACGAAGCTGCAAAATTAAACTTTTATAAAACAAAATAATAAAAACAAATTGCATTTGTATCTAGTACGTTTTGAGAAAACCAATTTGATCTTATAAGGAGTAAGTAGCCATAGTTTTCTTTTAGTCTTCATACTGCCAATTGTGAAAAATATCAAGATGTGTAATCAATATGTGTTCAAGTGATGATGATTTTTTATCGTCAGATATAGAAAAAGCAACCAATGAAGCTATTTCTATAATCGTACCAAAAAAATCGAAATTGGCGTACGAAACTTCATACAAAAATTTTGATGAGTGGTTTAAAGAATCGAAAATTACAACATGAAACGGTCATGCTGGCCTATTTTGTAAGAAAACTAGGATCCATGAAACCTTCAACATTGTGGTGCGAATACTCTAAACTAAGAATTATGGTTTATTTGAAAGCCAGCGTGGATATGAAATCATTCATGAATTTGATAGCTTATTTGAAAAGGAAGAGTAAAGGTTACGTCGCGAAAGTGATAGTGAGTGATAGCTAGTGATAGACTGTACTATAGTTGGTTTTTCATTTTCAGTCTATTTTTTAGACTGTACTTATAGTTGGTGTAGCTGGTGGTTGTCGTCGGGACGAGTTACTTAAGCTATCAATAGATGATGTGAGTGATACAGGTGAATTTGTGGTTGTTAACATTATTGAAACGATGTAGTGAAGCACAGCTTCGTTGACCAACAACGAAGTGGCATAGCCGGTCGCGTATCTAGCGAGATTATTTTGAGCCCCAGACTAACTGCAGCCCATGGAGTCGAGAGAAGATTACCTGCTGCTCCAGCACAAATAACTGAATTTGTACGCGTAACGGTAAATAATCGGATGTAAAAAAGAACTCAAGTGAAATGAGTAGACTATGGCGACCCCCTTATATGAAAGAACCACGATAACCACGTCCAACCCCTTTATTTTACCTACATCCACTCGCTCTCGTACTTCATACACTCCCACACACACACCCACACACACACACGTACATCCATATACCCAATTCTACAGGGGGTATATAACGAAAATTCAAATTGTTGTAAAAAAAAACAACAATATAGTAATCTGTAATCAAAAAAAAAAAATTAAGGCTTTAAAATTTAGAGTACTACTATTCAACGTTGGATTACAGTAGTTATACAGCCATTAATAAAGAAGATTTTACCATCCTCCACTCCTTCCGAAAATTTATTTATGAGTCGGAAATCGCAAAACTGATTCTTTTCAGTGGTTGATAAAATTCCAGAATCAAAATTCATTTGTTGACCCAACTCTCTCTAGTATTTTCAAATCCCATTTCTCTCCGTTTTTCGTATATGCGATACAAACATCGGAACATTATTATGTTTACTGATCTGTTTCAGACCAATATACCATGGGGTACGATTACTTAAAAACTTATCTTCATCAAACCCACAAATGAACGAAATGGTGAAATTTGGTGGTGAATAACGACAGTTCCCCTTATGAAAATCCTCGTATTTATCTAGAAAAGCAGTAACCGTAAATGTATTTGGTTTATGGGTAATACTATCTGATGAGATTGGTATGAATGATTTCGAGCCTGTGAACTTTATTTTATTCTTGTGTAATAATTGTTGAATCGGGAAATCGTGAATTAATTTTTAAAGCTGTATCTTCAGAAAATATGGTTGCAAGCACAGCACCCACTATATCGATAGTGAAAAAAATTATCATTAATGGTGAGTAAATGATTTTGAGTTACATTCCAAAAAAATATATCATCATTATTTGTGCTGTTAGGGGCCTTGTAAGCGTTAGCTATTATTTTTGTTTGCATTCGTAATTTCCAACACTAAATTATTGCTACGAAAGGACTAAATCATATAAAACAAAGCACTAATGAAAAAGGTAACAAAAAAAAATACAAATATAATCAAGGCTGTAAGTATAGGTTCGTTCATCCACACATACACATCCCATGCACACCTGCACACGCACGCGCACTCACGCACCCTTTCGTACATGCATACACACCCTCACATACATATATTAGACAAATAAACTCACCCCATAGATAGTCCAGATCTAGCTCCCCTCCTCCTTCGTACTTGGACCGCCTAGCCCTTCATGCTATTTATGTCTGTTTGTGTCAGCTCGTTGATGGTTGTAATATAGTTTTCTTTCTCAAGTTTTAATGGTAATAGTTATCCGGTGTTGTATTATAGTGCAAATAGTCGTGTTCTAGCTAGACAGTTTACTTTTTGCCCTCCTCAACGTCACTATTATGAGCAGAAGTTGTATGAACGATCTATATATATTCAGTTATCGATCTTTCATTGTTGCAGGTTAACAAACGTAATTGTCTTATCTCTTAGAACGGCAGGAGAATGGCGGCTCTTTCATCCGCACTCATAAGGCTCACACTGGTATATAACAAAAATATTATTGCTGCTGGTTCAACGCCAACATACATATGACAATTGAAAATAAAGATTTTGTTTCTTTGATCACAATTAGGTTGAATTTATTTATTTTCTTTAAATATTTTCTATTCTAATCAACTACCTACATGCGACTTGATTTACTAAATTACTATCTCATCAAACAAAATTATACTAAAATTATTTGCATCGCCATTTTCAATAGAATTTTCTTTTTCTTTAATCACAATTAGATTTAATTTAATTAATTTAACAGTTTCTTTAAAAAAAGAATCTTTTTATTTTATAATCTATTCGATTATTCACATGCAGTTTGGTTTTTTAAGTTAATAGTACATAAAACAAAAATTATACTAAAATTAGGTGTATCGCCATTTTCATTAGAATTTTATTTTTTAATCACAATTGAATTTATTTATTTCAACAGTTTTTTTATAAAAGAATGTTTTTATTATTTTATAATCCAATCGATTATTCACATGCAGTTTGATTTAAGGATTTAATACCACATAAAAGAAAATTAGGCTAAATTTATTAGGATCACCATTTTATGGTATTTCTTTGGCATTTCGATATAGTTTCTAAAATAGAATTATCACAAAATTGCATACCGTTAATTATGGTGCCTTACTGATAGTTTTCCAATAACTTCGCGACTTCGATTTACTTTTCACAACCAGGATAATTATTTTTCATTCTAATAGTTAAATTAACATTTATGACTACGAAAATTTTAACAAATAAATAAAAATTAAACAGCACCATATGGACACTGATATTTTTTAAAAACAAAACATAAACGTCAAAACACAAAATCAATTCTACTCAGAATGATCGAAATCGGCGACTAAGAGCCTCTATACGCGGCTAGGCGTGTTTATAGGCAAAAGTAACGACTGTATTTACATCACCAATCGATAAACACAATAAGTTTGTTTGTTGGACACTTCCTTCATTAAATATGTGTATCCACTAAAGAATCTTCACCACCGACTTGTACTACAACGGGTAGGGAGTTATAAACAGAAATATTTATTACGAAACGATTGTAGGAAATCCCATTATATAAAATGAAGCAAAAGCAACTCAAAAGTTCATGACACAACGACAACCGAGACGTAATCCATTGATTGATTCCTCCTATCCCTTGGGACATATAGAGAATTCCGATTACGGAAATTTCGTTTTATTATACCGCATTGTTTTTTCGTTTTATTGTACCCAGCAACCAAATTCTTACAATCACCGGGTATTAAAATAGGTCACTAATTAAAAACAGAAACATCGATTACGAAACGATCGTAGGAAATCTATATTTTACAACCGTTTCATGCTTATTTTATGGCGATTAAAGATTACAAATTGAATACACGAAATTGCACTGGGAAATAGCACAACTGGTTTAGGACAATCTTTTTTTGTTACGGAAACTATTGTAGATGGCAATTATGGTTTGAGTTCAAGAAAATATGGTTAAGGGAAAACGAAAATAATTATGAAAGTCTCCGTTAATGCAAATTTGATGCGTGTGAGAAAGTAGTGTATCTCTAAATCAGGGAATTATACAACGCTTCGTTGATCACCAGACTACTTCGTTATAACGAAGACAAAAGTTCCACGTCAGTTTGTCATATAATAACTGTATCTGGGATACAGTTATTATCCGGGATATTAATTTTACCAAAGCTCAATGCTGCCTAGCCGAAGAAAAATCTCTAATATTTAAAAAAAACTAATTTATAAAACCATTTGGTCTAAACATAATTCAAACAATCAAATAAATCAAAGAATAATAAAAAAGACATAAAAATACCTTAACTAATTATGTACAATGATGTCTTGATAATCAGCACAAAAAGAGATACATTTCCTTGATGTGATGTTATATGTATGTAATGAATTTTTGTTTTGATTACGATATAATTACGATGAATTTGATGAACGTTTCGTTTAAGCTATAAACCAAGCTTAGGTGGTTCCGGGCTTTATTTATTTTGTAAACATTTAACTCCAAAATTAACTCTTTAGAAACATTTCTCGTTTCTAAACCAATACTATGGATTAGGCTGAAAACAAGTGAGTTCATCGCCCATCATCTAATAAAGGATTCGTTTAATTTCTCTAATCCACACACACAACAAATAACTGCACTGCTATTTTTGTTTTCATGATTTTTTTCTTTTCTTTATTCTGATAATTTAACTTTAAATTTTTTTTTCTTTTTATAAATTTGTTATAATTTCACATACAAATTACATAACTTTATTTTCTCTAAATTTTCGAGAAATTTACAGGCTGATTCTGAGTTAAGAGGTCTTAGCTATGATTATTTTTGTTATGACAATTTTTTTAAGAGGAATATCTTAATTGCGATTCTGTGAACGTTGTCATAAAAAACCTCATAATAATTCTACAAATATTTTGGAGATCTTTCAAACGGCTATTTTTATAAACAAAACTATTATAAAATGTCATACTTTCTTTTTAAATAATTTAAAGACATATTGAAATACCATATAAATTATTATTAAGAAATATAGTAATATTATATAATAGTTTTTTTTATAAAAATC
This sequence comes from Diogma glabrata, assembly GCA_963693315.1. Taxonomy (NCBI): domain Eukaryota; kingdom Metazoa; phylum Arthropoda; class Insecta; order Diptera; family Cylindrotomidae; genus Diogma; species Diogma glabrata. The sequence goes on from OY856188.1 coordinate 75,090,296, forward strand.
AAGTTTATGTTTAGGAAAATTTTTTGAGATATATATAATTTTTGTTTGTGAAAATATTCAACCGCCATTTTATTGATTGAATATCAATCTTGAAATATATTTTATTGATTTATGTACAATTAATATAAAATTATACCATATAATATATTGATTATTATTATTTATTTTGCAATAGATTTGTGAAAAAAATGATAGTTTTTCTTAAAGTTTATATAAAATTTGCACAAATAGAACAACATGAGACACCAAACTTTGGTAGTGCAAATATAAAATTTTCAATCGCCATTTTATTTAAAATCATTATCAATATATATTTTGTTTTATATTTTTGATTCAAACTATAAAAAAATATAGATAATTATTATAAATTTTATAATAATTACATAAATAATTCATAACTAATATTTTATCCTTTATAAATATAATTTTTCATACAAGAATTCAAATAAAAAAATATGTAACATTAAATTATGATGCTTAAGATGACCATGTTTGATGGTCTTACGTTAAGAGGTTTTTTTTGACATCTCACAGTTGTGACTACATACAGAATCGCATTTAAGAGGTTTTAGTCTTAGCTAAGAGAAAAGTCTTTACTATGATTATTTTTACATCTGTGAGGGTATGTCAGAATCAGCCTGTTACTTTAAAAACAAACTAAGTACTAATTTTTTTCTTTTTTAATACCCATGTAGTACCCATATTTCCTATAATGGGTTATCAACTCACAACTCGAGTAATTTTTCCTTTATTTAAATTATTAATTTTCACTCAAACAGATTTCTTTTATAAAAACGCGAGCTCGATATACACTCCGCGACAATGAAATATATACACCATATTTTTTGAAATTTTTTAAAAGTCGCTTATTCAAATAATTCTTGTTCGATGCCAATAGTATACTGACTGTATGTATACTACATTACATAGCCAATTAGATTTGTAAATATGAAACTGTATTTGCTACGAAGAATTATGAGTTTTCGGGTGCGACAATGAAATATATACACTTTTTTTTTACTATTAATTTCAATTTTAATAAAAGAACAAATTTACTTCAGATACAATTAATAATGAGTATGACCTCCATTCTTAGATATCACTTCAAATATCCGATTCGGTAAAGACTCATATAAATGTTTAATATAATTTGGGTCCAGGCGTTGGACAGCATCAAAAATAGCTTCTTCAAGGTCTAAAAGCGAACTGTATTGCTTTCCATTCATGTATACAGTTCGTGATAACTGGCTCCAGTAATTTTCAATTATATTTAAATAAGGTGATTTAGCTGGCCATGGCAATAGATCTATTTTTCGTTGTTTAAACCAGTCGATTGCTACTTTTGAACGGTGAGCGGGTGCATTGTCTTGCTGATAAATTAAATTTCGCCTCCGCAAACACTTCATAAATGGTAAAAGAGTTTCCTGCATCATTTTTAAATAGTTTACGGTATTTAAATTTTCACGCACTACAACAAATTTATGCTTTCCCGAAAATGATAATATGCCCCAAATCATTATGCCACCGCCACCGCGTTGGCGGCTGTATTGTGTGATCTCTTCTTTGCGTAAATCGTAAAAGTAATACGAATAGCAATCAGGACCGTCTAAACAAAATCGTTTTTCGTCGCTGAAAAGCACTCGATCCCACTCTTTCTTCCAAGACATATGATCAGCAGCATATTTAAGACGTTCTTTTTTATGTCGTTCAGTTAACTGTGGCTTACGTTTCATTTTACGTCTTTTTAAATGTTGTGACCTTCTTAGCAAACGTTGAATATTACGAACATTTGTTGTTACACCGGCTTCTACTGCAATTTGTCGTGCGGTTTTCGAGGAATTTGATGCAATTCGCAGTATTGACCGTTCATTCTGTCTGGACCAAGCTTTTTTACGCCCACGGTAATGTGAGTTGCGATAATATTCCGGGCATTTTATTACTTTTGCAACTACCATATGACTTCTTTTTATTTTCTGACTTATTTGACGGAGAGACAGACCGCAATCACGATACGTCAATATCTGTGTAATTTCATTTTGATTTAATTTTTTGCCTCTTCCATTTGACCCTATATGTAAAAAAATGTATTTTAATATTTCTTAGACATAATACTAGCCTACTAAAATCAAACTCTTACATATATTGCAGGCTTAGTACGGTTAATAATTATTGATAAAATCTATGAACGAACTGTATCTATTTCATTGTCGCACTCATAAAACAAAATTAGTGTTTAGAAAAGCTAACTTTGATATTTTTAAAACAACCAATATTCGTAATTAATGCACATACAATACTAATTCCATCTCCATAGAAAAAAAATTAGTTTTGTTGCACTGGGTTAGAAGTCCTTAGAAAAAATAGGTGTATCTATTTCATTGTCGCGCAGTGTATATGGAATATATTTTTTTTTTATATTATTATTTTATCAACAATTTTTGATTTTTATATCAAAGCGTACCGAGCAAATTTTTAATCATTTATTGATTTTAAAATCCAAAATCTGATTTAATTTTAATTTTTATTCTTGGTTTAATTAATATCAAAATTGAACTCGGTTTTCTACTCGATTTTAAATCTAGATCGAACTCAATTATTAATTAGTAAACACCAATTGTATTTTTTTCGTTTAATATTTAAATATCAAAAAAAAAATAAGAATATCGCGAGGCTCAAAAAGGTCAAATTTTTCCGTTTTCGATATTCAACACGAACTTTTTAATTAATTTTATTTAAATTTTTCGTTTTCAAAACATCCGACTATAATTGATTTTATAAATAAAATCATACTGACTGAATTATGCAAAAATGCATTCTATAAACATAATTTAAACAAAAGGTGTAAAGGAGATGATTATTCAAAAACTTGTATATTTCTTAATGTAGCCGTCTTATTTTCCAAAACCAAGGAATTTCATCGTTTTTAATACGACAACCAGTCTTGGAGCGTCATTTTGGTTTCATCATTTCATTATCAATTATAAAAAGGAAGGATCAACCACATAATTTGGGTTTGTTTTATTTCAGTTATTAAAATTATATAAAGAAAATGAAATGACAATAACTTATGAAATACGATATCGTTAACATTTTAGATGAACAGATGATAACCACTATTACAATTTCAAACATTTTAATATCTGATTGTATCTGATAGTATCAACAAAAATAAAAAATTCAATTACAACTATATGAGTTTTACTTTTTGTTTGTTTATAACAGAGATAAAGTAGAAGAATTTGTTTATGAATTTAAGCAATACGAATTGTGATAATGATTGTTTTTGAACCGAGATAATATAAAAGAAATTGATAATGAATCAACACGACGGGTTGTTGAAGTAACGCGATTAATAGGTTCTGTATGATGTTATTAATTGTATGGATAATGAACCAGGTAATGTATTGTCGTTGTACTAAGTTGTTGTTATGTGCATTTGCGGATGTTGAATTTTAGAAATACCAAGTAGTTACATTATAAGAGAGAAAAATAGAACAGTGTGGCGATCGAAGGAAACGTATCTCTGACTGTTCGTTGATATTTAAATTTCACTACCAAAGCATACATTTTCTTCAATTCACCAGTACAGAACCTGAACTCGTTCTGGAGTGGGGTGTAGACTCTCTTATAAATACTATTGGTTCTAACTCACGTCAGATTGCGGCATAACAGTCATCACTGAGGGATCTCTTGGTAACATCAGTTTGCTAGCTGTATTTCAAAAATACGTTTCACTTCGTCGTTCCAAAATACTAAATCGACGATTTTTCATTGGTTATCGCACCGGAACGTGTATAAGTCAACCTGTTGGTATAAATACCTTCGGAGCTATTCCGAAGAAGATTGCGGAATTTTTGGGATTATCAAGTCCTGAATTGTACACGGGACACTGCTTCCGTAGAAGTGGTGCCACGTTGCTGGTGGATTCAGGTGCGCATTTGTCGTTATTGAAGAGATTTGGCGGATGGAAATCTGGTAACGTTGCTGAGGGTTATGTGGACAGCTCCATTCCCAACAAATGCAAAATCGCAAAACGAATTTTGGGCGATGATACATCAACTGCTTCAATTGCAACTAAAACGTCTATGACTTAAGCTTCGATCGCTAATCATAATACGAGCAAAGAAACAGGCCACAAAATGTTGGACTATTATACTCCTACTTCAGTCGCGAGTATAATGTCAACGGTTGGTTCATCAAACACTTCGGTCGCTATTGCTAGTACGAGCAGAGAAGCAATCAAGAGGATCATTTCGTCACAAGAGGTGACGATCACTGAAAGTACGCTACAAGAACGTAGTTCTTTGGAAAATTCGCCTGCATGGCCAATGGAAATACCAATTTACCAATACCGATAATACCAATTTACGGGATTGTATATTCAACTCTTGTACTATTAACTTCACCTCTAACAAATAATTAAAATTTGAACAAAATATTACGTTTTCATTCAATTTGCTTTGATAAATTATTAAACAACTACAATTAGTACTTTAATGAATCTGACCAATGTACTAGATTAATGCTTAAATAAAGCTCATTTAATTACTAAAATGACGCACGAAAAAGCGTAGATTTTGCAACTTAGCTACAAAAAAGGTTTTAACGTATTCGCCATGCTCAGCACAACGGCAACATTTATTTAAATTATCAATCACTGAATTTAAATTTTTTTTTTAATTTTCTAAAACTTATGATTTTTTTCGTTTTTTTTTTGTCGATTTTTTTTTCTTCAGAAATCTCTCAAGTTGATGCTAGAGATCATCCTGAGTATCAGTTAATTGTTAAACTCTGAATAAAGCTAATGGTTTTGACAAAAATAGAGCTCTTGGTAAAAATCACTCAAATTTTGAGCCACACTGCACTGGCATTCCTAATTCGTATAGCACAAATGTTTAAAGAGATTACATGGAGCTAAGTCAAATCAGATTTTAACTCAGTTCTGGAGAGAAAACTGACAAATTGATTATGAAACTTTTAGTTCTCTTCCTGTATATGAATTACGTAGCAAAATATTTCAGCAATTGTGTTTCACAATGAATTCGCTTTTCTGGATTACCATTTTAATTAATTTCACTTACCTTTATAATCGTTTTCTCTTTTTATGTAATTAATCCCTTGACGATGTTTCCTTTCAACGAAAAAAAAACACCAACAAATTTGTTTATCTTAAATAAATCATTTTAATGTCTTTTCTATTATTTCCATATCTATTTTATTTCAATTCATAAAGATAACCCTTCCCAAAATGTTATTTTTGTTTTATCAAAAAATTAAATTAATTAATTTTAAAGAAATTTTTTGTTGTTCTTTTCCTTTAATTATATTAACTATACAAATTTAATTTTTTTTTGATTATTTTTTGAATAAATTTTTTCATTTTTTTTTTTATTTTTAATTTTTAATAAAATTTTTGTTATTAGCTAGAATTTGTTAATTTATTTAAAATAACTACATAAATAATTTAGAAAAAAAAAGATATTTCGAAAATTAAACTAAAAAAACAAAACAATTATTTTTCTCTAATTTATTATAATAATTCTTTTGTTCTTTTTTTAACTATAATAAATCATTTACAAAGTTTGTTTTTTGTTAAATATACTTACGTTTAAATTTTAAGTTGTTACGATAAATTGTATGCTTAGCTTAATTTTTAATTATATTAAAAATTCTTTTTTATTTTATTTAATTTAAGAATTTGTAATCTAAATTTTTTTTTATACAAAGGAAAAAAACAATATTTATATAAATTTTTTTTTTTTTGTAAAATGAGCAAATAATTAATGAATTTTTTGTTTTAATTAATTAATTAATTAATTAACTATTAAGTCAACATATTCAGTCAAATTAAACTCAAACGTTTGATGTTTCGATGGAAGTAAATAAATTTGTGTTGTTTTGTTTAGTTTTAGATTTGATCAAGGATTTAAAGGTTCTTGTGCCTGAAACGAAAAAATAAATAAATATCAGTTAAAAAAAAACAAAAATAATAAATTATATTGAAATTTATAGTAAAAAAAAAAAACAAAGTAAAAATTGAATTACGTTTTGTTGAGATTCAAATTCTGATTGCGATACAAATTATAACTTGAAGGCATAAAAGTGTTCACAAAGAAAATAAAAATGGAAGCGAAAAACAAAATAAAATTCCACGTGGGTCTAATAAGTAATTCCTTGATTCTCTTTTTCTTTGATTTGATTTGTTTTCAGGCGATTTGGTTCAACCTACCGACATCTTGCTTGCATTACAAGTTAATTCAGCACCCTCTTTGTGCTCGGTAATAATACTTGGCTATCATTATATAGTTGTTGCGGCGGTAAGGTATAAGTAACAGACTTCGCAAAGATAGTGAGAGTATAGACGAAATTACCATATGCCGTCGCTGTTTTTGCGCGTACGCGTTCAATGTCGGGGTTATGTTCGTTTATTGGTAGATGCGGTCGCAGTCGAGAATCACAATCTATAATCATATTCAGCTGAGGGTTGTGAGTGTTTACTTTTTCATTAAGTCGGACACACTTTTGGAATGTGTAATCAACAAATAGAAAAGTCGTATCCTCCGTGGTGGAGTTTAGAACTGGATTCACCATGGAATAAAGCTAGCAAACTCTTTAATATAGGCAAAAGATAAAGAGAGCAAAGACATTTTCAAGAAACAATAATACAAATGACCTCGGGAAACCGCTTTAAAACAGGAATTACAAACGGCTAAAGGTAAGTCCTCGAAACTGTTCTGTAAAAATATTTAGGAACCAACGAAGTTTTAAGACTCAGGAAAATTCTTGCAACTAAATCAATAATCCCAGTTTCTGCTGGCTTAACCGAATGAAACTGGACAACATCAGGTAAAGAAATACACCTTCCCCAAACGAATCGAAACCAGCTATTGCGTTAAATTTCAAACCATCGACAGTTTAAATATCCCAAGGATATAGTGTCAGAGTAAAAGATTCTATGGGTAACTAAGCAATTCAAACCATCCATGGTAGCTGGTGCTGATAATGTTATGCTCCCTGAACTACACTAAAAAACTACTAGAACTACTAAAAATTAAGCGCTGGCTACAGGTTGGTTATAGTGAAGTCAGACGGTGGACAGCAATTTCTAGTGAATTTGGAGAAAAAGTGAGCAAAACGGCTTGCCTGTTCACGTGTGGGGTGCTGCAAGCAACAACCACTTGAGCGATGGAGGTCATTCTGCATCTTCTACTCTTTGATGTCTTTAATCAACAGATAAAATCCAAAACATCGCTTAATTCAGCACCACGTTACAGTGAATCAGTTGTCGCATCAGGCATTTCAGAATCCAGTACGAGCAAAAAATCAACCAAAAGAACATTGGCTACATTGCTCCTAAACTATCATTTTAGAGGGATGGGGTTGAGATTTCAATACTCCCAACCTTTCAGCGGCAGCTTTTAAAGAATGGGCATAACTTTATCTTACTGTGGCCAGGCCTCAAGGAGAGCCTCCAAATTCCCTTACCTCCTATAAGAAGCGAAAGGCATGGAACTATGACGGTAAGGGATGCAGAGATTGAAGCATAACTTAATATTAATTAGAGATATGAAAGTCTAATGTCGATAACGAAGCTTCATTGAAATTCTCAAATCGCAGGACAAGGGTCTGCACATGACCTTCTACTAGATAAAGAAGCTCTATTCTAGGTCAGTTTCGACGAGAGAAGAGGATACAAGAGCGAGGATTTCTATCCAGCCAACGATGTTAATGTACTATTGGGAAATAACACTGATTTGATGAGGAACAGTAAAGCTCTGGTACCGGAATAACTAGCACTTTTGAGGCGAGAAGCAGCATAGTGCCGTTGATGTGCACCGTGACAAAAATAGGACAAGGAGTATAGGGTATAGAGCTCCACTTCTACTATCTATAAACCATCCTGGCGGGCTTGACGACCCCCCAAGGTGGGGACAGGTGGTAGGTACATGGGGTTCATTCCGGAGGCAAAGTCTCCGAAGGACTCTAAGACAAAGGCTCTGGAACCGAGAAAGAAGGTCCCAACCAAATAGGAGCAGAAAATATACAGCAGATAAGAGAGTACACGACCCCAAATGATATTGCGGCGATTAAGTCAAGGATGGCGACAAGAAGATTAAACAACGCCACCTTAGGCCAAGCACCAGCTACTTTGGCTAAAGGCTATCCTAAGATTATATAAGTCTATACTAACCGTGACGGAACCGAATTGGGTTTAAGAGTCAGTTCAAACCTGGTGACGTGGTGATAAACTGCAACAACAATCATGCGGTGACTCGTGTTTGTTCTACCCAAAGTAGCAGTCGGTACACATTCACTTGTTATGAGAATGGTAGATCCTTTACCGATTCCTCACTAGGTTACTCCCAATGAGTGCACGGTAGACTAGAGATAAATCTCGCGCGCTACTAGAAGTAAAAAACGTGGGGTTATTTATAAGGGATTGAAAGCTGTCTGGAAGTCGGGTTGAGGGCAGAGTCCAACTTCTGACCTTATTAATCGACGACAGGGCAAAGACAGCCTTATTGTGCGTACAGAATATCCTTTACTACCGGTTTGGGAAAGTCATTATCTATGAATCTCGGTAGGCCACATCAAAAGAGAAGAAGGAATAACAGAATGTAGAGGGAAGTACCACAGATACCACCATCATCCAGATAGGCAGCCATAATTTTAATGACATCTAATGTAATGGAGAAAATGGCTGCAATAGAGGTTGCAATGCAACTCACCTAGAGCGTGCATTATGATTCGGAAAAAAATTAACTGCTTTTGTCTATCAGATTTTCTTACCAAGACATTCGTCACCAATTGGTGATGGCAGTAGATGGACTACAGATATCGCCCGCAGAGATACAGAAGCTAGTGGATCGGTGCAGCAAGAAGGAACGCTCTCTGATCATCGGGTGGAATGCAAATGGTTACAATGAGACATAGGATAGCTCATACACAAACAAGAGAGTTTCTGTTTGAATATTTAATTAAACAAATCCGAAGAGAAATTAAGGTTTGGGAACACACCAACTTTTGTCACAAGGATGAGTTAGACCTGGCGGTTCATAAAATCTGCAAAAACAGGGTCAAGATAGTACGGAAGAGGAATCATCCTCGGATCGACACCCTAGTAGGGAAATCTTTTGAGGGAATTCTTACCAATTTGAGGGAAATCTTACAGAAGGATTACAACTAGTAACAGATAGAGGGTAGTTAAACGAACACTTTCCAGGACATTCGAAGCAAACTGCCAAATTACTAAGATAAAAAAGTAGAAGAACGAGTTGCGGTGAAGAAAAGAAAATTAAAAACAGAAGTACGTAAGCTCTTCAACAGAGCAAAACAATCCGGAAGCTGGGAAGAATATATTAGGGTGCTTACCACCTACAATAAGTAATCAGCTAGGCTAATTTTCTTAGCTTTGGATCCTTCTGCGAAATATCTCAACAACGGCTGTAGTGGCTAGGCCGTATATGGCTCTGATTAAAGACGGTGTTGAGTTTAAAACTTCGCTCAGAAGGCCGGATGGTCCGTATATGGAGGACGAGCAGCAGAAAGTTGATCTTCTTCTAGAGACACTTTTTTCAAGAGGTCAAGAGGCATGTGAAGTAGATGTGAGTAGCAAGAGAAGTAAATAACCAAGTTTAGAAGACTGGCGGACTCTATGAAGTTGGTTATTGACACTTTCTGGACACACAAATCACTAGAGGTGGACGGTATAATTCCAACTTCAGAGGGGGTAGATGTGGCTTTTGCCACATTTCTTGGATATCTTCAGAAAAAGTCTGGAATTTAACAAGGAACGACTAAGCAGTTCAACTTTGATAGCAAATATAGATTTGCTTCTTTTATTTCTCTTTATCCTTCTTATTTACAGTAAAACACCGCATATGCTAGTTATTTATAGTTATAAAATAATATTCTTAGGTCATTTGATGTAACGAAAAGTTGGTACAATTAATGTGTTTGTTTAAGTCTGTTATGCTCAACATAATCTGTTGGGCATAACAGACTTAATTAAATGAAGAAAGCGTTGAACAAAAACAACACTATTTGATAATTAATGAGCAGACCAAGCTTGAAAATACCATGAGAAAACTACGAATTAATCAGATGAATGCTCACAAACCAAATTAGCCATATTTACAGCAAATTGTATTATGATGAAAAATTAAGATGTTGAATAGAAAAAAAAATTATTGACATTAACAAATAACACCTGCACCTATATCCTTGACCGTAGAAGTGAAAGGCTTGTTGACCAGTTGTATTAAGCTTATCGTTTTACCTGTCACGTATCGAAGAAAATCTCCAAGTTGAGACACACCGGGTCTTAGCACGACAACACCACCCAAAGTCGCAGCATAAAGTTGGTAAGTATGTACCAATGAATCAAATGATAGGTACAAGGAGAGGAGACACATAAATAAGGTAAGTTTTATTGTAATGAAGGACGTAAATGTCTATCAACCGGAGTCCCATGCTTGAGAGCCCTGTCTAGCAATCGCATGCGAAACTTTTTATACGCACATCAGTTTCCTCCCCAAAAAATTAAAAGAACTACCTAACACTTTTAATGGGCAGTGCTCCCAAGTATCAAAATTTAATTTCAGGTATATAGGGAGTCATCATTTGCTATTGTTAACGATGAGGACTATCCAAAAACTTAGTAAAAAATTTGTAAGGAAAGCGGAAATCAATAGGGGAGGGTGAGGTGTAAACTAAAACAAACTACAGTCGGACAACCGCAGACTGAAAAAAAGTCTTACGCGGCACTCATTTAACCGAAAAACGTCAATATGTTAAGTATATTGGATGATTTATTAGACAAAATGGTAATGGTAACAATGTATAGTTTGTGGGACACCAGATCATGCGGGTATCGTAGTGAATGAAGTGGTGACAAATTAGCAAGGGATGGTGCAACAACATCTTTTGCCGAACCGGTACCTTTGTGTGGACTAGAGTCAAAATCCATCCATGAAAGTATGAGGAAAAAAATTATGACGGGATTGTACAAACGAGGAATGAGGTCACATACTTAAAACAGTCTAAAGAGATGCTTGGGTTGTTCAAGCAAAACAGAATCTAAATGTGCTCTAAATTGAATAGGAACAAACTAAGAATACAGACAGATGTTCTTATACGGCACCGCATATTAAGAAAACACCTCAAGAACATTCAAGTGGAGAAGAGGGACAAATGTAGATTCTGTATTTTGGAGGAAGAGATCTCAACCCTTCTTCTCAAAGATTGTGGAGCTTTGATCTACATTAGAAGGTATCATCTGGCATGATTTGCTTAAACCTCTCCATATCCTGAAGTTCCTAAAAGAAGAGACAGGCGGGAGACAGTAGATCTTTTCGTTCGCACTACAATATTTCACCACTAATTACTAATTTAATATAAATCTAATTTGGTCTATTATAACTTACGACACGGCCACCGACATAACCGATATCTAGATCCAGATTACATTTGCAGAGCTCCTTTGCAGATTACAGCAGAAGCTGTAGGGGTGAGGAGGAAGTTGAAACATTATTTCATTTACACTTTTCTAATTGACCGAATCGACATCAAAAACTCTAATCGACATAAGCAACGTTAAAATCAAGGAGCTACAATCACTTACCAGAAGCTATAAATAAAGTGAGCGGAAGTATAAATAAAGTAGGCGGAAGATCCATGGTGTCCCAACGCACTATTCGGATCTAAGTTTGCGGTCATGGCCGTATGTTATAATAACAACCACCAACCACCTAACATTGCTTAATCAAAAACAATATCAAAACATGCAAAATAAAATAAACAAAAATCTCTCAATAAGGCAATTCGAAGTATTTAACATGAACTTTGCATAAACACAATGAGCGAAAAAAATTTAATGCTAATCGAATATCATTCAAAACAAAAGATTAAAAACGCTTCCGTAAAGTAGATTATCGATTTAATGTAATTAAAAATAATTAAAAAAGTTTACGAATATTTTATGTTATCTTTAATATCCCTCTCTTTATAATCCCCCAAAAAAAGAAGAAAAATTAATATAATCAACAACAAAACACAACGCAATTTAACCACTAAACAACGAAAACGTTATCTAATCTATCTTAACTTTTAACGAATAGGTAAAAGCTCTCTTCTTAATTCTTAAACAAAACGAAAATTTATAATCGTTATCATCCCTTCATTTTGCTTTTAATTGAATTTATAAGAACAAAAAAAATTTCTTATCATTATAATTACCACACTACTAAAATATTTAAGTAAAAAAATATTACCTTTAATTTAATTGATTACTTAAATTTTTGTTTTTTTTCTTGTACTTTCATACAAATTGGCGGCATGAAAAATTTTATTTTAAAATTTAATTAAATTAATTTATTATATATTTTTTGAGCATTTTGTTGGCACACAGTTTTTGTTATAATTAAATTAAAATGTAATCGAGTTGGTAAAAAAGTTTTAATTTTACAATCGATCATTTTTCCCAAAAAAAAAACTTCGACTATCTTTTCAACTCATTATCCGTATCTCGTTTTTTGTTGTTTATAAATGTTAATTAAAAATTTACGGATGGTTAATTTTTTTTTAATTATCAACTAAATTAAACATGAAAGAAAATAATTTTAATTGATTCGATTTCGTTAATATTTTTTTATTGTAAAATCATGATTGTATAAGTTTTCAACTGAAAACTCAAATATACTCAGCTGTTGTCATATTTTCAACTTTTTATTAGTTTCGATTTTATTTCGAAACCTTTTTTTCTGTTCAAAATTGTATTAGTTCGTTGTCTAATTTCATCACAAAAAAAAAACACATTGAACTTGATATATGAAAGTTGAAAACAAAAGAAAAAAAATTAAAAACTTTTAAAAAGCTTTCGTTCCAAAACAAATGCAAGGAAAATAATTTTTGACAAACAAAGAAAAAATAACAGGAAATAACTTGAATTTGTCACAGATTTTTTTTTCAATTTAAAAAATAAAAACTTTTTTATATTGTTTTAGAACTTTTATTGTTTTTGAGAAACACGAAAAAGCACAACCAAAAGTAAAACAAAAGTTTTATATATATGTTGTTTTTCTTTGTAATATAATGTTTTTTTCTTTTAATAAAAAACAAAAATACAACGGGTTTAATATGTTCGTATAGTGTTTTTTTTAAATTAATTTTTAAAATTTGATCTTGTTGCAAGGGGAAGACTACACAAACACAATATGACTGATAACAAATTTATTTAAAAATATGAAATTTACATCTGAAAAAGGATGAAATCTACAATCTGCAATGGATCGGATCGATCTACAATGGAAAATCTGAACAGCAAATGGGATGGATTAAAAACTATCATTTAATATTAAAATAACATTAAAAAAATTTTAGCTTACCGAACTACTAAAATAGTAAAAATTTTATAAATTTTGAAACAAAAATGTGTTGAACAAGTTGAGCAACAAAAAATAACAAATATTTTGATTGTATTATAAAATTTTAAATTGAAAGCTTGCTTTGATAAAAATCTCTATTTTTATAGAATTTAACCAAATACAAATATTTTTTACTTTTTTGGACGTAACCCATGACAACAAAATATATGAATAAAAATTCAAAATTTCATAATCCATTCAAAATATTTGTTATTTTTTCTTGTCATAGTTATTCGATTTGTTCGAAAAAAATAACAAATATTTTGTTCAAAGGTTACTTGTTCAACATATTTTTATTTCAAAAATTATAAAATTTTTAATTTTGATTTAGATTAACCAATTTTTTTTAAATTTTTTGTCTGCGACCTGCATGAAGAATATAATATTTTATTGGTCCCTCAACACAATTAAATGCTGTCTAAACATTACATAGCCCCACAAACATTCTGTACATGGTGCACAATTCTATGCACATTTCGTGCACTTTTTTATTTTTAATAATTTTTTAAATTTCTTTTTAAATATTCTGTAAACATGTATACAAAATGTGCATAGAACTTTCAGGTATAATTACAAAAAATATTTTATGCATGACTTTTATGACTAGGATACGTTATGAATCTTTTATAGACTAATATTTTTGGTATCGTTATTGCGACAAATGAAGATTGCGGTCGTATTTTGAAGTTGTAAAATGAAAGTATATCTGTATGATTCAATTTTTAAATGAGGCGTCCTTTTTGCGCCATTTTTTTAAGGATACAAATTAAATGAATAAAAAATCAAAAAATTTAAATATTTGTCTTACATATGAAAAATAATACTAATTTTCCACAATTTTTTTAATATTATAAAAAATAAATTAAAATTTTAGTAAATCGACAACAATAAAAAATATTTTAAATAAATATAATAATTTATTTGAATCATTAAAACTAACTATTTAAAGTGCCCGTTCGTTTTTTGTGCATGTTCTTATTAACCTTGACAAAAAATTTCTTTCGCGCATAATTTTAGATGAAAAAAAAACTCGTAAATTCATTATTACAAAACTCATATTAGTTCATAAAAAGTTAAATGAAATCAGTCATTTTAGAAAATGTCAAACAACTTTTTCCCTCTCTATTTTTTTATTTGTTTATTATTCTCATCATTAAATAAATTTCGTTTCGCTTTGTTTTTTATTATTTGGGAAACATTCGGCTAACGTTTGTGTGCATATATGTGCTAAAACGTTGTACGACATGTGCACGATATGGTGTACAACATGTGCATGATATGTATTATTCACAATTTTGTGCACGGGAATTTTATCACATGAACAATCCATGCACATTTCAAGCAATTTTTTAAGAATGGTTTTACGGGTATGGGCTGTAGCGGCAAGCAACACATCAAGTATGCAAAGATTTATGAACACTGAATTGTTTTATTCTTTAAAAACTATACTTAATAAATTTTATTTTACTCACTGTAAAACGCATCAGCTGATTTAAAAATAAAAAACATTAAATAAATTGTAATCATTATTAAAGATCATCAGTTGATTTATAGATTTTGTATGATATATACCACCAATAATAAATCTGTTTTATAACGTTAAAAGAAGTGTTTTTATTTTATTAAAAATTATTAAAATATTTAAAGTGTTGAATATTATATTTGGTTAAATTAATTGTAGTTATTTCTAATTAACTAATTGTAATAATTAAACTACAATATGGCCTGCCACAAAGAGCAACACCCATGCAATAGCATCCTAATGGCTGCCCCGCCTAGAACCGTGAGAAAAATTGCAAAGCTCTTTCAAGCTGATGTTAAAGAGGATCCACTAGGAATATCGAAAGCTTACATATAGAAGTGGCCCTCTTGGACTCTGTTCAAAAGCGAGCTATACGAATTGTAGGTGATCGAACTTTGACATCAAAACTTGATTCCCTACAACATCGTCGCACTGTTGCTGAAATCGTTGTTTTTTACAAATATCGTCATCAGCAGTGCTCAGATGAAATCAGCGGCATCATGCCTCAAACTTATTCTTACCCCCGTTCCACTCGGCAATCGGCTGCCGCAACCAGTGAAACGGTAAAGATCCCGCGCTGTCATACTGGCAGATCGCAGAGAGACTTCTTTGTCCGAACTGCGTACAAATGGAATAGTTTTCCGGAACACTTAGTCTCAGGTGGCTTCAACCCACAGATGTTTAAAAAAAGCGTTAATCTACACCTCAGAACGCCAGTTGTTGTGGGACCCAGGACTAGACCTAGGTCTTAAAAGGTATTTATGTGTTGTTGTGACACATATTCTAAACCCTATTACACAACACATTTTATTAAAAAAAAAAAAAAAATATAGAAGTGTTATAAAAAGGCTTTACACTAAGGCTGTTGAAGAAAGAACAAGAAGTTATGTACATAATCTAATCGTGATTGGAAAACTACCGCAAGTCATTGCAGAAGCGAATCAATTATCCTGCAGCACTAGATGCATTCTAGCGCAATTAACATATTAAATAATTATATGAACAGAATCGACAAATAGTTATTGACAAATGCCACATGATGGCACACCACATGATCTGTGGCACACCACCTGATCCACGAAAAAAGATCTAAGGTACCGCCAAAGGGCTGTAATAGAGTTTCTAAACCTAAAAACGGAATCGAACGACTAGCACTTTATCAACGTCGCTACAACAACAACCTTGGTGAATATTTGAATTTGTTAAGTAGTATTTTACCAAAGCTACTTTTAATAGTACTTTATTGCTAAGGTGTTTAATGCAGTGGTTTATTCTCAAGATAATGATTGGATTGCGAAAAAGGTAGGAGCGAACATTGCAAATTTATGAGAGAATATATCTTTCATTCATTTGTCCTCTACTACATATATCAATTTGATTTAGTTTTGAAGTGTATAGAACAATCACATTTAGTTTTTGAAATACTTTTAAATCAGAGTATGCAGTTTTGTTTTGAATTTCTTGTATGTACTCTGTTCATGTACAGACAAATAAGTTTGGGTTGCGCTGTTTTAAAAATCGTAGCGCAAAATAATCAAGTTTTCAATTCGTTTGTTTAGGAAAATATATAATAATGCATACCATTATTGTTTTAGAAACTCACAAATAAAGCTAGTTTTAATGACGCCAAATGAATAAAATACTTTTGCAGGAGTATAAAGTTCAATTCCGCTATCTCATTTGTGAGTGCTGCTTACATCTTGTTCAGCCCAGGGACATGGGCATGCGAAAAAGTATAGTGTGTAGACAACTATATAATAATAGTATAATAGAATAATAATATATAATATAATAGTATAATAATACAATTACAATAACTATATAAAAGAAAACAAAAACAAAAGAATACATTGAATAAAGTTGACAATTTTTTTCGACTACAACTCTGACTTCGCAGTCTTACTTGCAAGTTTAATTCAAATAAAAGCAAAATGCCTGATAGGGTATTACCTTAAGCTTGTATAAGTTGCTAAACAGCGGATCGTCAGAAACGACAAGTTACGAAGTTAGATCGTAAGCAAAATTTGAAAATGCTTACGCAAGCATGCAATCGAAGGTGGAGTTAACATCATCTTATTTTCACATTGACCGAATCAATTAGTGCAATGAAACAAGTACCGAGATTCAGCCGAGTTGAGGCCCATTCAAAAAACTCAAGTTAAAGCTCAGGCTGAATAGAATTGGAGACGCCAAATTTGTAATTATTCTACTTCTATTTCGATTTGGTTGTTTTCTTCTCTACAACAGCGGTTTCCAAACTGTGGGTCGCGACCCACAGGGGGGTCGCGTAATAACCTCAAGGGGGTCGTGAAGTTTTTAATTTAATAATAATTTAATTGAATAATAATAATAAATAATAAACATATTTCATATTGTTACCAAAATTGTAAACTATATCAAAAACAGTCCTTTGAAAGCGAGATTATTTATAAAGTTGTGTGAAGATATGGGAGCTGAATATACATCACTCTTGTACTATTGTGAAGTACGTTGGCTATCTCGTTCAAAATTTATTCAAACAAAAATTAGTAAAAATTTAGTATATGTATATTTATTGAAAAAATTTAATGTGATAAAGCTTGTTTGTTAGCACAAAGTTTTTCAAATCTTCAAACTTAAAGACGAAACTGCGATCTTTCTTGCTGAAAATCACAAAGATGAGGCATCTTCCTTTCGCAACGATAACTTTATTCTTAAGCTTGTTTATTTAGTTGAAATTTTTAAAAAATTAAGCGATTTAAATAAATCAGTGCAAGGTCGATAAATGCATTCTCTGATTCAAAAAGACATAGTCACGGCATTCATTAAAAAATTTGGGCTAGGGGTATCCAATTTATATGACATGTTTCCAATTTTAAATGACGCCGGTACCAGAAACAATATTAAAGCAAACAAAAACCTTTTTATAGAACATTTGCAAAGTTTACTAAAACATTTTTCACATTACATGCGTTCCTTTGGAACAAAATAGCTGCTAAAAGCAGCTTTTGGGTAGATCACCAATGGAACGCCATGAGCTTGAAAATTTTTCAAAAGAAACCACACAATTTTATTATTGGCAAAATTTTTTATTTTGGGCTGATATTTAGATCTGACTGGTCCATTTTATTATTAAAAATACCAAAACAAAATTATAACTGATTTAAATAAAATCGAATAATAAACTGCTTTTCAACTACACAACTTGTTCGAGGTAGAGTAGATCATCAAAGCAAATTTGAGTAAGTTTGATCTTCAATGATTATTTCAACGATATTGATTTTACAAAGATATTGATTTTACATATTTTACATGTTCATATTCATTCATTTTGCATTCATTGCAACAGGAATTTGATAGTAAAACTTTAATTCAGTTTTGGGTAGAACGAAAAAAAGATTATATTACTTTGTTGGACAGAGCTATAATAGTGCTGTTACCATTCGTAACATCATATTTATGCGAAACTGGATTTTCTGCTCGGAATATCGAAATCGTTTAGTAGTGGAAAAAGAATATCGGAATATCGAAATCGTTTAGTAGTGGAAAAAGAACTTCGGGGGTCTATTTCAACAATAACACCACAATTTGAGAAACTTTGTGCTAACAAACAAGCTCATCCATCACATTAAATTTTTTCAATAAATATACATATACTAAATTTTTACTAATTTTTGTTTCGTTTTATTCTATGAATACATTACTTTTTACAACTTCAAAATGTGCTTATATTATTTTATTGTTTTATCTAATAAGGGGGCCGCCAATTTTTCTTTTTTTCTTATGTGGGGCGCAGTATCAGAAAGTTTGGAAACCGCTGCTCTACAATTTGATTATCGATTTTCAAATCAGATCATCAGTTAAATTCTATAGCTGTAAAGTGATTAAGTTTTTATTTTTAAATTCCATTTATCACCTATAGTAAAAAATCAAATTTTTGCAATGTAGTGATAAAAATCTCATTGCACCATTTCACAGTTAAAGAATTCAGAAGCTGGGTTGCTAAAAACGGTACGTGCTTTGTAAATTGAAAATGATATTATAATATGAAACACATTAAAACAGTAAATACCTTACGGTTTAATAATGGTTGGTTCAAAAATGCATTCAGTTTTCTTGATATACATAGAAAGTTTATAATTCCAATACGATTTATGGTAGGTTATTGAAGATTTTCAGTCAGTAGGCTAATAGGGAATAAAAGTATTATTTGCTTGTAGAAAATAAATAAAGTAAGACAAAGTAAACATAATAAAACAATAAATTCTAAGATAAAATTTGTGACAAAATGTTAATTTGGTAATTTCTTAGTGTATTTGCATTACGTTTAAAAGACTTGCATCGTTGGAATTACAGTATATGATTGACCTCTAAGGTAGAATAACGATGTAATGAAAACAAAACTATCTAAATTAACATTTAAATGTTATAGAAAACGTTTTTGAATGAAATAAACCGTTAAAAAAAAGAAGACCCTACTATATACGTATGAATTATTGAAATCCAAAACATACAAATAATACGCTTTTTTCAGATTAGTTAACTATGGTGTTTGCTTGAAGACAGTAACATTTGCTGTCGATTTTTTATAACATAAAAGTTAATATTATGGATTTTAATATAAGTTTACCATGTTCTGGTTCAAGTGTTGGACCGGCTACTCAGTTATTCACTCTATTTATTCAATCGATAGTTAAACTTCAGTGTGAAATATCATCGTCAAGTATATGGCCTAGGGATTATGGATTAACTCTTGAAACAGAAGGTATATAAGACATAAAGATTAATTCAAGTAACCACTTTAATCATTTTAAATAACAGAACTGCCAAAATATGACTTTATTGTGATTGGAGCTGGTTCAGCCGGATCAGTAGTTGCAAATCGGTTAAGTGAAAATTCACACAATAATGTTTTAGTACTGGAAGCTGGAGGTGATCCTCCTATTGATTCTGAGGTAAACCATTTTTTTTAATTGATTTTTTAAAATTCTATTCCAACAATTTTTTTCAAGATACCCAGCCTGGCATATTCTTTAATCCATACAAAATATGATTGGGGGTACTATGCAAAAAAATCAGATTTCGCAGGTTTGAGTACACCACTAGGGATATATTGGCCACGCGGAAAATTTTTAGGTGGATCTAGTGGAATGAATTACATGGTATATATGCGTGGAAATAATGAAGATTACGATAATTGGGAAAGACTGGGGAATCCAGGATGGGGTTGGAAGGATGTTTTGTATTATTTTAAAAAATCTGAAGACAACCAAAATCCAGCATTCATTGGTCGTTATCATGCATGTGGAGGTCTGTTAAAAGTTGATCGTTTTTCATATACAGATCCCTTTACAAATATTTTTCGCATTGCTTCTAAGGAATTGGGATATCAACAAGTTGATGATTTAACAGATGGTACCTTTGTTGGGCATACATATTGTCAAAGTACACAATATAAAGGATTACGATGGAGTGCGGCTAAAGCGTTTTTAAGCTCCGCAAAAAATCGTAAAAATTTACACGTCATCAAACACGCTTACGTCAGTAAAATCAATTTCAATGATAAAAACGAAGTTGAGAGTGTTAACTTCGTTCGAAATGGCAAAAAAGAATATACAGTTCAGGTTGAGAAAGAAGTTATTCTTTCCGCCGGGGCAATAAATTCACCACAACTTCTAATGTTATCAGGCATTGGTCCACGTAAACATTTAAGGAAAAAAGGGATCGAGGTTATTAAAAATTTACCAGTTGGTTTGAACTTACAAGACCATTTAGTAGTCCCATTGCTATTAACTCTACATAAATCAACATCTAAAAAAGTTTCAGACGATGAATTATTACAACAGATTTTTCAATACTCTTTGTACCATACGGGGCCATTAAGTGGTGGAATAAATTTTATAGGAATGATTGATTCAACTGGCAAAAACACTTCAATTCCGGATGTTCAAGTTTATTATTCGACATTTCCAAAACAATTTACGGATATTGTTTTATTTCCATTTTTCCGAGAATTAGACGAATTA
This sequence comes from Diogma glabrata, assembly GCA_963693315.1. Lineage (NCBI taxonomy): Eukaryota > Metazoa > Arthropoda > Insecta > Diptera > Cylindrotomidae > Diogma > Diogma glabrata. Next base: position 75,111,247 of record OY856188.1, read on the forward strand.
ATTGTGAACCAAATCGCAGCTCAAAATCAATTATACGATATTGGTGTGATTCTCATATCACTCCATCGTCCTGAATCAGTTGGCAAAATAAAATTACGATCAATAAGATATGATGATAAACCAAAAATTTATCCCAATTATTTAACGAAAAAATACGACATCGATACTTTAGTTCGTGGTGTTAAATCACAAATAAAATTTGCAAATACAAATGAATTAAAAGTAAATGAGGCTGAATTTATTCATCTTCGTATACCACAATGTGATGACATTCAATATGATTCTGACAAATATTGGGAATGTTACATTCGTCATCTTGCAACAACCATTTATCATCCAGTCGGTACAGTAAAAATGGGACCAGAAAATGATTTTACATCTGTTGTCAACTCACGGTTACAAGTGAAAGGGGTTAAAAAATTAAGAGTGGCTGATGCAAGTATTATGCCTAAGATTGTTAGTGGAAATACAAATGCACCATGTATGATGATTGGTGAAAAAGCGGCGGATTTCGTAAAAGAAGATTATTTTAAAACAAATTAAAATTAGTATTCCTTTAATAAATAAATTATTTTGAAAAACTGTGTGATTCTTTTAAATTCATGTGTGACTTTCAAAACCATTTTTACAACCTGAAGTTTTTGTGTTATCAACAACAGCCTAAAGTTTTATACTTCTATTCTATTCGCAGACTGTTTAACCCTTACAAAGAATTTTATATACTGAGAGAACAACACAAAAGTGTTCAGCAGTTTCTACGATTAGTCTGTACTTTTAAAGGCTCGGCTCTAGCAGAAATCCAGTGATCCAGTTAGTCGTAACCGAAATTCGATCGGATTTTAAGCTTTATACAGAAATGTTTTCTTCTTTGTAGACGTTAGGTATAACAATAATAATACATTTTTCTATTGCCCCCTATAAAAAATCTACTTTCGATGTTAGTACAATGCACAGAAAACTTCAGTGTCGTCCTCAGTGATAAAATTCCTATTCAAATACTTTTCATCCCTCCAATGTAATTTTGTACAAACCATCTAATTTCAAATTCCATTTGTTGTTTGTTTTTGTATAGAAGAATATAATAAATTATAAATACAAAAACGCATAAAAATTAAAAATCTATAAAAATCAAGAGAATTATTTTTGTATTAATTATTTAATTATCTAGATTTTACTCTTAAAATTTATGTTCAGCAGACTTTATTATGAAACCAAAATTAAAATAATACCATATTAACAAACTAGCAAAGAAACAAAAATCATGACAATATATTCATTTTAAAACGTCAATAGAATTTTATTCGAGACTATTGTAAATTACAACAAGCAATCTTCATCACCTTACAAGTTACAACTACAGCCAACATTGGAGAGAAATAAAATTCCAGGTAGCTGTGCTGAAACAATGGTCCTTCGAGCCGGATTTACAGAGTATATTTAGAAAATTGCTGGAATTCATTCGTGAGTCAACCGTAAGTTATAATTTTTTAATTTATTTGATATGGTGACTGTTAAGTGAAATAAATAAGGTGATTGTTTATTCAAATGTAATAACACAACGGCGGATGAACTAAAAAGAAAACGTTGAAACATCAAGGGTTCGTTAAACCGTTTAAAAAAGCCGTTAATATAAAACTCGAAATGATCGAAAAATACTATGCGCAATTTTGCGAAGTTGAAGAAGAGTTAACTACTTATGACGTTGAATTATAGTTTGAAGAATTCGAAAATAAATACCAGGGTATTTTGGAGAAATTGCGAATATAAGCGAAGAAATGAGATCCAATTCAAAATAGTTTACAAAGTACACTGAACGACACAAGATCTCGTTTTGCTGATCAACAACAAGCAGATTTTGATCAAAGTCAGACGTACATATCCGATGTTCGGTTACCAAGAGTAGATATTCCTCATTGTAGTGGTTTATATTCTGAATTCCCTTCGTTTAAGGATTTATATCTTATAGTGTCCACCCATCTTAATAATTCATTAACCAACACTCACAAGTTCCAATATTTGCGTGGGCTTCTTCAAAATATGGCCTTTTTAATTAAGCATATCACCGTTACCGATACAAATTACAAAAGCGCTTGGGACAGTCAGTCATGTAATTTCATCTCTCATATATCGGTTTTTAGGCATACCACCAGCAAATAGTACAGCAAACGGACTACGTACTAGTACTAATAGAGCAGATGCAGCAACTCGGGGTCCATGGCTTATTGTACTTTTGTTAAAGAACCTAAATATAGATGCAAGGCAAGCTAGGGCGTTGCATATAGGAAATAACAAATTTGCAACATTTAACGAATTTTTGCATTTTTTAGTAGCAAGGTGTGACTCTCTGGAAGCGAACAAACTGCTGCTAGAAATATTCATAAAAAATTTTAAGCCGCACCAGACCTAAACAAGTTCCATCCTATGTAATTAGCCAATCGCAGAATTATTTACTTACATACATCATTGGCAAAGAAAAACATAGAAATTTCGAATGCTCGCGTTTACAGAAAATTATATAGGTGAACACCGAAACTTAATTCGAAAGAAACAATTATGTTTTAACTGTCTTAATCAGAGTCTTCCAGTTGTAGCATGCGAATCTAAATATTGGTACAGGATATGTTGCAGAAAATATCAGATGTAACACCTATTACAAATTGTCATACTCATCAAAACATTGCATCGTTCACACAGAAACAGTCGGTTCTTCCTACTGCCATTATCAATGTCAACGACAAATCTCAAATCAAATAAATGTAGAGTGCAACTGGATTCCGGTTCACCAGGATCGTTCATTTCAGAAGCCTGTGTCCAGAAATTGATCTTACCACGAACAAATGTCCGCTTTGTCATAGATGGTGTCAAGAGGGTATCTACCAGGGGAAAAAAGAAAATAACGTAATCTAGCATATACAATTCAAACAAAAGTTTGAATATTAAGGTTCTTATACTTGATAAGTTAACTTCACGCCTTCCATCCAGGACAATACAGCACAGAAATTGGGATTTTATTTCTAACGTACAATTGGCTGATTCATCATTTCATTAACCTGGGGAAATGGACATCTTGATAGGAGCAGATTACTTTTTTGAGCTATTATTAAAGGAACAATTCAAAGATACTACTTGTTCGCTTATTGCACAAAACACTTCATTTGGTTGAGTCATATCAGGACGAACACTTCAAACAATCAATTCTACTGGCTCTGCTGTAAATTATCAACTATGTTTTGATATTGATCAAACACTAAGAACATTTTGTGAATCGGAAGCAGTTTCAAGCCCTCCACCTTATTCAAAAACTAGAAACAGAGGCGCACTTTACTGAAACTTATAAGAGGAAAAAATGGCAGATATGTAGTACAGCTGCCTTTCGATCATAATCAACCATTATTGGGAAGCTCATATCAGTGCGCAATGAACCGATTTCATCTTATAGAAAAACGCTTTCAAAAAGATCCAGAGTTAAAAGCAGAACATGTCAAATTTATGGAGGAATTTAGAACACTGGGTCATATGAAACTATTAAAATTGGAAGACGATAATCTCTCGCTAAATCAAACGTTTTACCTTCCTCATCTTCCGGTGTTTAAGAACAATTACAGAAAAGAGATCCGAGTAGTATTCGATTGATCAAGCAAAACTTCCACTTGTATTTCATTAAATTAATCACTGCTTGTTGGTCTTAAAATTCGACCGATGCTATGGGCTATACTTATAAGATTTAGAACAAACAAAATCGCTCGTTTGGCGGATATAGAGAAAATGTAGACAAGTTTTGGTAGAAAAAAACATGCAAATTTCCAGCGTATTCTATGGTCAAATTGGTCACAGTCACATACGGTACATCAGCGGCCCCGTTTCTGGCTATTAGAACACTTCATTGTTAATTACAATTAATTACAATTACTTAACAATTAATTGCACTCCTGCGGCAGGTGGGTTTCCACTAAAAAATGGAAATCAAACGTATCATTTCTTTATGATATAATGGATAACAACTCATCCTCAGCAATATGTTTAGAAAACAGCACTAATTCAATCAAAATTTTAAGATTACAATGGATTCCAATTCCTTTGAAATCAACATCGATATAAACACCGTTTGTACTAAAAGATCATTGCTTTCAGAATTTTCTAGGATGTTCGATGCATAGGGTGGTGCTCTCCAACAACCATCGCAATGAAGACTCTTTTCCAACAATTATGGCTTCGTACACTAGCATGGGATGACCCACTTCCTGATGAAATTTTTCAAACATGGAAAAGAATTGAACTGGAGCTGACCAATTTAAAACAACTAGATTCCAAGATTTGTTGCAAATTAAAGATTTAATATTGAAATTCATGGATTTTGTGATGCAAGCAAGCAGGCTTACTCTGCAGCAATATATTGTAAGAAAACAATTTACCGTGGAAATACAGAAATACACTTACAGCAATTACCAAAAAAGCTCCACTCAGGACTATATCTCTTCCATGGTTGGAGTTATGTGCAGCACATCTGTTGACTAAAATTTTCAATCAATTGAAAATCAATAAAATATTTCTGACCACTAAGTATGTTGCTTGGACGAATTCAGCAATTGTATTAGCTTGGTTGTCAGCATATACAAGCCATAAAAAGTTTGTTGCCAATCGAACCGCTGAGTTTTTAGCAATAACCTCTCGAGACCAATGGAATCATGTTCCATCAAAGGATAACCCAGCTGATTGTGCTACTCGAGGTTTATCTCCATCGAACTTAATTCTCTTCAACTTATGGTGGCGAGGGTTCTATTGTTAAGGAAGCAAAACCAGAACGGCTGAAACTTCTTCATCAGACTACGACGCCTTCAGTTTTAGAGTATCTGCTAGGTAGAATTTCAGTCTGGACTAAACTGATTCGTGTTGATTCATATGTTTACCGATTTGCTTCTAACATTAAGATCACGCTGAAATTCAATTCGCTAAAAATTCAATTTGCCAGAAATACCTACATCCTGTTCCTTCTTTATTATTTAATTGAACTCGGTTTTGAATAATTGGAGCCAGAAACGTGCCAAGAAATATCGTTCGTAATTGTGTAATATGTTGCAAATATATGGCATCTACCAGCAAACAGTTAATGGGTAACTTACCAGTTTTGCGAGTTATTATATAAGAAGACCGTTCAACCGAGTAGGAGTTAATTTTGCTGGTCCAATAACTCTCTCTCTCTCTCTGGCGTTTACATCCCATGAAGGGATTTTGCCGTCTGTGCCACCAGCTTCCAATCATCTCGTTCCATGACCAGTTGACCCCAGTTTCGACATCCTATATCACGAAGGTCTTGGATGATGTCATCACGCCAGCGTTGTCTAGGTCTTCCTCTTCGACGAACACCAGCTGGTTGTTGTTGGGACGCTTTTTTTATCATTCTTTCCAATGGAGCCCTTTCTACATGACCAAACCATCTAATCCGGTTGGATTTAATGAATCCGATTACATCGCAGCCTCCAAGAAGCTGTCTGATTTCATGATTCATTCGGATTCTATACTGATTTTCAGCAACTTTACATGGACCATAAATTGTTCGTATGACTTTCCTCTCGAATGTTGATAGAATTCTACAATCGGAGGAAGTCAGTGTCCAGCTTTCACTTCCAAATATAAGCACAGGTCGTATCAATGCTTTGTAAAGTGTGAGTTTACACGACCGCGAAAGATGTTTTGATCGCAGAAGTTTTGAGTATGCGTAGAAAACTCTGTATGCGGCAGAGACACGGGCTTTGATATCTGCCTGCATGTCATTTGACGATGTTATTACAGACCCGAGGTATTTGAAGTTTTCCACGCGTTCCACTTCATAGTCGCCAGTATCCAGATTTCCGGGAGGTATGTTCTTAGATGTTGTTAACACTTTAGTTTTGCTGGTGTTGATGCATAATCCAAGCCGTTTAGCATTTCTTTCAAGCTGAGAGAGACTATCCTTAATATCGCTTGTTCTACGTCCAAGAAGCACAATATCATCTGCGTAGCCAAGAACTTGACTAGATTTGTTATATATGCAGTTTTGTGTCTCAATTCGGCTTTTTCTTATCGCGTACTCCAGCGCCAAATTAAATAGTACGGGCGCGAGTGCATCACCTTGTCGAACACCTGATGTTATATCGAAAGGATCAGAAACTGACCCTTCGATTACTATTCTACAATTTGATCCCGATGTTGTGAGTTTACACAGAGAAACAAGTTTCTCTGGGATACCAAGGCATATGAGTGCGGACCAGAGGTTGTCGCGGATGATACTATCATATGCTTGCCTGAAATCAACGTAGAGCTGGTGAATGCTGATGTTGTACTCCCAACATTTTTCCAGAATCATCCTTAATGTAAAACATTGATCTGTGGTTGAGCGGTTGGGACGAAAACCACACTGATAGTCACCGATGATAGATTCGGCGAACGGGATGAGTCGAGCAAGTACAACATTAGCTAGTATTTTATATGCAGTGTTCAACAGTGCGATGCCACGATAATTTTCACACTTTAAACGGTCACCTTTCTTATGTAGCGGAACAATGAGAGCTGTTTTCCATTCAGCAGGTAGTTCTTCTTGGTCCCAGATTGCAAGAATCAGATCGTATATACGTGAGACCAGAGCTGCTCCTCCATTTTTCAGAAGTTCTGCGGGAATTCCATCGAAACCTGGTGATTTGCCATTTTTCAGTTTTTTAATGGCAGTTTCCACTTCTTCTATTGCTGGGTAAGGGACAAAAATCTCCTCAGTTGATGGAGCAATTGCTCGAATAGGATGAACTTCGTTCGTCCTATTCAGTAGGTCTTGAAAGTGGGATCGCCACACTGCCAGCACATCACGTTCACTTGTTGTAAGTTCATTATTTACATTTTTGATGGCTGTAGATCTTGGGTGGAAATCTTTGGTCAGATTTCGTGCATTGGCAAAACACTCTTTTGAATTTCCGTTGGCCGCATGTTGGTTGATGTTTTCGATGCAGCTCTTCATGTGTTCGCGTTTCTTTTTACGTAGAAGTTTTGCTGAGGCTTTCCTGGCGCATAGATAATCAGCTTGGGAGCTTCGGGTGTTCCTTGTTAACCATTTTTCTCGCAGTTTTTGTTTATTTTCAACGGATTGGCGGCACTCGTCGTTAAACCATTCGTTGTGTGATTTCGGTGGTCGTTTTCCGATTGTAGTTTGTGCTGCGGCTATAATGGTTGATTGAAGCGTTTGCCATTCTTCTTGTATGTTTAATGGCATCTCAGAAGAGATTTCATGCTCTTCTATGTTTTGTGTTATTATTTCCTGATATCTATTCAGCGTTTCCGGATGTTTAAATGCTTCGACATTCCAGCGCACGGTCTTTTTTGCTTGTCTGTTAAATGTGGATGACAACTTGCACTTGTACTTAAAGATGACAAGCATATGATCGGTGTCCATATCAGCACCTCTGTATGATCGAACGTCAGTTATACTTGTAGAGTGTCTCTTAGAGATCATGACGTGATCGATTTGATTTTCCGTTCTTCCGTCATTTGATTTCCACGTTGCCTTGTGAATTCTCTTGTGAGGGAAGAAAGTGCTGGAAATTACTAGATCATACATCATAGCCAGCTCGGCTGCGCGAAAACCGTTATTGTTGCTGGTATGATGCAAGCTGTTAGGGCCGATATGTGTTTTAAGTTCTGCAATCCTACCGATTTGAGCATTAAAGTCACCTACCACGATTTTTATATCGTGCCGCGGGATGTTATTGATGACTTCCTCGAGTTCTAGGAAGAACAGGTCTTTAATATCATCTGCTTTATCTTCAGTAGGTGCATGAACATTGACGATCGTTACATTGAATTTTTGCGTGCGGATTCTCAGTGTGCATAACCGCATATTAATTGGGCAGAAGTCGATAACATGTTGATTCACGCGACGGTGTATAAGAAAGCCAACTCCAAATTCTCCTCCGTTTTGATGACCGCAATAATACAGAGTGTATCCTTTCGCTGTTTCATGGATTCCACTGCCTGGCCATCTTAGTTCTTGTAATGCCACTATATCCAGTGTGTAGCTCTCGACTTGTTGTGTGAGTTTTAGGAGATCTCCTGGTCTTCTGAGGCTAAGCACGTTCCAGGTTCCCATTTTTAAATCGTAGTCCGGGTACAGTTTCCGAGGTCGTTCCAATAATGAATCCGAGATATTCCGAGGCCTGTGTACAGAATTCATGACAATAATTTTTTTTACGGAAATGGGGTGTTAGCCCTTCGCCCAACCCAAATTTTCGTGAATGGGTTCGTTCTGCATCTTAAGGTCACCAGAAACAACCTTTTTACACGTTTATATAGCGAGCCGCTTGATCCAAGACAGACGCCCACTGAAAGCCGCCCCTAACATGGAGAACAGACGCTTTCTACACATTTATATAGCGAGCCGCTTGATCCAAGACAGACGCCCGCTCCAAGCCGCCCCTAACATGGAGAACAGACGCTTGAGTTGCATTGGTTTTATGGCGCCAATGACTCGCCATGGTGCAGAATCATTGAGTATAAGCAGTATTTACTCTGCCCCTCTCAACTACACCAACCTAATTCTGTTAGCGTTACCCAGGTAGCACGGCGTGGACGTAGAATTTCGGATTTTCGCTACCCCTGGTCCAATAACGCTATCAACAAAAAGAGGCAGAGGAGCAAAACATGTAAAGTTTTTGTTTGTCTAACAACAAAAGCAGTACATTTGGAAGTTCTATCAGAACTAAGAACCGAAGTGTTTATAGCTGCACTTAAGCGGTTAATGGCTAGAAGAGGTGTACTAGAGGTAAAACATTCGAAGATTAAATCAGGTATATAAAAGTATTAAGTTAGATACAACTAACAATCTAGTTTCAAAGTTTTTGTCCCACAATGGCATCCAATGAAAATTTATTCCACCCGCCGTACCACATTTTGGAGGTATTTCTGAGGCAGCAGTGAAACCCAGAGACAGTTACTGCGAGCAACTAGTAATGCATTTCAAACTTACGAAGAAATGTCTACACGAACCTCTCGAATTGAAGCTATACTAAATTCTAGGCCACTTTGTCTTCTAAACAATGAAGATGTTACAAATTTGGGTGTTTTAACTAGTGACCATTTTCTCATTATGGTTCCACTAACAGCTCTTCCTGAAGCAGGTCTTGATCAGATTCCAATGTCAAGGCTTAACCGAAGGAAATTCATTCAACAGAGAGCACATCACTTTTGGGCACGATATTCAAAGGAGTACCTTCATACGCTTCATCAGCGCACTAAATGGGATGCTGAAGGGAAGTGAAATGATGTGCTGCATTTGCTAAAACTCTAAAAAATTGTTCAAATTTAATTGAAATAGTATTAACTATATTATGTAAAGTAAAAATCAGTTAATTTGAAAAATATACATTTATTCGTAGAATGAATTATTATATTAATTAAATGAAAATTCCTTAATTAAAGTCTTTTTCTGAAACTTGTGTTATTATGGTGAATATGTAATTATCATTCGCACATCAAATCAGCACCATAAATATAAATTGGAATTTCGATTACTAATTATAAGCTGAGAACCATAAAAAATTCAACAGTTCTGATGGAAATTTAACAACTAGAGTCCAAGGAAAATACTGGTTAAATATCAATAATTGAGAAGATTATAATATAGCGAGAATGACTAGCTATCAGGACACAAAGTAAATTATATAGCGAGAAATTTACTAGCTATAAAGTGGTGACCCCGACGTGATACTGAGCTGAGTTCTCATCATTCGAAAATTGATCTCATCTTGGAAGAAAAAATTAAATTAAAGGAAAATATGCGTCCTGTAGCATTGCAAATAATTGGTAAAATATATTTGAAAATCCAAATTGACTTTATTTGAGAACAACACATAATCTGGATGGATTGATAAATGAAATTACTCAACATGAAATGCTACGCTAAACCAGTTGCACCAGTGTGCGGTGTGCCTATTTTGTATGGCAAGTATATGACGGTTCCAGAGTTGACAATTGTGAAACCTACTTGACAATTGTAAAACCCAATAAACGAATGTTTTGACGTTAACCTAATTTTTGGCGACACATATAAAGCGGATTATCGCGAAACATTAGATTATTTGTATTAAATCTTTGAAATAAAATTTTAACCTTTTTCTAACACTTATCTTTTTTAAAAGTTGTTGTGTATTAGTTTTTCTTAAAAAAGAATATATTTAACATAAAAAACAAAACCATTATCAAGAAACATTTATGAAAAATTGAAATAATTGTCATGGTAACTGCAAAAGTAAACACTAAATAACCAAAAGTAATTTCGCTTGCTTTGCTGAAATTAGTTTTTTGGATGCTTTGCATAAAAAAGATTTGGATACTTTGTATTTTTTTGTATAAAAACGAACATTTTATGAACAGAATTTTAAAACATTTATTTCTAGTTTGGTCGTAGAAAAAATATAGTGTTAAACAAGCACAGTATACTAATATCTACTAGTATGTATTGAAAGTACTCGAGAAAGTCTTGTATTAAACTTTCATACTCGTGAGATATTAGTATGATTCTGTGCTTGTAATACAATATACTATTATTATATTTGCATATTTGAACCATTATCTCTTATTATCTCATATTATCTCATTAAAGTATTTACAGCGACTAGTATTTATTGGTGTTTGCTTGAGGAAAGTTGTACAATTTCTTTAAATAATTTTTGTTCAATTTATTCGTTAAAAAAATGGATTTCACTATAGATTTCACGATAGATTCAAATGTTGGAGCGCTGGTCAGTTATTTATGTTACTTATTCAATCAATAATAAATGCGCAATGTGAACTTACATCCGATTTATGGTCAGAAGATGCTGGAGTAAATGTCAAAACTAACGGTAAATGAAAAATCACGAAAGAATAAACGTGATAACTTAAACAACTTTGATTTTAGGATTTCCAAAATGTGACTTTATTATTATTGGAGCAGGTTCATCTGGATCTGTAGTTGCAAATCGTTTAAGTGAAAATCCGAACTGGAACGTTTGCCTTCTCGAAGCAGGAGGTGATCCTCCACTTGAATCTGAAGTAAATATTAGTAGCAAACCTAACATTTTCTAAAATATTTACAAATAATTTTTTTGTTAGATACCCGGACAGACTTACAATTTGCTTAGAACTCAATACGATTGGCAATATTATACAGAAAGATCTAGTCTTACTAGTTTAAGTCTCGAGCGCGAGGGAGTTGTATATTGGCCACGAGGAAAACTATTGGGGGGATCCAGTGGTATTAACTACATGATATATATGCGTGGAAATAACGAAGATTATGATTATTGGGAAAGACTGGGTAATTCAGGATGGGGTTGGAAGGATGTTTTGTATTATTTTAAAAAATCTGAAGACAACAAAAATCCAACACTCGTCGGTCGTTATCATGGCAGTGGTGGTCTATTAAAAGTTGATCGTTTTCCATATACTGAGCTGGATTCACAAATTTTTCAGAATGCTTCAAGGGAACTTGGATATCCACAAATTGATGATTTAACAAGTCGCACATTTGTTGGTTTTGCATACTGTCAATGTATACGCAATATAAAGGCAGAAGATGGAGTGCGGCTAAAGCGTTTCTAAGCTCTGCAAAAAACCGCTCAAACTTACACATCTTTAAAAACGCATACGTCAGTAAAATCAACTTCAATGATCAAAAGGAAGTTGAAAGTGTTAACTTCGTTCGAAATGGTCAAAGAGAATATACACTTCAAGCAAAACAAGAAGTTATACTTTCAGCTGGTGCAATAAATTCACCACAACTTCTAATGTTATCAGGTATTGGTCCAAGCAAACATTTGAGGAGCAAAGGAATCGAGATTATCCAAAATCTACCAGTTGGTTTGAACTTGCAAGACCACGTTACAGTAACATTGATTTTCACATTACATAAATCAACTTCTACTCCAGCTTCATCAGACGACCAATTGAGTAGCATTTTTCAATATGCCTTAAACCGAACAGGGCCATTAAGTGGCGGAGGCAATTTTCTTGGGATGATTGATACGACTGGCAGAAACTCATCCATCCCAGATGTTGAGCTCAATTATTTGACATACAGAAAACAATTTGCAGATTTAGCAAAGCAGCCGATAGTATTTATATTCAATAAAAATGTGTTTGACCAAATAATAGATCAAAATCAATTATATGATATTGGGTTCGTTATAATTTCACTTCATCGTCCAAAATCAGTTGGCAAAATAGAATTAAGATCAACAAAATATGACGATAAACCAAAAATTTATGCAAATTATTTATCGAAAAAAGACGATGTGGATACATTAATTCGTGGTATCAGAACACAAACCAAATTCCCAAAAATAAAATCAATGGGACACGGTGAGAGCGAGTTGTTTAGGCTTAGATTACCAAAATGCGATATCATACAATATGATTCTGACGAATATTGGGAATGTTACGTCCGTCATATGACGGCTACAATTTTTCATCCAGTCGGTACGGCAAAAATGGGACCAGAACACGATGTTACTTCTGTTGTTAACTCACGACTACAAGTGAAAGGTGTTAAGAAATTAAGAGTGGCTGATGCAAGTATTATGCCTAAGATTGTTAGTGGAAATACAAATGCACCATGTATGATGATTGGTGAAAAAGCGGCGGATTTGATTAAAGAAGATAATTTGTGAGCAAAACTAAATTAACATATTTTAAATTAATAGTTATTAAGAAAATGTTTGTTGTTAGCTGCGTTTTATTCATCCAAGTCAGGTTCAAGGTTTGATTTTTAAAACTTAATTGCAACCCACATATATTTATCGAGTTCAATATTTGTGACCTGCATAAATTTTAGTTACATAAATTTGCAAGAGATGGCACATACATAGTATTTCGATATTTTTTAATATTTTTCGAGAGTTTTCAATGTGCAAAAATTTGTTTTTCAATTTGTTTACTTTATCAATGGAATATTGAAAATGTTCAATTAATGAGGGAGGGGGGCGGGGAGGGGGGGGGGGGGGTATCGTCGTGGTAGGTTGTAGATGATTTTAAGACATCGACTTTGTATTACCTGTAATCGTTTTCTATGGGGTACAGCACAGTTGCTCCAGATTTGTGTATCATATAATAACGTGGGTCTGTTGATTTCCGTATACAATAACTTTTTATTGGTTAACGAGTTGACACTTTTCAATTGTATGTTCTATATGCTTTTTGAACGTAAGGGTTTGTCCAATATGACGCCTAAGTACTTAATATTTTTTTCCATTTAATTAGCGATTGATTTGTGGAGAGAAACTTGCTGGCTTTGTGAATTTATTACTATATTCTATTTATGGCAGTAGTCAGCGAATAAGTTTATATTAGTTTGTAGATTTTTCAACAGTTGTGCTAGTTTGTTAGACGAAAAGTAAAGGGCTATTGTTAGAGAATACTTCTTTTGGGTCAAATGTGAATATGTTGTATAGAGTAGGAGATAATACAGCACTCTGCGGTTCTCCGGCATAAAGATAATTAATATTTGATTTAACACCGTATAATGTTACGTAGAATTTTCGATCAGTCAGAAAAGATTGGATTAATTTAATTAGAAAAACAGGATAATTGAATTTAATTAGTTTGTATATATGAGAGCGTTGTGCCACTCTATCAAATGCCAAAAAGGACAAGTCCCGTTGATAACTTTTTTTGGCAGTTTGATTTGACTTTGTTGCAAATCCTATATAATTGATGTGAGGCTATGCTATATAATTGATGAGCTGGCTTGAATCCAAATTGTTGGTTAGTTAACATTTGATTGTTGGCGGTAAATTTTATTAGACGGTCTAGGATTACACGTTCAAAAACTTTTCCAATGACATTCAGAAAACTGACGGCTCTATAATTTTTAATAATGCTATTGTCTTTGTCCCATTTCCATACAGGTATCACTTTTACTATTTTCCAATTCCCTGGAAAATATGAAAACTTAATACAGCCATTGAAGATTTAATTGATTTTATATCGCTGTTTGCTTTTTTGGTAGATCACAACAGAGTCGTCACCGGGAGCCCTAGATGATTTAAATTTTTTATGATTGAGATCACTTCTTTGGGCTTGGAACTTATCGTAGAGTTAACAGTAAAATTAGTATTATTACGAAAAAAACTATCTATTACCTCATTGATAATAAGATTTTGGAGTTGTAGTACAGGAGGGCCTTCATTGTGGATTTTTGCAAAATTTTTGGCAAAGTTTTGGACTTTAGCTTGATTCGTGATAATCAGATCATTCAAATTGATTTTAGTTAAATATACCCATTTTAGTTAAATATACCAATTTTTGTGTTTTTCTTTCAGAATTTTTTAGATTTGCCACTTACAATGGATCAAAGAATCGAAAGGGCTAGAATACAGTCAATATATACACTAACATTTTGGAACAATAGCATTTGTCACTAAAAATTAGAATTTCTTTAAAATCTCAGTCTTTATAATAGAAATTTTGGGTAACTGTATCAGTATTCAGTACAAAAGTATTTTAAAAACTCCGTTCAATAAATACGTTATGTGTCCAAAATAAAGCATAAAAAAGAAGGCAGTCTTGAGGACTACCGGTAGAAGTGAAAACTTAACACTGTATATATGATGTTTTGAAATATGTATGTTTTTATCATCTAAATACAACAAAATCTTGCCTTACTTTACCACACTTACACACTGTTATTAACTGAGAAAAACATGAAATTCAATAAAAAGAAAAACCCAAATATGCATCAAGAGAACGATATATTATCATTAATTTTAACGGTTCTTAGTTTATTCGTACTATCAATTACGTTTTCTTAATTAAAAAGTATTAAGAAAAACACAAATATCAAATATGAAAAACACAATTTTTTTTTATTTTACTTAAAAATCCAACAAAATCTTTACTTACTATACCATACCATAGACAAATAATAATATTATTACTTATCTATGACCACACTTTCACACTGTTATAAACCAAACAAAATCAAATTCAATAAAAAAGAAAAAAAATTATAACTCAAGAAAATGAGAATAAGCAAATAACAAATGATTACAATTTGTCTCACTCGTTTTTAATATTTATTTTATATTCAATATTTATTTAGCGTGACGATAACTCGATAAATTTTCCCCATATAAAATCGCAACAACGCGCCTAAAGAAGTTTTCACTTCAAAAATTTTTACTCACCAAAACACTAAATCTACTATCGCGCAATTCAATTTCCCCAGTTGTTTATCATTTACTTCTAATATTGCCTATCTACTTCTAACCTACCTTCTAACCTAACCATTTACTTCTAATATTGCCATTAATCAAATATTTACCCCGAAAAGCTATTGTCTACTTAACGTATACGTTTTAACGCGTGTCTCAGAATTGAATATTTTCTTAAAACTTAGAAATTTGTAAGTGTAAAGATAAAACAAATATCGAGAATTATCGGCCAATAAATCTCCTGAATGGATTTGGTAGAATTTTTGAAAAAGCGATTCTTACAAGACAGTGAACAGATCAACAGTCTTGATTTGTTTCGACGTTGAAAGAGCCTTTGATAAAGATTGGCATAAGGGCTTCCTGATATACAAACTGATTAAATATAAATTCCCGACACATCTCATTAAAATAATTTACCCTGAAGATATCCGCCCAGATGTACAAAAAAATATCAAGACATTAACTAGTATTACAAAAAATTGGGCATTAAATTAAACTCGTCCAAATCACAAGCAATGCAAGAAATCCCGCTAAACTCCAAGTGGTTCAAAACAAATGCTTAAGACTCATATATAATAAACCTCGCAATTACTCTACTAAAAAGTTAGTACGTATGACTGAAGTACCACTAGCCATAGACACAATTAAGATATTAAAGATAAACCTTATAAATAATTTAAATAATATGGTAAGAACTATAATAATAAAATGGTAAAGTATAACAATAAAATGGTGAGAACTCTTGTTTCTTCCTTATTATAACCATTACCCGTAAAACAATTCTTAAAAAGTGCGTGCAATGTGCATTACTTGTGCATTTTAAACAGTCATGCACATGATGTTCACCATACTGTACACATTTCGTAAACCGTTAGCCGCATGTTTCACAAATACTAATAAACGAAGCGAAACGAAGTTTATTTAATGATAAGAATAATAAACAAAAAATACAAATAATGGAGAGTGAAAAGTGAGTTAACATTTTTTAAAATTAACTTTTTTTTCTTTTTTAACTTTTATTTAACTTTTTATAAAATAATATGACTTTCGTAATAATAATTTGATGAATTTTATTTTATTTTCATCTAAAATTATGTGCAAAAGCAAATTTTTTTAGTGAAGGTTAATGATAACATTCACAAAAACAAACGGCTTCTTTGAATAATTAAGTTTAGTAATTCAAAAAAATTATTATATTTATTTAATACTTTTTGATTATCATTTTTCATGTCGGTTTACTAATATTTAAATCGATTTTTTTATAATATTAAGAAAATTGTAGAAAATTAATATTATTTGTTATATGTAAGCCAAATATTTCAAGTTTTTTTTCATTTAAAATGTGTCGTTAAAAAAATGGTGAAAAAACGGACGCCTCATTTACAAATGGAATCACACACATACATTTTCGAACTTATAAATACGACCGTAATCTTTATTTGTCGTAAATCGTAATGTATAATATTTAATAATAAAATTAAAAATTACTAAAATAAAAAATGCACAAAATGTGCATAGAGATAGACTCGTGTACCATGCACATAATGTTTGTATTGTGAACTGCTGATTGCATTTATTTGTTTTGTTTTGTTCTTCCTACATTTAGGTTTAGTTTAAAATTTAGGTTTAATTAAAATCAATTACTGTGGTTTTTCATCAAAAATTGTTTTCCACCTAATAAATAATAAGTATATTATGATTAAATTTCGTGAGGCATAAGCTGGTATGATTAAAGATTAATATTAAAGATTAATATTTTATATATAAGAAAAGTCGATAAGACTGAACTTTAAAAGAATAGTAACTAAAAATAAAAAAATTGAAGTAGCAAAAATAAAAAAAAAATTTGATAAACTAAAAAACTAACCTAGCTTACTACTTTAGCATATGAAAAGAAATTCTACCGCGGTGATGGAAGAAAACATGATAGACAGTTTATGACAGATTAACTAGAAGCATCATGAAGTTGAAAAGTCAAATAAAGTAGTATATGCAGTATACAGTACAATAAAGCGTAATAACATTAACATGGTTTAATTGAATTTTAAAATGTAATGTTAAATGTAATTTTTTTAAAGAAATAAAGAATAAAACGTCTAATTATATTTGTGTTGAAACATTTTATTTTTGTCTATATGAATATTAGATAGAAATATTATTATTTTTACTATATTTCAATTTTTTCAACCAGAGGTCTCACTTTAATGACCTTATAGTTCCAGTTAATTTCAAAGATGACGTATCGTTATACTTCTAGTTAGGACACGGGCAAGGTAGCGGCAAAAACTTTGAAAATTTTCTATGAAAATCTAACGTTAATCAAACGCTAGATCAACCACTATTTCCAACGCAATTCTAGTTTTAGAGAAATGGATGTGGGTAGTAAAGTTAAAAACTTTTAATCATATCTCAGGTAAACTATAAAACAATTAAATAAATTTTATATAAATTTAAAATTTATCGCTCAATAAATATATTATATATTTGCATATTTGAACCGTTATCAGAACTCTTATTTAAGACCTTAGTCTGTTCTTCTTTTATTTGAGTGAAGCGTTTGCTTGAGGAAAGTCGTACGATTTTTTTACAAAAACGAAATTTAGTTTAAATAATTTTTATTAAATACAATTTGTTTAAAAATGGATTATAATATAACTTTGCCCTGTTCTGATCCAAGTATTGGAGCGACAAGTCAGTTATTTGTGTTACTTATTCAATCAATAATAAATGCGCAATGTGAACTTAACCCATCCGATTTATGGCCAAAAGATGCTGGAATAAATATCAAAACTAACGGTAAATGAAAAATCACGAAAGAATCAACATGATAACTTGAACAATTTTGATTTCAGGGTTTCCAAAATGTGACTTTATTGTTATTGGGGCAGGTTCCTCTGGATCAGTAGTTGCAAATCGTTTAAGTGAAAATCCGAACTGGAACGTTTGCGTTCTCGAAGCGGGAGATGATCCTCCACTTGAATCTGAAGTGCATTTTTTAACTTTTTTTTTGTAATTTGTTTCAAATAATTTATTTTTAATAGATACTTGGGCAGACATACAGTTTGCAAAGAACTCAATACGATTGGCAATATTATACAGAAAAATCAACTCTTAATAGTTTAAGTCTAAATCGTGAAGGAAGTGTATATTGGCCACGTGGAAAACTATTGGGCGGATCCAGGAGTATTAACTACATGATATATTTGCGTGGAAATAATGAAGATTATGATAATTGGTAAAGATTGGGTAATCCAGGATGGGGTTGGAGGATGCCTTGTACTATTTTAAGAAATCTGAAGACAATCAAAATCCAGCATTCCTTGGTCGTTATCATGGCAGTGGTGGTCTATTAAAAGTTGAACGTTTTTCCTATACTGAACCGGATTCAAAAATTTTACAGGATGCTTCAAGGGAATTGGAATATCTACAGGTTGATAATTTTAAAGATGGTTCCTTTGTTGGGTTCACATATTGTCAATGTACACAGCATAAAGGAGTACGGTGGAGTGCGGCTAAAGCGTTTTTAAGCTCTGCAAAAAACCGCTCAAACTTACACATCTTTAAAAACGCATACGTCAGTAAAATCAACTTCAATGATCAAAAAGAAGTTGAAAGTGTTAACTTCATTCGAAATGATAAAAGAGAATATACACTTAAAGCAAAAAGAGAAGTTGTACTATCAGCTGGTGTAATAAATTCACCACAACTTCTAATGTTATCAGGCATTGGTCCACATAAACATTTAAGAAGAAAAGGAATCGACGTTATCCAAAATCTACCGGTAGGTCTGAACTTGCAAGACCACCTTTCCGTTACATTGATTTTCACATTACAAAAATCAACTTCTACTCCAGCTTCATCATACGAACAATTGAGTAGCATTTTTCAATATGCCTTAAACCAGTCAGGGCCATTAAGTGGTGGAGGCAATTTTCTTGGAGCGACTGATTCAACTGGCAGAAAATCTCCAATTCCAGATGTTCAACTCAATTATGTGATATCTAGTAGACAATCTGAAGATTTAGGAAAGCAACCGGCATATTCTATATACAATAAAGAAGTATCTGACCAAATAGTAGCTCAAAATCAATTATATGATATTGGATTCGTTATAATTTCAGTCCTTCGCCCAAAATCAGTTGGCAAAATAGAATTACGATCATCAAAATATAACGATAAACCAAAAATTTATGCAAATTATTTATCGGAAAGAGACGATGTTGATACATTAATTCGCGGTATAAGGTCACAAACAAAATTCCCAAAAACACAAGCAATGATACAAAGTGATAGCGAACTGTTTAGGCTTAGAATACCACAATCCGATATTATACAATATGATTCTGACGAATATTGGGAATGTTACGTCCGTCATATGACTACCACTTTATATCATCCAGTTGGGACGGTAAAAATGGGACCAGAAAACGATGTTACTTCTGTTGTCAACTCACGGTTACAAGTGAAAGGCGTTAAAAAATTAAGAGTAGCGGATGCAAGTATAATGCCTAAGATTGTTAGTGGGAATACAAATGCACCATCTATGATGATTGGTGAAAAAGCGGCGGATTTGATTAAAGAGGATAATTTGTAAGCAAAATTAAATTAACGTATTTCAATTATTAAATAATAAAAAATGATATTTCTGAACTTATCCGTGAACATTTGTAACAAAAATATTAAATTTAAAGAAATTGTTTCTCCTTTTTTATTTTCACAGAAATTGTATTTAAATATTACAAAAATATTATTTCTACAACATTTAAAATACAAAATTATTTTGTATGCATAGCCAAGGGCAACAAACACTCGCAAGCAAAAAAGATACTTTATGCCCGAAGTACATACAAAGATTTTTTGTACGAGAAAGATTTTGTATTATTTGCATAAATTAATAGCTATTTATGTATTAAGGGCATAAAGTATGTCTTTTCCGCTTGAGAGTGAAATTGTTGCTCGAGGCGTTAGCCGAGAGAAACAATCACTCGAAAGCAAAAAAGATACTTTATGACAAGATTTTTTGTACAAGTAAGATTCTGTACTATTTGCATAAATAAAAATGCATATATTTACACAAAATAGTAAAATGTTTTTTTAGAAAATTATTTTATCCAAGTAGTTTTTCGAAATAATAACTTTAGGAATTGTTATTTCAATAGGAAAAAAAGGCCTGCTTTACGAACAATTTTTGAATCCCAAAAGTGCATTTTACGGTTTACTCGTACAAAAAATACATTTAACTACTATCATTCTGTAATGTCAAACTTTATGACATTTGAAATAATTGCGTAGGGTCTTATTTTACCCCACTAATTATTATAACAGCATTATTTTACACAAC
Source organism: Diogma glabrata (assembly GCA_963693315.1). NCBI lineage: Eukaryota > Metazoa > Arthropoda > Insecta > Diptera > Cylindrotomidae > Diogma > Diogma glabrata. The sequence goes on from OY856188.1 coordinate 75,131,797, forward strand.
TCAATTGGCTATGAACATGATTTGAAGTTAAAACAAAATCGTCTGAAAAAGCCAACTAACTGCGTTTTTTATTTTAATTATTTAACACAGACAGTTAAGTACCCATTTATTATTTTACAATTTACAGAATTATTTTAAAATTATTTATTATATATTTACAACAATATGTGTACAATTAGAAATGTTAATTTCGGCTGATGTCGACGCCAAACAATTAATCGTACCATTTCCATTACTATGACCTTGTATTTCTTCATTAACACCCATAATTTTAGTAGCGATGGCTTTCTTATTCTCGATGGATGTTTCTACATAACCTTCGACAACAACTGTGGATTTCCATTCCCCGTGTCTTTTTAAAGTGTGTATATCAGCACAAGCATTAGCAAGTAAGGAAGCGGACAATGACCTGCTCTCTGGATCTACAAAGCCTAAATACTGGACAATATCTTTTGGCAAACGTCCGAAAGTATTTATTTCTACCGGCTGCGCTGTACTTTTACCATTTATGTAGTTTTAAAAAATCGGTCATGTGTTGCAGATGTATAGGGCGAAGACTATAATATTTTCGAAATAACCTTTCTGCATAGGATCTTGATGAAACTTTGGCAAATGATACAGGTTCACTTGAAAATGGAAGATCTGAATTTATTTCAAATTTTGACAAAATGGCAGGGGTCTCTCGAACACCTCTAAGTTTATATCTTCATTAACTTCTAATACCGGCATTCGATATTATGGAAACTTGGTATATAAGATTTTAGTACTGTTTCTAATATTTCTGCATACCAACTTCCGGTTTGTCACTTCGGCTTAAAATTTTTTTTACTTCACCACAATTTTATATTGTGTGAAGTAATGCAATCTATCGTGAAAAATCTTACATACCCCAAATTTTGTTTTTTCTTTTGTTTTGGACCATCCTCTATCTAAATAGCCAATAAAAATTTTGGTGTACGTCTGTATGTGCGTGGGTGGGTGTGTGTGGGTGACATTTCTGCATAGGATCTTGATGAAAATTTGGCAAATGATACAAGTTCACTTGAAAATGGAAGATCTGGATTCATTTTAAATTTGGACGAAATGACGGGGGTCTCCCGAACACCTCTAAGTTCAAATCTTGAATAACTTCTAATCCCGCCTTAAGATCTTATTGAAACTTAGTATATAAGGTTTTAGGACAGTTTTCAATATTTCTGCATACCAACTTCTGGTTTGTCACTTCCGGTTAAAAAGTTTTTTTTTTCAAGTGTTTATCCCTACTGTAGCCTACAATTACCAATCGATTTTCATGAAACGTTGATAAGTGCTTTCAAGTATCATGAGAAAGATTTTATCAGCTTTTGAAGTACATTGGATAAAGGGTTGGGGGATCCACTATACAACAGGTGGTTTTTACCCAATGTTTTTTATGTTTGTTGAGAGCATAAAACATTCGTTCGTGAATGAATTTTGATGACACTTACTTTGGAAAAAGATGCAAATATGTATGACAAACAACTGATTAGTTTTTGAGCGATAGTGACCAAAGTGGTGTGGGATCCCAATAGCACCTGTTTTTTCGAAAGCTTAATAACATCTGTAGCTGATAATCGAATTGAATAAAACTTGGTACATCAGCATTTAGTATGGTTCACAACAATTCTGCATAGCAACTTCCGGTTTTTCACTTCCGGTAAAAAAATTTTTTTTGTAGTTTTTTGAAGTTTTATCAGTGTCTTTATGCACACTACAGCCTACAATAATGAAGTGATTATAATGAAACTTATGGAAAAGGTTTCAACTAGTATGAGAAAATAATTATCACCTTTTGGGACACATGGATCGAAGTGGCGGGGGGTCTACCATACAAATGCTGACTTTTCAAACTTTTTTTTTAAAGTTTGTTGGGAGCATACAGACTTCATTCATTAATTTATTTTATGCTTCACAATGATATAAAGTTGTTATAATGTCTTGGATACGCGATATATAAACACATTCATAAAAACCGGGGCGTTATGAGAGGGCATTATGAATTCATAACGCCCGCTATTAAGACGCTAAAAAACTAAATAAAATTATTTTTACCGTAGTTTTGTCTACAAAACGTAAATAGTTCTTATTCAATTTAAGCTGGTAAAAGATTTTTACATTTGTTTAAAAATGTTTAGCAACATTTTAGTTATTAAATGTTCATAAAGTTTTTCAAAACTATCAAATTATTTTAAACGTCATACAATGTTTTTGTCATACGCTACAAAATTTAGGAGAATTTGTTTGCATAGCAACGTACAAACAACAAATATTTATTTTAAACTTCAAAATAGTTATTTTCTTGGCATACTACGATACGATTTTTGCATATCAATATAGACTAACAAATTAAATTCTTTCTTAGTTTTTAGCTTATTAAGTGAAGCATAAAATCTTGTATGCACCACTGGCGTTACTGGGTATTACGCCCATCAAGCGACATGCATCCCTCGGGCCAGAGGCCCTCGGGCTAGATTACGTCGCTTTCCGGGCGTAATAACCTACATAACGCCCTAGGTACATAAATAGCTATTAATGGTCATTAGAAAAAAGATGGAGACTTAAACAACAAAGAACTGATTAGTTTTTGGATAATATTGTAATAAATGATGGTAGGCCTCCCGAACACCTATTATTTGTGTCACAATTTTTTCAATGTTTATTTGGAGCACATAGCATTCGTTCGTGAATAAATTTTGATGAAACTTTGGAGAAAGATGCAACTATGTATGGCAAGGAACTGATTAGTTTTTGAGTGATAGTGAACAAAGTGGTGGGGGGTGTTCCGAGCACCTGTTTTTCTGAAAGCTCAATAACATCTGTACCTGATAATCGAATTGGATGAAACTTGGCACATAAGCATTTAGTACGGTTAACAACAGTTCTGCATCCCAACTTCCGGTTTTTCACTTCCGGTAAAAATTTTTTTTTGTAATTTTTCCATTTTTTTCAGTGTCTTTATGCACACTACCAGCCTACAATAATGAAGTGATAATGATGAAACTTATGGAAAAGGTTCCAATTTGTGTGAAAAAATAATTATCATCTTTTGGGACACATGGATCAAAGTGGCGGGATGTCTACCATACAAATGTTGACTTTTCACACTTTGTTTTTAAAGTTTGTTGGGAGCATACAGACTGCATTCATTAATCAATTTTAGTGATACTTTGGAAAAAGATGGAGACTTAAATAACACAGAACTGATAAGTATTTGGACAATATTGGGATAAGTGGTGGGGGCCGCCCTAACACCTGTTTACTGTGTCACAATTTTTTCATTGTTTGTTGGGAGCATATAACGTTCGGTCGCATTCATAACAATGAATTTTGATGACACTTTGGAAAAAAATGCAACTATGTATGGCGAGAAACTGATTAGTTTTTGAGCGATAGTGAACGAAGTGGTGGGCGGTGTCTGGAGCACCTGTTTTTTTGAAAGCTCAATAACATCTGTACCTGATAATCGAATTGGATGAAACTTGGTTAATAAGCATTTAGTACGGTTCACAACAGTTCTGCATGCCAACTTTCAGTTGGTCGCTTCCGGTTAAACTTTTTCTCGTACAACAGTATTTATATTTGTTGGAATAATAGTAATACTGCTTTCTTGAATATTGTAAAACTACACGAAATCTATAACATTGGTTAGCCTTTAATTAAAGAATTTGACGGATATTACCTCACTATATATCCAGAACACTATGTTTCCAGAGCTATGGTGAAGTCAGCCTATGCATTAGCTTCGCAATATTTGTTTTAGTTATTTTGTTCTACATTTCGTTTACTATTTGTTATATTAAATTAAAGTTGTTCTCGTTTTCAGTTTTATGTGATTTCTTGATTGTATTTATTTAACGAATGACCCATTTGATGACCCATCAAATATTATTATGATTTTGAGCTTTTCTCGTGGAAATAAACGTTTTTGTTAATATCGTAAAAATGTGCATATGCATGTAAATCTATGAAATATTCAGTCAGTAACAAGTTCTTTTTAAATATTAATAGTGAACGATGTTGATGTGAGACCAAATTAGAAGAAAAAAAATGGCTTACTACATCACAACAAACTGTAATTAGATGCCCCGAACATTATTTAATTTATTGCCAACAACTTTCACCTTAATACTAACAAAGAATTATGTAAAGTCATTAGTGTTTATCTTAGTACAGTAGATACAGGTTTTTGGGTGGAACTAATTCCCACAAACACGGGGTTTAAATTTTTTAGTTCTCTGTTGGTATATTTTTGATATACTAAAAGTCTAGTAAAAGCTGAGTGTGCAAAATGCGTTTTTTTGGCCGCCATCTTGAAAAAAACATCAAAAATTAAAAGTCATATTTGGTAACATATTACCCGGTATTTTACGCTGGAAAATAATATAATAACGGTTGATAGAAGTAAAATTTTTGCAAAGATGAAGTAAGTGGCAGGGGCGAAGCCAAGGGGTGGGATATGGGAATATATCCCCTCCTGAAATTACCCAAAGTACTGAAAATTTGCAGCAATAATCACAAGTTTTATGTATTTTAGTTGAAATTGGATCCCTCCCCCTCCCCCTCCCCCTTGATCCCTCCCCCTCTTTATATCACCAATCGAAAAAAAATCCTTAGATCCAGAAACTCAGTTATTCAGAAAAAATGACAAATCATTGGCAAGAACTTTGGATGACCTAGCAACTAGTTTAAATTACATGTTACCTGCGGACACATTGTATGTTCTTGATGGGAGTGCACTACTACACAGATTACCATGGCAACAATTGTATGTGATGGCTATGCCATCTCCACTACAAAAGATGTAGAGCATCAGATACGCACAAAACAACTATCAGTAACAGTAAAATTTACTGAGAACTCTCCAGTTCTTATTGGCAAAGGAACTTTTCTTTCTAATAAAGAAATTAAACAGTGATTTATAGCCATGCTTGTGAAACACTTAGAAGTGAATGGCCACACTGTAATTCATGCTACAGATGATGTTGACACAGTTATTGTAAAAACAGCAGAAGAAAATCATGTAACAGTTGTTACTGACGACACCTATATTCTTGTACTTTTGATTTTCCATAAAACACGAAATATTTGTTGGCAGTCATCTACGTTCAGTAATAAAAACGTGATATTAAATCGATGCTTGGCGAAAAGGGATGCAAAATTATTCTCTTTTCACATGCTTTAACCGGATGCAACACAACACCGCTCCTTATTTGGTAAAAGTAAATCGGCCGCATATCGACATTTTTGGAAATGGAAATTAGCATTTGCCCTATTTTGTTTGGATCAGAAAATGAAAAATAGAAAGGAACTCACAGATATTGGCACCAAAGCATTAGTATCACAGTACGGTAGAAATCCAAAAACAGAGACTCTGAATCTACTACGAAATAATTTCTACTTAAAAAAAATCACAACTGCCAAAAGTGAATTCAATATTGCAAGATTGCCATCCTACAAAAGATGCTGCTGTTCAACATTTACTCCGCGTACATTTACAATGTCTTTGTTGGAGAACTATGAACACCAATATTGCCAATCCCGAAGAGTGGGGTTGGAAAAAATCAGGAGAAGAATTACAGCCCATAACATGTGAAATGAGCAGTGCACCACAGTTATTACTACACATGATCCGCTCCACCTGCAAAACAGATACAAATGACTTATCCATGTGGGAGTAGTGGTAGATGAACGTGTCGCCGCTATGGTGTGAAATGTATTGAGATATGTCATAACTGCATCGAAAGAAAGTGATTTAGAAGAAACTGAAGAAAACTATTAGATTTAGCTTTACTCTTATGTAAGTTGCAAGATTGATGAAATCCGTGATACATTTGTATGCAAAAATATGATTTGCAACACTGCATAAGCACTGCTTTCAGTTTTTCGACCACTATTTTGTTATTTATTTTTATTTTTTAAAACCAATATCATAATCGTTTTCAGCATAAAATTTTCCGTAATTTGATACCACATACGATTTTTTATGATTTCAAAAAAACATCTCATACTTTTCTAGGCTTTTAGTATGTCACAAATATACCAACAACGAACTAAAAAATCTAATCCCCGTCTTTGTGGAAATTAGTTCCACCTATCACCTATTTTTGGCATATATCTACTGTACTATCTGGGTTCTGGAGAGTTTGCATTTAACAATTCGTAAGCTAAAGTTTTTTTACAATTTTGTGTTGCTTCTATTGTCGGCATTTATATTTCTATACTATATAGCACTTTGATATTCAAATAAGTACTAGTTCTAACTTCTAATCAAGTAAAAACAACTTCGAATTCAGTAGCCATCCTTACGACAACTCTATTCTAATTTGAAAGCTAAGCTTCACGTTAGATATTTTTATTTTTTCTGTATCCGGTTAATATGTGTGGTAAAGTAATCAAGTAATCAAGCACAAATGAAGAACATTTGAGAGAAAACTCAATCGCCATCTACTTGTACAAGCGTTCAACCAAGCTAAGTTTTACTTGCAGGTTCTACCTTTAAATTTTTTACCCGAATAGTAAATTTGAATTTAATTTAAATGTGTTTTATCCTCAGGTGTCACGGTGTTTGTGACACTAATACGGGACTGAGATATCCGAGCTCTAGCGGGGTATCTCTTGTCCACTTTAAGGTACCGTAAGCCCGTTGTTATATTGTTATGTTAAACCCGTTGTTATAAACTAATTGTCCGGGTCGTAGGTCAATGCCTCTTTACCTGCATCCCCAACATTTTTTCAGTGCCCCTCGAAAGATGGATATGGTGGGTTTAGGGTCACAAATGGGCTAGGGTACCAACCTCTGGGCATCTGTTGCCCCCCAGTTGTATATAAACTTCTAACAGGTGTAAACAAAGATCTGTGGTGACCTTTATTGCGTCTTAAGGAGTCAGGGACGGCCAGAATTTTCAAAAATTCGATTTATTTTTTGCATTATTTTTTTTCTGCATTACCTGTTGCAATTTTCCTTAAAATCCGGGAAAAAACTTTCAAAGGAAGCCATTTTGTTTATTTAAAACAATGGTGTTTCGTTCATGCACAAGATTAACTATTAAAATAATATTTGTTTTTATTTTAAAGGTTTTAGATGAACCTGTAAGATGGCCATCGCAATAGTGCAGTCAAAGTGCCACTTATGAAACAGGGTCATGAAACGCCATTTATAAGGCGTAACGCATAAAAAATTAAAAAACTATTAAACAGTTTGGTAAAATAAAAATTTTTGTTTAAATATTTACCGCCACCGCAATAAGGTTTTATTGATATTGCATCATCTAGTTTCGAGTAGCAGTATTAATGGGTTATTGTTTATGCAAGTTTTAATTTGTGTAAATTGTATGTAGCTATATAGATTGGGTAGCGAAATCCGAAATTCGACGTCCCCGCCGTGCTGCCTGGGTAATGCTGACAGAATTAGGTTGGTGTATTGGAGACAAGCAGAGTAAAAACTGCTTAGTCAATGACGCTACATCACGGCGAATTGGCGCTCTACAACCAATGCGACTCAAGCGTCTGTTCTCCATGTCAGGGGCGGCTTGGAGCGGGCGTCTGTCTTGAATCAAGCGGCTCGCTATATAAACGTGTAAAAAGGTTGTTTCTGGTGACCTTAATATGCAGAACGGACCCATTCACGACAATTTGGGTTGGGCCTAAGGTTAACACCCTAACCCCGGAAAAAAACTAATATGTTAAATTTGGTTATCAGAAACAGAAAAACAGACCCGGAAACAACAACAGAATTTTACCTGGACGTGAAAAAGGACCAGACTACCGAATCGGAACGTGGAACGTGCGCAGCCTGAGCACTCCTGATGCTCTTATAAGTCTAGAAACAGAGGCTGAGAGGTATAGGATGGATATTATTGCTCTACAAGAAATTAGACAGCCGATAATCGGAAAACAAGATTTGGATAGTCACTCTCTATACTGTAGTGGTCATCCTTCTCGAAGAGAATTTGGAACTGGCTTTCTTGTTGGTGCACGCCTACAAGAAGCGATGAAATTCATCCCGGTCAGTGAGAGGATCTGCTACCTACGTGTACGCGGTACATATAACAATATTTCTCTTATTGCCGTGCATGCACCAACTGAAGCTAAGACCGTCGACGAGAAGGATAATTTCTACATAGCACTGGAAGAGGTTATGAAACAAACACCAACACGCGACTTCATTATGGTTCTTGGTGACTTTAATGGACAGGTTGGAAGAGATATCTCTTATGGAAATGTGGTGGGTCCCAACAGCCTGCATTTGAATTCGAATGATAAGGTGAGAGAATGACTGAGTTTGTATTATCAAATAATTTGAGAATTGCCAGTACGTTCTTTCCGCATCGATCGATTCATAAGCAGACTTGGGTCTCACCGAATGGAAATACTCGAAATCACATTGATCACGTTCTAGTAACAACACGTTTCTTTTCGAGCGTTCTGGATGTGCGATCCTTTAGAGGTGCATACATTGGAAGTGACCACTTCCTTGTATGTGCAACGATAAGGTACCACTTGCCAAATCCAGGCATTCCAAAATTCAATCAACGGAAACGTTTTAACATCTCATCATTAAAGAATGCTGAAACAGAAGAGAGATATCAAATCCATATTGCCGAAACATTGGAGAAATCAGAAACCATTAATGGAGACGTCGATAAGTCATGGTATTTGCTCAAAGATGCTGTTTTAAGCGCTGCTGAGGGAATACTTGGACGACCACAGAACCACTCCCAGAAGCCATGGATGGATCAAGCATGCTTTGATGCTATTCAATACAAAAGAGATTGCTATCTGAAGTGTCTACAAGGACGCAACACCAGGTCCACGAAGGAGAATTATAAACTGGCAAGACAAGCCGTTACAAAGCTATGTAGACGAACGAAGAGAGAATGGTGGAAGAGACAGTGTGAGGAGATTGAAAGCTTCAATAAGGAACATCAATCGCGTAACTTCTTTCAACAGGTTAAAACCTTAAAGAAAGACCCTCAAACTAGATCGACTGCTATTCAAAACGAAGGTGGGGAGCTACAAGTAGACCTTAAAAATATTTTAGATACTTGGGCCGCTTATTTTGAGAATCTTCTCAACTTAAGTGACCAGCAACAAGTCGGGCGACGAGCTAAGCTTATTCGTGCGTCAAAGGTACATGTAGAAGAACCCACCAGAGAGGAATTCGATGCGGCGCTGTCAAAATTAAAATGCAATAAAGCACCTGGTATCGACGATATAACATCCGAAATGATTGTACATGGTGGCGAAACTCTATCCTTAAGATTGTTTGAACTTGTTCAAATGATCTGGAGGACTGAAACCATGCCACAGGACTGGAACACAGCTATGCTGATACCAATCCATAAAAAAGGTAATCGCCTACAATGTGCAAACTACAGAGGAATCGCTCTCCTCTGCACAGCATATAAGATCTTTTCCTACATTTTGCTATCCAAAATCAATCCTTTTGCTGAACAACTGTTTGGAGAATATCAGTGTGGTTTCCGGCGGGGCCGAGGTACCACCGATGCACTTTTCTCGATAAGGATGATTTTGGAAAAGTGTCGAGAGTTCAACATACCTGTGCACCAACTTTTCATTGATTTCAGGCAGGCCTACGACTCTCTCGAACGAGAGACTCTATGGTCTGCTCTGGTGTCAATGGGAATTCCTGGTAAACTGGTATCACTATGCAAAATGACAGTACAGAACTCTCAATGCTGTGTGCGAGTAGAGAACGAAATATCAAAGCTTTTTAAAGTCGACTCCGGTTTAAGACAAGGTGATGCTATCTCTCCTATACTTTTTAATCTAGCCTTGGAATATGTGTGCCGTCAAAAGAAACTACCGACTAATAACAATATCTTGTCAATAAACTCAGTACAGATGATTGCTTACGCTGATGATGTTGTCATCCTCGGCCAAGGTGAAGCTGTTATGAGTGAGACTTTCAAGTCTCTTGAGAGTGGTGCTAGGAAAATTGGTCTGCAAATTAACTACAATAAAACCAAACATATGAATGTTTCAAGAGAGGCTGAGAAGAAAGATTTGATGTGCGGCGATAAACGAATTGAGGGAGTTGAATCTTTTAAATATTTGGGATCAATGCTTGACTCAAACAACAGCATACTTACAGATATTAAAGCTCGAATCGCTGCAGGTAATCGAGCTTTCTACTCAATTAAACCTCTCCTTGGATCACCGTATGTATCAACTAACACCAAGCTCAAGTTATACAAGACATTGATTAGACCGGTTGTGATGTATGGGTCACAAACGTGGACCCTTACACAAAATGACGAATCGCATTTATCTGTATTTGAGCGTAAGATCCTACGCTACATTTTTGGTCCACTTAAGACAGACGATGGAGAGTATAGAACCGGGTATAACTTTGAGATCAGAGACCTTTTTGAGGGTCCTGATATAACAGGTTGTATCCGTTCTAATAGGATTGCTTGGTTTGGGCATGTTCTACGAGCCAATTCACAGTCTGGAATGATTAGAAAAATGTACGTTAGTACCCCAGGGAGTGGTAGACCGCGAGGTAGACCACGACTACAATGGGAGACTGACGTAATAAACGACCTTAAAAAAATCGGCTGCCATGGTAATTATGTCGCTGTTGCGAATGACCGTGGTGAATATTCAAAGCTGATTAACCTGGCAACGCTCCTACACGGAGCATGAACGCCATAAAAAAAAAAAAAAAAAAAAAAAAAATATAGATAAAATATTTTTTTCGTTTTTCTTAAATAAATGGATGAAATAATTTTTTTAAAAATATCTTAACACCAGCTGTTTGTTACCATACTATTTAAGAAGAATATATGAATATTATATATAGTTAACTATTAATATTAATGTAAATTGTCCGTAAATAACTCTAAAATTAATTAACGTCATCTTCCCAAGAGAGACAAATTAACACTAACAAAATTATTTCATTCAATCAATTGATTCTCTTAACGGGTGTTCTAGGATGGTTTATTCTAGTTAAGAAATTAGGAAATAGATGCCTTTTAAAAAATTACTTTCGTCACTAGGTACGAATTTGCATAGGTTTTTTATTACTGGTGACGAAAAAGAAATTTTAGGTGCAATGAACAAACATCGAAAGTAGATTTTTTAAGTTGGGTAGTAGAAAAAAATATTTATTCACATAAAATAATTTACGTTGTTTTAAAATATATCAGAAATTTACATAACATCATCACCATACAAAAACTAAATCAAAACTGTTGTTTTATTTTAGGAATAATAATAAAATTTTGAATTTGATTTTGTTTATTACAAAACCGTCTTTAGTTATAAGCCTACTAGACGCGAAATGCAAAAAACAATAAACATTTAAAGATGTGTTATTTAATGATTTTAGGGACTTTATAGACCAAATAGAATAAAAATATAGAATTTTGTAGTATAAATAGAATAAAAATATATATATATGTATAAAGTTTACGATTTTTTTTATACGAAAAGACAATCAGGCTTGTAACTAAAGATGGTTTTGTTTATGACATAGAAATTGGATAATTTGTTCATATTGAGTCATGTATATTTTAATAGCAGAAATATAAATATGAATTTAAAGATTTTAATTGGATGTTTGTGTGTTTTAAAATTTGAATTGTATGTAATTATAAATGAAAATGTTTAATAATTAATAATAATTTTTAAAAAAGCAGTAGAAAAAGTACAGTCTTCAATTCGCCGAAAATCATATTTTGAATCTTGCGACCATTACCAACCTAGGCTATCGCCTCGGCTGATAAACTGTCCTCTAGCTTCAAAATATGTTGTTTTCGGCATCGTTGAAGAATATACTATTTTGTAACGATAGCAGATGAAAAGTATATTTCATGCAGGTTTAATCCGCTGTGAAAATGGGTCACTAGCGTAAACTCATTTTCAAAAAACAAATTGGAGTTGCCACCCTGGTTGGAAATACCAAGGCTTATCGAATGTGCCAAGCTTGGAAAACTAAGAAATGATTATCAAGACATGGCCAAGTCTTAGTCTGATACACTTTGTCATACTAAGTTAATGGTTAACATAAATAAATAAGTTTATCATTTGAATACTATATTTAGTTTTGGGCCAAGCTTGGTCCAATGTTGAAACAAATTTATTGTAATCGTTATATAATTTCAGCATTTTTATATTTTTAAGATCAATGTATAGAGCATTCATCAGTGCAATGATGGACTGTAAGCAACAAATTTACAATATATGAAAGAATTCCATTACAATACCCGGGAAAGAAAAAGCTAAGTGGCCAGACCTGGTTCCAGCCTGCACCACAGCTTTTGGGGTTTGGTCCAGACTTAATATTTGCTAACGGCCCAAGCTTGAGCCAAGTGTAGACTGATGTCCTTGGACCAAGTCTGACAAACCAGGCTTGAGCCAAGTCTGGCAAGTAAGACTTGGGCCAGGTCTACCAAACCAATTTTTTCCACACCTCCTTTAAATGTGTGGAAAGAAGTTGTGGAAAGAGTAACATATATAAAATTAGAGAAAAACTTATATGGCTTGCACATGTTTACACTACATTAGACTAGTGAATAATTCGTAACATAATAAACTGAATCTTGTTTCAGTCTAGGCATTTACAATAAGCCCAGACTGAAACCACAGTTAACTAGCCAAGGCTTGGCTCGCCAATGCTGGGGCAATATTGGTTCGTTGTTTAATATTGACAGCTCCTACCCGGGGCAACCATAAATCATGCAATTCAATCCATAAACGGTCTAAGCCGGTCCAAATATCCATTTTATAATTTAATTCTTTTAAATTTTTATTAATATCTTTGTTATAAGAAGTTAATTAATTTGTTAGATAAATTAGTCCAGTAACTTTGTCGCCTGAGAGTATGGGGTAGTATGCGTCAAATCCGGTAGTTCTGATTTTTTGCAGACTTGTTTATGATGTTGGCCTAATGAATAATCCAAGTTTGTGACTTCGAGCGCCGAACGCAACTTCGTCTAAAATCGAAAAAACCGCTAAAAATCGTTATTTTTTCAAATTTTGGCGATTATAACCCTAAACGGACTAGTTTTTGAAAAAATTTTCTTAGGACATTTTTAAAGTAGACTAAATTTGCTATACAATATGATACTAGAATTGTCTCTGTAAACCTAATAGTTTCTGAGATTAAGCCTTTCAAAGTTTATCATTTTTTTCGAACTTCGCAATTGTTTGCAATATACCTTTGTATAGAATTTTCTACATCCCTGTCCTAATAATTGTATTAATAAAATATATGTGTGTGGTGGCCGACGAGAAAAGAAGATTATGTAAAACCTGATCATTTTTGTGGTTGCAGTAGCAGATATCCCAGAAGGTGACGATCTCTCCGATGTCAAAATGGAGGATGACTTGTAGGCACAAGACGTCGACGATTCATCACCATCCCCTGATGGGAATATGCCATCCCAATACGTCGATCCAGATACGGACGAACCTCAAGCGGGACCTTCCAAGAGGACTAAATTAATTTAATTTTTTGATGTTGAATATTACTCAATTTCCTGACAAATAAACTTTCTAACTTTTGTTGTATTTATCTTTTTTACTTCATTATTCGTAGTTTAGCTTAAACATCATCGTTCACACTTTTCATTTTCTTTTTTAACATCCCATCATAAAAGTACAGGGTTTCGATAGTATATTCAGGGTCAAAATTCATTTGGAACGAAAGAATTGCAAAAAGTTGCGAAGTTCGAAAAAATGGTAAACTTTGAAAGGCTTAATCTCAGAAACTATTGGGTCTACAGAGACTCTTATCATATTGTAGCAAATTTAGTCTACTTTAACGTCCTAAATTAAAGAAGAAACTATTCGTTTAGGGTTATAATCGCCAAAATTTGAAAAAAAAAAAAAAAAAAAACGATTTTTTCGATTTTTAACGAAGTTGCGTTCGGCACTTGAGGTCACAAACTTGGATTATTCATTAGGCCAACATCATAAACAAGTCTGCAAAAATCAGACTACCGAATTTGACGCAGACTGTGATGTATAAAGTTACTGGACTAAATTGCTTTGATTTACTTTTATTGTTTTTTGAACAAAAATGAATTATACTTACACATGCATTGAATAAAAAATCAAAAAGCTATGAATTCGATTTATTGGTTTTAGAATTGGCCTAGCATTGTATTTAAATATTGTTCCAATTTGTAAAAATAATAATGGTACATGGTTATTAATTATGGTTGAAACAACATTCAACCATTTTTATTTTAAAGCTTGTCTCAACATTGTTCGCCCTTAAAACAAGCTTGGCTCAATGTAAAAACAATCATTTCTGCTTACCTGGGTAGAATTGGGCCAGCATTGTATTTAAATATTGTTCCAATGTGTAAAAATAATAATGGTACGTGGTTATCATTTAAGGTTAAAACAACATTCAACCAAGTTTATTGTAAATCTTGTCCCAACATTGTTCAAACTTAAAACAAGCTTGGCTCAATGTAAAAATAATCTTCTCTGCTTACCTGGGTATGCTATGATATTTTCATGTAATTTTACAAACAACCATGACAACAACCATGAAACAAAACAAAGCAACCATGAAAAAATAGAAAATAAATTTTGAATGTTATGTTGTCGATTTCTAATTTAATAATTTATAATAACAGTATTTTAATCAATCAGTGAGTAATGAAATAGTTTATTCTCAAGCAAAAATTTGCGAAATAAATAAACACTAATTGATTACACTACTTTATTCTATGACAAAGAATTATGTATTATATAAAATAAAAACGTTTTCTTCAATTAAAACAATAAATCTTTATTGTTTTAATTGATAAATCAAATTTCTGATTAAAAAAAGTCTGATGATAAAAAAACGCATTCCCAAAATTAACCAAATTCAACTAAAAGAAACAAGAATTTAACTTAAAATTTGATTTTTGAACAAAACGTATCAAAGCTACCGTGATTATAATTCGAAAATAATTTTAAAACAATCAAAACAATTTGACCAATTGGAATCATACCAATTGAATAATGATAATTTTTTATAGGACAATTTTTATTAGACAATAGGTTAAGTTGATTAGGCTATAGGTTAGAAAACAATACAAATACCAACTATTATTATGGAAAAAAATCCATATAAAGCTGATATTAATAAATGGAAGAGAATAAATATCGGTTATATATTTACTATCGTAGAACAAATGACATTTCCCACGCACTCACGAAAAAAACGTGTTTTCATCTCTTGTAGCAAAATTTACAATTTTAAGATCCCAAATATTCAGAATTATTATTTTTATATTTGCATATTTTAACCTTTATCAAAACTCTTAAATGATGCTTTATTGTTCCATGATTCTTTTATTTGGGTGAAGTCTTTGCTTGTAAAAAGTTGTACAGATTCTTTACGCAAGTAAATATTAGTTACAATAATTCTTAATCAAATTATTGGCTAAAAAAATGGATTATAATGTAGATTTGCCCTGTGCTGGTTCAAGTATTGGAGCGGCGAGTCAGTTATTTATGTTACTTATTCAATCAATAATAAATGCACAGTGTGAACTTACATCATCAGGATTATGGCCAAAAGATGCTGGAATAAATATCAAAACTAACGGTAAATGAAAAATTATGAAAAAATAAACTCAATAACTTAAACAACTTTGATTTCAGGGCTTCCAAAATGTGACTTTATTATTATTGGAGCAGGTTCCTCTGGATCAGTAGTTGCAAATCGTTTAAGTGAAAATCCGAACTGGAACGTTTGCGTTCTCGAGGCGGGAGGTGATCCTCCACTTGAATCTGAAGTAAATTTTATTAACAATCCTAACATTTTCTAAAATATTTACAAATAATTTTTTTGTTAGATACCCGGACAGACTTACAATTTGCTTAGAACTCAATACGATTGGGAATATTATACAGAAAAATCTAGTATTAATGGTTTAAGTCTCGAGCCCGAGGGAGTTGTATATTGGCCACGCGGAAAACTATTGGGCGGATCCAGTGGTATTAACAACATGATATACATGCGTGGAAATAACGAAGATTATGATTATTGGGAAAGACTGGGTAATCCAGGATGGGGTTGGAAAGATGTTTTGTATTATTTTACAAAATCTGAAGACAACAAAAATCCAACACTCGTCGGCCGTTATCATGGCAGTGGTGGTCTATTAAAAGTTGATCGTTTTCCATATACTGATCCGGATTTACAAATTTTTCAGGATGCTTCAAGGGAGCTTGGATATTCACAAGTTGATGATTTAACAAGTCACACGTTTGTTGGTTTTATGTACTGTCAAAGTACGCAATATAAAGGAGTACGATGGAGTGCTGCTAAAGCGTTTCTAAGCTCTGCAAAAAACCGCTCAAACTTACACATCTTTAAAAACGCATACGTCAGTAAAATCAACTTCAATGATCAAAAGGCAGTTGAAAGTGTTAACTTCGTTCAAAATGGTCAAAGAGAATATACACTTCAAGCAAAAAAAGAAGTTATACTTTCAGCTGGTGTAATAAATTCACCACAACTTCTAATGTTATCAGGTATTGGTCCAAATGAACATTTGAGGAGCAAAGGAATCGAGATTATCCAAAATCTACCAGTTGGTTTGAACTTACAAGACCACGTTACAGTAACATTGATTTTCACATTACATAAATCAACTTCTACTCCAGTTTCATCAGACGACCAATTAAGTAGCATTTTTCAATATGCCTTAAACCGAACGGGGCCATTAAGTGGTGGAGGCAATTTTCTTGGGATGATTGATTCGACTGGCAGAAACTCATCCATCCCAGATGTTGAGCTCAATTATTTTACATACAGAAAACAATTTGCAGATTTAGCAAAGCAGCCGATAGTAATTATATTCAATAAAAAAGTGGCTGACCAAATTGTTGCTCAAAATCAATTATATGATCTTAGATTCGTTATAATTTCACTTCATCGTCCAAAATCAGTTGGCAAAATAGAATTACGATCAACAAAATATAACGATAAACCAAAAATTTATACAAATTATTTATCGAAAAATGACGATGTGGATACATTAATTCGTGGTATCAGAACACAAACCAAATTCCCACAAACACAAGCAATGAAACACAGTGAGAGCGAGCTGTTTAGGCTTAGATTACCACAATGCGATATCATACAATATGATTCTGACGAATATTGGGAATGTTACGTCCGTCATATGACTGGCACAATGTATCATCCAGTCGGTACGGCAAAAATGGGACCAGAAAACGATGTTACTTCTGTTGTCAACTCACGGTTACAAGTGAAAGGTGTTAAAAAATTAAGAGTGGCTGATGCAAGTATTATGCCTAAGATTGTTAGTGGAAATACAAATGCACCATCTATGATGATTGGTGAAAAAGCGGCGGATTTGATTATAGAAGATAATTTGTGAGCAAAATTAAATTAACATATTTTAAATAAATAATTATTAAGAAAATGTTTGTTACTATCTGCGTTTTATTCATTCAAGTCAGGTTCAAGGTTTGATCTTTAAAACGTAATTGCAAGAACAACGTGGCATGTATAAATGTGACGTGTATAAATTTTAGTTACATAAATTTGCAAGAGATGGCACATACATAGTATTTCGATATTTTTTAATATTTTTCGAGAGTTTTGAATGTGCAAAAATTTGTTTTGCAATTTGTTTACTTTATCAATGGAATATTGAAAATGTGAGATAAATGAAGGGTGGAGTATCGTAGTGGTAGATTGTAGATGATTTTAAGACATCGATTTTGTACTACCTGTAATCGTTTTCTATGGGTTACAGCACAGTTGCTCCAGATTTGTGAAGCATACAATAACGTGGGTCTGATGATTTTTGTATACAATAAATTTTTATTGGTTAACGAGTTGACAATATTCAATTGTATGTTCTATATGCTTTTTAAACGTAAGGGTTTTGTCAAATATGACGCCTAAATACTTGACATTTTTTTCCATTTAATTAGCGATTGATTTGTGGAGAGAAATTTGCTGGCTTTGTGAATTTATTCCTTTATTCCGATTCTTGTTTTTGAACTCGTTGAGTACACAAGTAATTAAAATTATTTTTTGTAAATTGAAATTAAATATTTTTGTCAATTAACTGTGATAAAAATTCTTTATTTTTATACATAAATAAATTTAGATAACTGTTGTGAATAGTGAATAGTTTACTAACAGAATCAAACTTAATTGATAGTGATTTTGAAAACTATAATTACACGGCCAATACATAAGTTTCAGCTCGTTTGCTAACAGTTCATATTTCCTTGATTTCGTAGGCTCCGTTGTAGCCAACATTCTATTGTTTGTGACTCCAACCTCAATTAAATATGATGCTATTGGTTTTTAAATCACGAATCAGTAAGTCTGGTTTATTATGTTCTATCGGATTTTCAGTGTGTATTGTTACGTCTGACTTGATTCTGACCCTCTCGTTACATATAACATTCTCCATTTTGTAATTTTTTAGTCTCTTTCCAGGATTGAGTCCATATCTTTTGACAAATAAAATGGATACATCTAACAATATCATTGTGACATTTCTTATAATCAAAATTCAATATTCGTCTACAACTGGTCACGAGATGATCTACACTCTTGGGACCTTGATTACAATGGTGGCATTTCTTCCCATCAAAGAAAACATTACGGTCTTGTATCTTAGTGTACATACACTCTTGTTGTGGGGATATATCTCCTTTAGCGAGCCACGATGAGGATTGTCTTGTGTCTATAATTTTCTCCTCATTTTCAGAGAGAATCCCATGCATATTTTTTTGTTTTATTTTTTCAAATCGCAAGGAGCGTTGTTTGAGTACTACTTCTTTTTTGTTGCAATTTTCTTCTGTCAAACTGTATTTGTTCTTGATATATTAAACAATAAGTCCGAGATGTGTAATATCTTCTTTTTCTTGCTTGATTGTCGAATTTTTATGTGGGTTGTTAGCCAAGTATTTGTGTAGATCTAACAACATTAAGCTTAAGCATAAAGCTCTAAATAAATTTCTTGCGTTAAGTTTTGTCTTGGACAGTTTCTCTGCCCTACCAAATAATTTTCGAGTCAGGACGTCCTTATTTTCAACCATAACCAAATTTCTCGAGTCCTCTAATATACCCAAATACTTGTACCCTTTGATGGTATCTATTATCTCTCCAAAGCATCCACTGTGGTTAACATTTCTGGCTGATTTACTATTGTTAATATCAAATCCCATCTTCTTAAGTGTCTAATCTGATAATCTACACATCTCGACCAATATTGAATCTTCCAGTGCTATCAACTTAATGTCATCTATAAATATGAAGTGATTTCTTCCTCATTCTTCATCTTTAAATTTGAGTTTAGGACAGTTTTGGTTAAGTATTCTACTCAACGGTTCCATCGTTAAAACAAATAAGATCGGAGACATCGCAATACGTTGCAAGATACCATTTTCTAATTTTACTTCTCCAATGTCTGTTTTTGCACATATGAGTCTAGTTTTCTGATATTTTAGCGAATTTTTAACAAAATCAATAATTTGAGTTGGTAAATTAAGCCTTTCTAGACATTTTATTAAATAAGCATGTCCAGGATCAATCCAGAATATTTTGAGCTCATTGTTATATCTACTGTTAATATTCTTGTTTAAAAGTGCCTGTTCCTTATCTCACTGGCACTGTTTCCTCGTCCCAATCCGGTTTGTCGATATAACATTATTCATGTTGAAGGTCTCCTCCATAAAACTCGCCATTACTTTACTTATAATCTTATATAAATTTGGGAATAAGAAATGTGCATCTTTAGGAATAAGAAATGTAGTCTCCAAGTAAAATTCTTCGTTTATCGTCATCGGGTCCAAAATTGCATCCTTTATCAATTCAATCAATCTGTCGTGAAGAGCACTCGTATTTTTTATGAAGAAATCGTACACTTGATCATGTCCTGGCGTTTTCCAAAGATTTGGCAAATATTTTATGTAATTTGCAATAACACTCATCAAACGTTTGTCACTCATATCAATTTGCATCTGAACTGGATCAAACATATTTACTACTTCTTCAAATGAATCAACATCTTCTTTTTGGCTCCAAACTTCCTCCCAGAACTGCTTTGTCCCATCTCTCTTAATGTCCATATTAACTTCCATATCTTCTCCTTCCAGTTTCCTATAAAAAGTCCTGCGATTGAATTCCCACATTCTGTTGTCCTTTCGAAAAGCTATTCTCTTCTCTGCAATTTCAATTTTCTTTTTGTAGACACTCTTCTCCTCAAACAGCTGATCCCAAAGTTCCTCTATTTTGCTCTGATTATTTGAATGGATATTTCTCTCTCTATATAACCGTTTCATTTCCATAGATACATTCTTATTTTGTTCGTGACTAATGATGGTTTCCGTTTTCTTGTCAATCTTGTTTATCTTATTTTCTATTGCCTGTTTCCAATTCGATTTCTTCATAGATTTTGCCATGACTTCTTCATAGGCTTTTTGACATGCAAAGATGGTATTATTCATATTACTCAGACAACTTATTTTGTCAACGATTTTTTCTATTGTTATGATCATATTCAGCATATCTATTACGTCATGGTTAACTTCTTGACCGGATATCTTCTTTGTTCGAGATTTCTCCTCCTTTGCTTGGTAATATTTATGTAAATTTTCAGTCATAATCTTCCTAATTTTCATAAACAACTCCTTATTTTTAATGATTGGGGGTAGACTGCATTCGTCTTGTAGATAGCTAGCCGTAGTGATGATACTTAACTGACTTCTTATACGATTATACCTATTTTTACGTCATTCAATCTGGCCATCAGATCAAATTTGTGTTGATATTCTTGCAGTATTTGATTCCACCAACCTCTAGAGGTTGGTGGAATGAGAATGAATGCCTAGGCATTCGTTGAAACCTTTTCTTTACATTCTCTTCCAATTTTCTAAGCCATTTATCAGGATCAACTTCGGTATTTTGAACTACTATCGTTGTAAAATTAAGTCTCTGTTAGTTGATGTTGAATTTTCATATACAATGTCACGTCGTCAAATAACAGTCGATTATTTTTCATAATCATTATTACGAATGTCATTTGAGGTCCCATGTGCGCGTAGCGCACGAGGGAAATTTTTAACCTCAACTGGCATGAGTGGTAATGTTGAAAAATAATCGACTAATAATTTCGACTAATAATCGACTAATAGAATCGACTAATAATCGACTAATGATTTGATGAGTTGTATTTAGCAGACAATTTAACGAACAGAAACAGTAACATTATTTCATACAACATAATCCTTTGTTGTCAAACAAAATTAAATATTATTTCATCTTAGTAGGCGCATAAATGTTATAAATTTATAATTTATTTTTGACAAATAAACATAAACATGCAATCATTTATGAATGAAAACGGACATTTTTATTATTTGCAAAGCATTTGTACATAATTTTGTATTATTGAATAATTTGTAGAAAAAATTTTATTTAGAAACTAATAATTATCTTTAAACAAAATTATAAATAAAAAAAAATTATCTCATTAAGCAAAAAAAATTATCTCAATATCTCTAGTTTTATATTAATTTATTAATATATTAATATATAATTAATATATTAATTGAGTAGGCCGAAAATAGTCACTATAATTCGCTGTTCCTTCCCACCAGAGAAAAATAATCGATATAATGCGTTTTGATTTGTTAAAAAATAGTAAATGAAGCGTTTTTATTGGACCTTATCGAAACTTTATTTAGTGAGTTGAATTGTCACTGATATTCATCGCAGTAGTCGTCTCGTTCGGGGTATTGATAAGGTCCGGTTTGATAAATTCATTTTCTACGTTTATCATCATTTTTCTACTACCTCTCGATACTTTTTTTGAATATAATCTTTTTCTTTGTCCAAAGATCGGAGATCAATTTAATTTTAACTCATAGACGATGAAACTAAAAATTAATACGGACAGAGAAAACTTTGATGGCATTCTTTTTAATCGTCGCCTACTATTGGGTAATAATAATAATTTAAATAATATAAATAATTTATATAACTTTAATGAACTTTTTTCTATACTTTCGGAAATTGTGAGTAAACTAACGCAGCGTACTACTAAAGGTGAGCCATCGCAGAAATTGCCATAAAGTATGTCGCCGGTCCATAGAAATGCCAACCTTAACTTTTTCCACAATGGAATTCCAATAGCTGTAGAAATAAGAAATACGAACTAATTAAATTCCTAGTTGATAATGATATAGACGTAATGCTTCTTACAGAAACTTCACTTAAATCAAATATCTCAATGCATATTCCAGACTATAAAATGTATAGAAACAATAGACTGTACCAACGTAGAGGAGGTGTTGCCATCATAGTCAAATGTTCTATAAAACATGCTATCTTATTAGTTTTTAATTTTGAAGCCATTGAAAACCTTGGCATCCTAATTCATTGTCCTAGATCTAACAATCTTAACTTTCGTAATGAAATAACTAAAATAACTAACCGATCTGAGACGTTCATTTTAGGTGGAGATCTAAAATCTAGTCATCAATCATGGAATTGTCTCAGAAGCAACACTGGAGGCAGAACTCTATATAACTATCTTTCTCGGTCTAACAATTATATTATAGCTCCAGATAAGCACACCCATTATAGTGCAAGAGGACTTCCAAGTCATTTATCATCTACTATTATTGAAGCCAGAAACATGTCCATTCCGTTCGTACCTGTTACAAAAACTGATAACATAGTACTTACCGACAACATTACTGCAATGATTCGCCTACGTAACACTCCCAAACGACAAAGGCTCAGATCTAGGAATCCATATTACAAATCCATAGTCAACAGCCTAAACTCCGAAATTAAGATCAAAATCTTCAAGCTAGTAATTGTCAGATGGCAAAACAGGCTTCAAAATCTTGCTAAAAATTCAAAACAGTATTGGAAAACCATTAAAAACCTGAAAAACAAATACAATTCGATCCCATCTCTTCAAAATCCCGAAAATACTCAACCTAGCCTTTTTTTAATTAGCGAAAAACTGGAGGTTTTTTCAAAAACATTCTCAGAAACATACTCATCATTTACTAATTCCACACAAGATCATGTAGTAGAATCAACAATAACATGCTATTCACAGCATGAACAACAGAGATTTAACAACAAACAATGAAATTCGCAGCATTATAAGTAAAGGCCGACCATTTAAAGCTCCTGAATGTGACGAAATACCTAATATTTTACTAAAGCGACTTCCCGAGGCTGTTTCCCTGCTTGTTGGAAAGTAGCAAAAGTCGTACCTATACTTAAACCAGGTAAAGATCCTACTTTGACAAGCAACTATCGACCTATAAGTCTGCTATCGTCGTTAAGTAAAATTCTTGAGCATGTTTTAAAGGCTCGATTGGTTGAGTTTGTATGAACGATAATAATATACGATTTTCATTTTTGTTTTTAAGACTTTAGGTCTTATCGACCTTTGTTTTAAATATTATAGTTTATTGTTTTTGTCCCAAACTTGGGTAACAGATTTTTGGTCAATTTTTTTGTGAGTTATTTAAAAAACATTTTTTGTCTTTTATACAACTATATTTCGCCAATTTCTTGTTGGGATCTTCAGGTTTAAATAAATGTTTAGAAATCTAAAAAGTTAATATGAAAACTTTATGAGTAGTTTTTTGTACTATTTTAAGATTTTTTAAATAAAAATTGCTTACATGAGT
This sequence comes from Diogma glabrata, assembly GCA_963693315.1. Classification (NCBI taxonomy): domain Eukaryota; kingdom Metazoa; phylum Arthropoda; class Insecta; order Diptera; family Cylindrotomidae; genus Diogma; species Diogma glabrata. The sequence continues at coordinate 75,155,503 of OY856188.1, forward strand.
TCTATTTTTCGGATGATTGTAATGCTATGGTTATACTAACTAGTAACTACCCAACTAGCAAACTTACTTCTCAATATTGAGTTATACAAGTTTTAGCTTCAATAAAGCTTCGCTAAAGCTTCTAAGTGGAAGTTAGTTATATTTTATTTCTATAAAGTTTCGATACAACATCCTCAGAGAAGTTCTCCCCACCATTGAAATGAAAGCTTCTAAAATACTTCTATATTTAATATTAGAAGCTTTACCGAAACTTATCTACACAACACTAAATAAAGCTTCCGAAAAAAGGTTATAGAAGTTATAGCTGTCATTAGGATTGTAGTTGTTTCGGTTGTAACTGTTTACAGATCGTATAGAAGCACAGCTGTCATAGTCTAAAACTTGCTTCAATATCTGAAACGAAATATGTCAAACTGACGGAAGCTATTGCTTCTATTATTCCAACTAAATTTAGATGTAGAAAATATAGTTTAATTCAGGGGCTTACTTTTTATGGAAAAAGATATGTGACATGTAATTTGAATGAGTTTATATGAAATTGAAGCTTATACGAAATTGAAATCGTTTCGTTTTTGTCAAAAAAGTATTGTGCATAAGGTGGTTTTTGTTTTTTAATCTATTATTTATACTTATTTTGCACAACATAAAATATTCTTTATTTAGAGTTTTAAAATAGACAACAAAATGAATCAAAATCATAATCAATTAGATTCAGAGAATCAGAATCAAAAATCAACTAGAGTGGAATAGAGAAAAGTTAAAGTTTTATAAATAATGGTATATGAATTTTACCTTTCTGAGAGCCAAACTCGTCAGGAAAAACTGAGGCGATACAGAGTTTCATAATTTAATCACTCTTTTAAACTGATTTACAACAAATGGATAGGTGCGATATATCGTTGCTTCTTTTGTTATTGTTTTATATATTTATATAACGTTTTTAAACATTAACTGCGTTCATCAGCACCTTATACGCATGTTGTTGTGACACCTATTAAAAATCCAATTACAAAACCTATTACACCTATCCCCCGTTTTACACGGTAGATACGTTCCTGATAAAAACGTGTTAATCGAAAATATAAATTTTGTATGGAAAACCGTGTTAAACGAAAAACGTGGGTTTTTGGTCATTTCTTGCAACAAACAGATTCGGTAAAACATAAAAGTACCAGTTTAATCACATAAGATATCGACATAATAGTCAAATTCATTTTCAAAACGAAATATGTAACATAACCAATAAGAAATTTACAGAAAAATAAAAAGTAATTATGCATGCACATACTAGCATTTTGACCTAAATCAAACCTAACTTAACTTGATTCAGTTCGGTGCGACTTGGAAGTTAAATCTGTAATTAATAATTGTGCTTTCTTTTTAGCTAAATCTTGCAAACATCTTCATATTGACTTAAAAATTCGTTGACAGTTCTCAGAAATCGGAGAGCTAGTTCAATATTCGGATCATGTTGTTGAAAGTAGTTGCATTATTTATTATCTTCTGGTATAATGGTTGCAATAAAGAAGTTTTAATTTTGGGTAGAAATACAATTTATCCATTTGTAAGCTGCAAATTTTGAGGGTGACATGGAGCATTGTCCAGTAAAAGCAGAACCTTAAATATTATTTTGATTAAATACTATTTTACTTGTGGTACGCAAGAGTTATGAGACAAATCAATGAACAATGTGGCTTTAACCCAAGCTTTTGTATTGGCATTCCAATAAATGGAAAGAGTTGTTTATTCCTTTTTACTTGAACGCTTTGCCACCTAGGCCTAATCGCTCTTTAGTGTTGAAAACCTGATCAGCAGCCAAATTCTGTAATTGTGAAGCGGTGAAGTGATAAGTTTTTGAATGAACAGAAACGATGGAATTTTTAACGCTTCACCGCTTCACAGTTACAAAATTTGGCTGCAGGACAGTAAGATGTACCGCAATTAATTTCAGTCAATTTTAGTGGGTACATACTGTTATGCTGTATCGAAATCAGTAGATGCGCTTTTCAATTTTAAATTTTTGCAAAAAATGCCCCTTTTTAAATTTTTCGAACCAACCATGACTTGCAATAAAACTGCAAAGCCATATCATTAATTTATTTTTTATTCGCCTACATATTAAAGTGTTACTTTATTACTGTGATTTGCGGCTTTAAAGTATCACTTTTCAACTATTTATTTTGTTGTCATAGCTACGTCCAAAAAAGTAAAAAGCATTTGTATTTGTTTAAATTCTATGAAAAATAAAATTTTTCATCAAAGCAACCCTCAAATTCAAAATTTCATTAGCCAATTAAAATAGTTGTTATCATTTGTTGTCATAGCTACACAATAATTTGGAAAAAATAATAAATATTTTGTCAAAGGTTACTTGTTCCACATATTTTTATTTTAAAATTTATGAAAATTTATCATCTTAATTTAGAATAAACAACTTTTCTTAAAATATTTTGCTTGCGGCGAATAAAAAATAGTATATGATGCTCGGCTAGCGCCTCGATTTGCAAACTCCACATCCGTCCAAAATCTTTAGCTTTACGTCCTAGCATCATAATGTACTATTCCATAGTTTTTATTTTTTTTAAATAAAATGTGTTGTGTAGTAGGAATTACAATATGTGTCAAAACAAGAAATAAAAACTTTTAACATCACGGTCACCGCAACAACATGCGTTCAAAAATGTTGATGGACGCTAATTTTTATTGTTTGTGTTCTTTAAATTTTTTTGAGTTGATAACTAAACAATAAATCCAAACATTTAATAAAATATGACAGACCCAATATTTCATTATAGGATAGAATAAGATCTCACTGCTATTGCCAGTGTTGTATAATATCTCACGTTAGCTCGTATGTCAACAGATAGAATTATTTACTTACAAATTAACTGTGATCATTGATACACCTACGCATTTTGTATCTAGCTAATAACGATCTATTGCTTAAAATAAACTGATTTGCATAGAGAATCTCTAACATCCCTTTGCTGATATACATCAACATTTTATTTCAAAATTTTGCTTTGAACACTCGCAGGCGTTTTTTGTTACAAGTTTCTTGTTTTCTTGTTTTAATTAAAACCTGTATGTATATGATCATAAGTGGTATACTGGTATACCAGCAGCCAAATTCTGTAACTGTGAAACGGTGAAGTGATAAAAGTTTCTTCGTTTCTTTTCATTAAAAAACTTATCACTTCACCGCTTCACAATTACAGAATTTGGCTGCAGAAGGTTTAATTAAAATAAAGTAGATATAAGTGCGTGTAATACCAAAATTTGTCTTTTTTTTTAATTTTTTTTTTTTGGAAATTTTGATTTCAAAAACCGTGTAAAGTCGAAAACGTGTTAAGTGAGTGCCGTGTAAAACGGGGGATAGGTGTATTTAAAAAAAAATATTGTTCAAATAAAGGTGTAAGTACGCTAAAAGTGAATGAGTGAAAAAATATAACTCCTTAATTTTGTTTTCCTTAAAATCTTTGAACTAATAAAACAAATAGAAAATAGATTTGTCAATATTCTTTTACCTCAGATTATAATTTCATCGTTAAAAAACCCATTGAAGTTACATGTCACATACCTTATTTCATAAAAATAAGCCCCTGAATTATATACTATATTTTCTACATTCAAATTAAAAAACTAGATTCTATGGAAGTCTTATGGAAGTCTTATAGAAGCTATTGTTATTGTACATACTATCAAAGATATTTTTTGTTTCTTAATATTTAAATCAGCCGATTGGATAGCGTGCAGGACAAACGATCGAAGGACCAGAGTTCGCAACTTGATGCGACCGTAAACAAAAACTTAAATTTAAAGACTATATAATAACCATATAACCATAGCAATAACAATAATTACGTTAAAAAAGTGTAGGTATATAAAAAAAATTGTAATATTTATGTCACATTTTTTAATAGCTTCTATAAAACTTCTAAATATCGCTTAAAACAAGCTATTAGAAGTACTTTGCCGAAGCTATAACTTATCAAACCATAAATTCTATTCAGCTTGCATAACTGCTTACAAAAGACCTTACCGAAGCTATTTTCGAAGTCTTTTACAAATTATGGCTTCGTTAAAGGCGGGGAAAGTTCTCCAAATGGCCTTTATCGAAACTGTTTAGAAATTTTAAAGAAACTATGAAGGTGGGGAAGTTAGTTTCGGTTATACTGTTTAGTGTTTTAAAAGAAGCTAAAATGCTAGTTGGGTACTTCACTTTATTTACACAAAACACATTAAATTGATTTAATAAAATTAAAAGCCTAAGGTAAAATAAATTAACATGAATAAAATTTTTTATTTCATACTGATATCTAAAACGACATTTTTCGGATTATTTATAGTACAAAAAGTTGAACTTTAACGTCATAGAACTTTATAAAATTTTATAAAGTCCTAGGACGTTACAGTTCAACTTTTTGTACCATAAACGTTGAACTTTAACGTCCTAGGACTTTACAACTAGCTCGTACTTTAAAGTTTCACTTTTCGTTCTAGATAAATAAATAACTATTTTAAAACTTTTTAGAATAAAACTACACAGCCAAATTAAAATCACACAAATATTAAATTACTGATTAAAAAAACTAAATCCAATGAGAGCTGTCAAAATTGTAAACTTTGAAAACCTAAATAAATTGTTTTTTCTTGCAATTCAAATGATGCAATGTTGTTTTTACTATATGGTAAGTTATTTAAATTATTATTTTGAGTGCTATAAAAATATTATGTATAGATAGATATATGGATAGATTTAACTACAAATCTCACATGCAGGCGGCGTTACGGTTCAGGCTTACAAAATATTTTGTGGTGATATGTGCGGAAAAGCAATTTTTTCTTTTATTCTATTCTAGTATAGTTGAATTTTTTTGCCAGCCATATTAACACTTTTTAATTTTCAAGTTTCACAGTTAAACTAATCAAAATTATATTTTTAGTCAAAAAAATTTAAAATTTTGGTTTGAATCAGAGAGATACAAGGTTATATTATTTGTTAAAGTTGTAAAATATTAATTATTGGATAATTAAATAGTAAATTTGATAGTTTTAAAAAAAATACGGTATTTTTAAATAGTAATTTTTGAATGAAAAAATTGATTAAATGGTTTAATTATGGATAAAAATGTTTGGTTATGGATAAAAATGTTCATCGACTGTTATTATATCATCTTAGATGCATAACTCATTTTTGACAAAAAAGCAAGATAGAGATATTGGGCCCGATTCAGTAAAATCTTTTATCGAAAATTTCTTTTATTCTTTTATTTTTTGTATGAAATTTTATTTTCCCGTTATTAAATTTCATACAAAAAATAAAAGAATAAAAGAACTTTTCGATAAAAGATTATACTGAATCGGGCCCATTGATATTATATCGATATATCGAAAATGCGATATTTTTTGCCTGATATATCGAAAATTATGAATGATATATTTTCATTTGATATATCGATAGGTCGATATATTAATCACGATATTTTCGATATTTTAATATAGCAACTTTGTATATTAAGAAATGAATAGAAAACGGATAAAATGTCAAAAATATAACAGTTATTTGGAACTATTATCTTGATTTTGTACATAAAATTCTTCCCCAGATGAAATAGATACAATCTCGTCTGCAATTTATGTAGGAATAATTACAAAACCAGTGGCAATACCACAAATAAATTTTTTTTTACTAAAATGACATGTTTTTCATAAACTTTTGCTGCCTAATTTTTGGAATATCGATATTTTAAATATCGATATTTTTGGGTGATATATATTTGGACGAAATTGGTATTTATTTTTTTAGCCGATTATATCGAAATCGATATTTTTAAAAATATCAACATCCCTAAAGCAAGATACGGCCTTTGTGCTTAGCACGCATAACACTATGCGCATATTGTTTGCACATGCGCACATATTGTTTGCACATTCAGTGTCTCGATTAAAATATTAAAAATAACTATTGGGGTCCCAAAAACGCATAAAATTAATAAATTACTATTGAAAATCAACCAATTATAATAGAAAACCAAAAACTAGTAAAAATATTAATGATTTTGTAGGCAATGTAATAAAATTTTGATAATTAAAAATAATTATAATAAAAATTATGACGCCTATGGAAACAAATATCACAACAAACAAATGGTACGAACTAGAAGTAGAAATTTAACTAATATAATTGTTTTGAAAACAAATTTATCCCAAAATAAATAATGCATCTCTGTTTTACTTTTTGTTTCATCTTTTATCTCTTGCTGCGTCCTATCTGTCAAAAATTCGCTGCGTCCTATCACAAAAAAATTCTACTATACAAAATTGAATATTTTTTACGCATATGTTACAAAAATGTGTTTTTTCTACTTCAAGCTACGAAAATGTCATTTTAATATATAGTAAAACCTATGTGAAAGGGAAACTTTTTCTATGTAGTGACTGAAAATGTTTTCAGTCACTAGGATTGAAAGTAAATAAGTTTCGGTGGTCGCCTACAGGTGGTGGTTATTTAAAGGATTGAATATTTGATTGAATATTTGAGATTTTGATCGAAACGAATCGAAACTAATCATTATATCAATTGTGTGTAATTAGTTAATTAAACTAATAATGAGTGAGTTTTTTTTCTATATCGGAGAAATCGGAGCGATAAAATAAAATTTGTATCAGATATATCGTATAATTTTTTCCTCCGATAATTATTTGTCAGATATAAAATATAGTTCTTTCCACCAAAAAAAAATTTATTAAATAAATAAATAAATTTTATTAAAAAATATATTTTTATTTGTTTTTAATTGAAACTTTACCTACAATTTTTTAAATTTATACTTTAAACGATGACTTCGTCGGTAAAAAAAATATCTGTAATATCTGTAAAAGTTTTTAGAGAAAATATATGAACTATTTTCATTATTCATATTGTCAAATTCATCTACTAAAACTTACAAAACGATATATCTAAATTTGACTGTGTAAAAAATAAACAAGATTGTATTTATTTATAGTATTTTTGCCAGTGTAAAATAATGTTATTATTGTGTTCGCCTGTTATTATTCCATCTGTAGGCGAACAGAGAACAGAACAGATGAATTTGTAAATATTATCATTTATTTTTACAAGCGTAGAAAAAAAAAGCGTTTTCTACGCGTGGTAAAATCGTTTATGAGTTCCTGAACTTATTTCACTCGACGCTATCGCGTCTTGTTCAGTCACGCAAAAAGAGACGTTTTCACCACTTGTGTAAAAATCTACTATTTTTAAGATTGTAAATATTCAGAATTATTAATTTTATATTTGCATATTTTAACCGTTATCAAAACTCTTATATGATGCCTTAGTCTGTTATTCTTTTATTTGGGTGAAGTTTTTGTTTGTAGAAAGTTGTACAGATTCTTTACGCAAGTAAATATTAGTTACAATAATTCTTAATCAAATTATTTGTTAAAAAAATGGATTATAATGTAGATTTTCCCTGTGCTGGTTCAAGTATTGGAGCGGCAAGTCAGTTATTTATGTTACTTATTCAATCAATAATAAAGGCACAGTGTGAACTTACATCATCAGGATTATGGCCAAAAGATGCTGGAATAAATATCAAAACTAACGGTAAATGAAAAATTATGAAAAAATAAACTCAATAACATAAACAACTTTGATTTCAGGGCATCCAAAATGTGACTTTATTATTATTGGAGCAGGTTCGTCTGGATCAGTAGTTGCAAATCGTTTAAGTGAAAATCCGAACTGGAACGTTTGCGTTCTCGAAGCGGGAGGTGACCCTCCACTTGAATCTGAAGTAAATTTTATTAACAAACCTAACATTTTCTAAAATATTAACAAATAATTTTTTTGTTAGATACCCGGACAGACTTACAATTTGCTTAGAACTCAATACGATTGGCAATATTATACAGAAAAGTCTAGTTTTAATAGTTTAAGTCTCGAGCGCGAGGGAGTTGTATATTGGCCACGTGGAAAACTATTGGGCGGATCTAGTGGTATTAACTACATGATATATATGCGTGGAAATAATGTAGATTATGATTATTGGGAAACACTGGGTAATCCAGGATGGGGTTGGAAAGATGTTTTGTATTATTTTAAAAAATCTGAAGACAACCAAAATCCAACACTCGTCGGCCGTTATCATGGCAGTGGTGGTCTATTAAAAGTTGATCGTTTTCCATATACTGAGCCAGATTCACAAATTTTTCAGAATGCTTCAAGGGAGCTTGGATATCCACAAGTTGATGATTTAACAAGTCGCACGTTTGTTGGTTTTACATACTGTCAAAGTACGCAATATAAAGGAGTACGATGGAGTGCTGCTAAAGCGTTTTTAAGCTCTGCAAAAAACCGCTCAAACTTACACATCTTTAAAAACGCATACGTCAGTAAAATCAACTTCAATGAACAAAAGGAAGTTGAAAGTGTTAACTTCATTCGAAACAGTAGAAGAGAATATACACTTCAAGCAAAAAAAGAAGTTATACTTTCAGCTGGTGCAATAAATTCACCACAACTTCTAATGTTATCAGGTATTGGTCCAAGCAAACATTTGAGGAGCAAAAGAATCGAGATTATCCAAAATCTACCAGTTGGTTTGAACTTACAAGACCACGTTACAGTAACATTGATTTTCACATTACATAGATCAACTTCTACTCCGGCTTCATCAGACGACCAATTGAGTAGCATTTTTCAATATGCCTTAAACCGAACGGGGCCATTAAGTGGCGGAGGCAATTTTCTTGGGATGATTGATACCACTGGCAGAAACTCATCCATCCCAGATGTTGAGCTCAATTATTTGACATACAGAAAACAATTTGCAGATTTAGCAAAGCAGCCGATAGTATTTATATTCAATAAAAATGTGTTTGACCAAATAATAGATCAAAATCAATTATATGATATTGGATTCGTTATAATTTCACTTCATCGTCCAAAATCAGTTGGCAAAATAAAATTACGATCAACAAAATATAACGATAAACCAAAAATTTATGCAAATTATTTATCGAAAAAAGAAGATGTGGATACATTAATTCGTGGTATCAGAACACAAACCAAATTCACACAAACAAAATCAATGAGACACAGTGAGAGCGAGCTGTTTAGGCTTAGATTACCACAATGCGATATCATACAATATGATTCTGACGAATATTGGGAATGTTACGTCCGTCATATGACGGCTACAATTTTTCATCCAGTCGGTACGGCAAAAATGGGACCAGAAAACGATGTTACTTCTGTTGTCAACTCTCGGTTACAAGTGAAAGGCGTTAAAAAATTAAGAGTGGCTGATGCAAGTATTATGCCTAAGATTGTTAGTGGAAATACAAACTCACCATGTTTGATGATTGGTGAAAAAGCGGCGGATTTGATTAAAGAAGATAATTTGTGAGCAAAATTTAATTAACATATTTTAAATAAATAATTATTAAGAAAATGTTTGTTTTTAGCTGCGTTTTATTCATTCAAGTCAGGTTCAAGGTTTGGTTTTTAAAACGTAATTGCAAGAACAACCCATATATTTATCGAGTTCAATATTTGTGACCTGCATAAATTTTAGTTACATAAATTTGCAATTGATGGCATATACATAGCATTTCGATATTTTTTAATATTTTTCGAGAGTTTTCAATATGCAAAAATTTGTTTTGCAGTTTGTTTACTTTATCAATGGAATATTGAAAACGAAGGGTATCGTATCGTCGAGTATCGTCGTGGTAGTATAATAATACCATTGTAGATGATTTTAAGACATCGATTTTGTATTACCTGTAATCGTTTTCTATGGGTTACAGCACAGTTGCTCCAGATTTGTGAAGCATATAATAACGTTGGTCTGATGATTTCTGTATACAATGGCTTTTTATTGGTTAACGAGTTGACACTTTTCAATTGTGTTCTACATGCTTTTTGAATGTAAAGGGTTTGTCAAATATAACGCCTAAATACTTGACATGTTTTTTCCATTTAATTAGCGATTGATTTGTGGAGAGAAACTTACTGGCTTTGTGAATTTATTACAATATTCCGATTCTCGTTTGTGAACTCGTTGAGTACACAAGTAATTAAAATCATTTTTTGTGAAATTGAAATTAAATATTTTTGTCAATTAACTGTGATGAAAATTCTTTATTTTTATACATAAATAAATTTAGATAACTTTTGTGAATAGTGAATAGTTTACTAACAGAATCAAACTTTGCAATTAATAGTGATTGTGAAAACTATAATTATACGGCCAATGGGCCGCACAGTGGGATTTGTTCATACAATGTTTGGCAAAAAATATAAGGAGTGCTCGTAGAATGTTGAAATTTTGCTCTGAGCCTTTGGTTAGCTCAATTAAGAAATATATAAAGTTTCATCAAAATTGGACACGCCCACTATTAACCGCCCATAGAACCCAAAATTTATTTTTGGCCCGAAGTTTTTGAAATTTGGCACAGAGCCTTTTATTACCTCAATTAAGAATAAAATAAAGTTTCATCAAAATTGGTCACACCAACTACCCACCGCCACCCAACCCAAAATTTTATGATTTTATGATTTTATAAATTTTATGATTTTATAAAAGATTATTAATTATTTAAACTTTTTTTTTTTTTAATTGATAGTATGGAGTCTTACCTTTCATTTTATTATAGCGGGAGCACCTAGCACGACCATTTTTTACCATTTTTTTCTTCCAAGGAAGTTTGCAATGACGGCACATTATAGAACAAATTTTATTCTATCATATCTTTTAAACCATATGAGCGAACTTCATAATTTTTTTTTAAATACGCAAAAAAAGCTATATTTGAAAATAATTACTATTTAAATTAGAGCAATAAAGTTATCTTACGTACAAACACTATAGAAGTGCGTAAACAGTTTTCAATATTTTGGACCAAAATTTACTTGTGACTTTACTTCATTATTTCAAAGACAAATAAACGTTTTTTTGGGATACAATTTATGGATTCTTCATACTGAATCAATTTTCTACAAAACTGCATCATTACATTTTTAAATTTTATGTGTCGAAAAAATTACTTATTGCACAAAAAATCCCACTGTGGGCCGTGTACTTCTAATAATACATATGTAATAGCAGCTAGTGGAAAAAGATCTGGAATCGTATCAAGTATAAATATTTCTCATCCTTACAATGAACAAAAAACTACAAATGTTTCATGCAGCTGTACCAACTCAGAATAGATTTGAAATTCTTAGTTGATAATGATATAGACGTAATGCTTCTTACGGAAACTTCACTTAAATCAAATATCTCAATGCATATTCCAGACTATAAAATGTATAGAAACGATAGACTGTACCCACGTAGAGGAGGTGTTGCCATTATAGTCAAATGTTCTATAAAACATGCTATCTTACCAGTTTTTAATTTTGAAGCCATGGAAAACCTTGGCATCCTAATTCATGATTTAAACAATATTCCAATAAAACTGTTTGTAGCTTATTGTCCTAGATCTAACAATCTTAACTTTCGTAATGAAATAACTAAAATAACTAACCGATCTGAGACGTTCATTTTAAGTGGAGATCTAAATTGTCTCAGAAGCAACACTGGCGGCAGAACTCTATATAATTATTTTTCTGGGTCTAACAACTCTATTATAGCTCCAGATAAACACACCCATTATAGTGCAAGAGGACTTCCAAGTACTCTTGACTTTTTTCTAACTAACCGTCCAGAGGCCATCGTAACACTGGAAACTGAGGAAGTGTTAAATTTGATCACTTTCCAGTTACTATCGTAACTAATTTTCGGTCACAAACATCCAATTTTATTCATAATTATAGTTATTTTCAAGTTATAATTATTTTCAAGCAGACTGGCTACTTTTCCGTGAATTCATTGAGGAATCTTCCAAATTAAAAGATAATGACCTCTGTTCTTCAACTCAACAAGTTGACCAACTGATAACTGATTTATCATCTACTATAATTGAAGCCAGAAACATGTCCATTCCGTTCGTACCTGTTACAAAAACTGATAAGCTAGTACTTACCGACAATATTACTGCATTGATTCGCCTACGTAACACTCCCAAACGACAAAGGCTCAGATCTAGGAATCCATATTACAAATTCATAGTCAACAGCCTAAACTCTGAAATTAGGTCCGAAATCTTCAAACTAGTAAATTTCAAATGGCAAAACAGGCTTCAAAATCTTGCTAAAAAGTCAAAACAGTATTGGAAAACCATTAAAAACCTGAAAAACAAATACACTTCGATTCCACCTCTCCAAAATCCCGATAATACTCAACCTATACTTTTTTAACTAGCAAAAAACTGGAGATTTTTTCAAAAACATTCTCCGAAACATACTCATCATCTACTAATCCCACACAAGATCATGTAGTACAATCAACAATAACATACATTGATAGTGCTATTCACAGCATGAATAACCGAGATTTAACAACAAACAATGAAATTCGCAGCATTATAAGTAAAGGCCGACCAGTTAAAGCTCCTGAATCTGACGTAATACCCAATATTTTATTAAAGCGACTTCCCGAGAAAGAAATTAATATCATTAGAGTTATCATAAACAGTTGTTTGAACCTTCCCTGCTTGTTGGAAAGTAGCAAAAGTCGTACCTATACTTAAACCAGGCAAAGATTCTACTTTGACCAGCCACTATCGACCTATAAGTCTGCTTTCGTCGTTAAGTAAAATTCATGAGCATGTTTTAAAGGCTCGATAATCGAAAACTAGGCAAATCCACAGGAATGGTTCTGCTAGATTTAAAAAATGCATTCGACTCGGTATGGATTGATGGCTTAATACATAAACTACTATGTGCAAAATTCCCCTTGTATCACATAAAAATTTTAAAATCATTCCTTTATGAAAGGTTTCTGTACTGTTCTATATTGGGAACATCTTCCTTGACATTTCCAATAAAATCTGGAGTAGCACAAGGGTCAGTCTTAAGTCCGTTACTCTTTAACGTCTACTTGAATGACATTTGCAAATCAACAAACTGTGAGATTGCCCTCTTTGCCGACGATGCCGCCATATATACCTCGGATGAACTAGCTGAAGCCATAATACTAAAACTTGAATCTTACCTTGATCTAATCTTATATTATCTAGATTAGTGGAAGCTAAAAGTTAACTGAAATAAATGTGAAGCTATATATTTCACAAGATGTAGAGCAGCAAAGAAACTTCCTCAAAGAAGCATTACGTTTATCGGAAATACATTAAACTGGGAAAACCATGATAAATACCTGGGTATCTTTATGGTCCGCGTCTTACTCTAAAACATCACATAAATCATGTTGTTTCTATGTTTGATAAACTATTTAATTCCTTTTATCCGGTGCTAAACCAAAAAAAGTTCAATGAATTTATCCAATAAACTCTTAGTTTATTAATCGATGATACTAACTGTAATATTTTATGCAGCCCCAATTTGGTGAAATTGCCACCTCCCGTTTACAAGTAGTACAAAAACAAATTTCTTAAATTAATCCTTAAAAAAAATTTTCGATATAGAACAGTAACCTTGAATGAAAGAACCAATATGAAACTTGTCTGTCAATATGCAAATGAAGCTCGGACGAGATATCTAACTAAACTACCTACCATTATAGCAATAGCCTAATAAGCCAACTGACTTAATTTATAATATACCATCATTTTTTGTTGTTGTTTTGTTTATTTTAAAGTTAGATTAATTTAGTTAAACAGATTTAGGTTAGTATATTTAGATTCCAGAATAAGGGCAAGCTTGTACTCTATCCATAAAACTTATAAATATTAATATAAAAACTTAGTTATTAAACACGCAATCTGTTGTAAAGTTATGTTCGAAACTGATCTCAGATTTATTTATGGTAATTGTTACCTAATATGTACAACCAGAACTATATATGCCAATAAAACTATTATTATCATTACTTTAATTGTCTTTAAATTTTTAAAAAATTTTGACCCACCCGGTGTTAAAACTAATGAAAAACTAAACAAATAAAAATGCAATTTTTTTTTTCATTATACTAACAATTAAGCATTGATGACACCAAACGCTTGTAAGCTAAGAGCTGCTAGGTCTCCTTATGACGTCGATGCTTTACCGAAGTTTGAAGAAGATCCGAAATGATCAGGTTCACATTATCGTCGTCTTAAGTCGATTTTCCATCAATATTATAATGAAAATGTTTTGCCTTATTTTTATTTTAATTAAACCCAATGAAATTCTCTAAAATGTAAAGACATCGTTCAATTTCACCAATAAAATTTGAATTATGCTAATAAATAACAAATAGTTATACGTCTGGCCTACTGGGATATTAAAAATTATCAAATATTTTTTCAAATAACTAACTCATATCGTAGTAGGCCAACTTATAATTCATAAAAAATATATTAACACTAAGTTTACACCATGGTAGTATAATAGAATAATAGCAAATAGCTATTAAACTATTACGGTATAAACGGATAGAATAATACCTTTTTACTTGAACAGATAGTTATTTGATATTTTGCTTTTGATTGATAGTGTAATAGTATATTCAAAAACATTGTAACGGTCAAAACGTTCAATGTAATAGACAATTTCAGGCGATTGTAAAAAATGTGCAACACCAAAATCACTTAAAATTTAGTTTTTATTTTAAATTAGTAATAGTATTATAATTTTTTGTTGAAATACTTTTAGATTGATAAGATTTTATATTCAAATTTGAAATACGGTAGCCGTATTCTATCTGTCAATATTATTCTGAACGTTTATACCACAGATAGAATAATACTATTTTGTGGTATAAACGCTCAATGTATCGATAGTTTAATAGCAAAAAACTATTATTCTATTAAACTATCGGTGGTATAAACTTAGTATAAGAAATGAAAAATGGCAAAACATTTTCTAAACGAATTTCCTTCGTTCGTTGATAAATTCTCATAATCTTTGGAAAAATTCCTCAAGCAAGTTGAATTGATAATAGCCCTCGGCCTTTGGCAAAAAATTATTTCGAATTATCACCGCCCTTGGGAAATTACAACTGAAAAAAACTGTAAACGACAAAATGTAAAATCTAAAATAACAATTTTATGCTATTCTAAAAACTGTGCAAATAATAGTATTTGATTAATTTTTTCGACTAATAAAATTTCAAATTTAATTATAGTTCAAATATGGCTTCTATCTGTCAAAATTATACTGAACGTTTATACCACAAATAGATACTACTTTGTGGAATAAACACCCAATGTATCAATAGTTACTTCGGTCTTAGAGACTTAAGTATTACATTCAGTGAAATTCTTACCTCCACTTTTTTTGGAATTTCTCGACGTTTTAGGATCTACTGTATCTAAATAAACAAAAAAAAATGTATGTCTGTCTGCCGGCCGGCCGGCCGGCCGTCCGTCACAACACACGAAATCTAGAAAACGGCTTAAGGGATTTGAAATTTTTTTTCTAAAAATAGGTTCACTCAATGGAAAGAGCCAAAAGGACGATGTGTTCTGTACCGTACCGGAAGTGTGTCAAAAAAATCGTTAAGTGTGTCAAAACAAGGAAATATTCATATTTTTTGCATAAAAAACGTTCATTTTAAGTGATAATGAGTAGGAACAAAGAATGTGGAGAAATCTGGATGGTCGGGATTGGTATGTGAGATCAAAAACTAGTTTATTGCATTATAGTTTTGTCAAAAATATGTTGTCAAGTGTGTCAAAAGAAAGGTTTTTATTTATTTTTTTACCCAATTTTTTGAAAAAAAAAAATAAAATTAATTATTTGTTTGAAATGAATTTTTATTATTATTATTGAGAAATATGGCATTATAAGTTTGTCAAAAAAATGTTGTGAAGTTTGTCAAAAGAAAGATTTTTATTTATTTTTTTACCCAATTTTTTGGAAAAAAATTAAATTAATTATTTGTTTGAAATGAAATTTCATTATTATTATTAAGAATTATGGCATTAACAGTTTGTCAAAAAACTGTTGTCAAGTGTGTCAAAAAAAAAATTTTATTTAGGTTTTTACCCAAGTTTTTGGGAAAAAATAAAACTAATTATTTGTTTGAAATGAAATTTTATTATTATTATTGAAAATTATGGCATTATAAGTTTGTCAAAAAAATGTTGTCAAGTGTGTCAAAAGAAAGATTTTTATTTACTTTTTTACCCAATTTTTTGGAAAAAAATAAAATTAATAATTTGTATGACATGAAATTTTATTATTATTATGGAGAATTATGGCATTAGAAGTTTGTCAAAAAAATAATGTCAAGTGTGTCAAAAAATGATTTCATTTATTTTTTTAGCCAATTTTTTGGAAAAAAAATGTAGCTGTTTTTATGACGTAAATATAATTGAAAATGAAATTGGACATGGAAATTTTTGAATTTGTTATAGGTTTTGAAATATTTTTGGAATTTTGAAAAAAGTATGTATTTTTGATTTTTTAATAATTTTTGCAATATTTTAGGAATTTTGGAAAAAGTTTTGAGTTTCGATTTTGTAAGAATTTTTGAAATATTTTTTGAATTTTGAAAAATTTTAAGTTTTTGATGTTATTATAATTTTCGGAATTTTAAAAAAAGTTTCAATTTTTGATTTTGTAATGATTTTTGCAATATTTTTAGAATTTTGGAAAAGTTTGAATTTTTGGAATGTTATTGGAATATAGAAAAGTTTAAATATTTGATTTTTTTCTAATTTTTGGAATATTTTTGGAATTTTGAAAAAAGTTTGATTTCATTTAATTTTTACAATATTTTTGGAATTTTGAAAGAAATACGAATTTGTGATTTTGTAATATTTTCTCGAAACGCTAAATGGAGAGGTTTTTGAGTAGTTTGCTGAGTGTATCATATTTTCACTAAATTATGTTAATTTATGATCTGTTATAATTTTCCGGCATCGTATTGATGTTTCGTGTTAGTTTTGTAATAAATTTCTAAACAGAGATAAAAAAATCCATGTACTTTAACAAAGAGTTATGTTTGATAAACAACGCTGCCCAAAACTAAAAACCATGTCCTCGTAAAAGTTTTTTGCCGAAAACTTTATCAAAATCCTTAACCCAGACCGAAGTCTTGATATTTCAGAGCTGTGAGAGTTTAATATTACAAATATTTTAATATTACAAAACTATTATTCAATTAAGCTATTGTATATTTTTTAGTATTTATATTGAAAACATATTTTTGTAACGATAGCAGATGAAAAGTCTATTTCATGCAGGCTTAATCCGCTGTGAAAATGGGTCACTAGTTTAAACTGATTTTGGCTAAAAAACAAATTGCAAAGATATTTTCATGTAATTTTACAAAGGTTTTAAAACAAAGCAACCATGAAAAAATAGAAAATAAATTTTGAATGTTATGCTGTTCGATTTCTAATTTCTAATTTTCTAACTTAATAATTTATGATAAATATCGTTTATATTATCGTAGAACAAATTACATTCTCTACGCGAGATGACACGTCTCGTGGACAAATTTTCACTCACGAAAAAAATGTTTTTCGGCAAACGGCTGTAAAGTTTAACTTTACTGCCGCTGGGGAGTAGCTAAAGTCTTACTTTTTAGTGGCTGCAAAAGTAACGCCATTTTTATTTTATCTGCCGGCGGCTGTAAAGTAATTTTCATATTTTTACGGCGGTAGTTAAGCAATTTTCAGCTTAAGTAATTTTTACAGCAGTAAAGTAAAATAACATGATATTATTAATTTGTTCAAAACAGAATGCATTTCAGTTCATTTTAATAAATTAAAATCAATAAAAATTAATTTCAGAATAGTTATTTACATATCGAGGGCTGAAAGTAGAAGATTACGCCAGCGGTTCATATTGAAGTCCGACGCGAAGTGAGGGCTTTTATTGAACCAAGGGCGTTATCTTCCTTTCAGCCTGAGTGTATGTACAACGTTTTACGCACAACTGCACAACTTTATTGTAGTATAAATCAATTTTTGAATTTTTTAAACTCGCTAGACATTTTGAAAATTATGCTAAACGTGCCATGATTTTCTCTATAAACTTCATACAATAATTTATTTCTTTGTTCTAAATTTATGAATATTTTACGGGTGGTTATTTTACGGGCGGTAAAGTAGAAATAGTAGTTTAATCAATGAGTGAATAATGAAGTAGTTTATTCTCAAGCAAAAGTTTAAAATTCGAGCGAGGTACGAGCGAGAATTTTAATTTGCGAGAGAATAAAATTCATTATTCACGAATCGATTACAATTCTTTATTCTCTGACAAAGATTTTATTATAAAAAAGAATTGTGTATTATAAAAAATAAAAACATTTTCTTCAATTAAAACAATAAATCTTTATTGTTTTAATTGATAAATCGAATTTCTTAATAAAAAAACCCTGATGATAAAAAACGCCCTTCTCATACAATCAACTAAGTTCAACTAAACGAAATAAGAGAATTACTCAAAATTTGATTTTTGAACAAAACTTATCAAAGCAAATGTGATTATAATTTGAAAATAATTTTAATGAAATCAAAATAATTTGACCAATTGGAATCATACCAATTGAAAAAAAGTTTCATTAGGCAATAGGTTAAGTTCATTAGGCTATAGGTTAAAAAACAATACAATAATACATACTATTATTATCGAAAAAACATACAAATAAAGCTGATATAATTAAATGGAAGAGAATAAAATATATTAATATTTCATATAGCAACGGGATTTTATTTTACGGATGTAAAGTTCAACTTTCAGCCACTAGGATGTAAAATGTGTTTTACGATTCGTTTGTGCGTAAAATTTATTACCTAAAACATATTTATAAAATATTTGATGCATTAATTTCATATTTTTAAACAAATTTAAACGTTTGCCGAAAAAATAGTGTATTGAATTCGGAGCTAAAGTGACTTTTTGTGTTTAGTCTACAATTCGCCAAACTATAGACAACACAAAAAGTAGAACTTTAGCTCCTAATTCAATAATATACTACTATATATTTATGGGTGATTCTATTCTAACTGTGATTATTTATGTCCTGTACTGAGTTTACTCTCACTGGTCATCCCAAATATTGTATTCATAAAATTTTTCTATTAATACGATCCTCACCAACATATTTCTTCACTTTTTCTGTGTACTATACTTCCCAGTCCAGCGAAAACTAACAGTATATCACTTAAATGTCAGTACCGTGTTATGTCCATTTCTAGAATTCACCTATAAATTCATTATTTTCTTTTTCACAATAAATGATTCGAACCAATTAACCTACCAATCTTAATGTCTATAATCAAACTTAAAAAAATTGTCAAATGGTTTTTCAATATATATTGATTCAACATTGAATTCTGGCTTAATAAAGGCTTAATAAATTCTGGCTTTTCGTCCATAGATTTAAGCGAATTTATGAATTTGAATTTGTATGACGCGTGCATCATCGTACGTGCATTTGTACGACGCGTGCAGGGTAGTGAAATCCGAAATTCTACGTCCACGCCGTGCTACCTGGGTAATGCTAACAGAATTAGGTTGGTGTAGTTGAGAGGGGCAGAGTAAATACTGCTTATACTCAATGATTCTGCACCATGGCGAGTCATTGGCGCCACAAAACCAATGCAACTCAAGCGTCTGTTCTCCATGTTAGGGGCGGCTTGGAGCGGGCGTCTGGCTTGGATCAAGCGGCTCGCTATATAAACGTGTAGCAAGCGTCTGTTCTCCATGTTAGGGGCGGTTTGTAGCGGGCGTCTGTCTTGGATCAAGCGGCTCGCTATATAAACATGTAAAAAGGTTGTTTCTGGTGACCTTAAGATGCAGAACGAACCCATTCACGAAAATTTGGGTTGGGCGAAGGGCTAACACCCCGTTTCCGTAAAAAACTACTTGTCATGAATTCTGTACACAGGCCTCGGATTATCTCGGATTCATTATTAGAACGACCTCGGAAACTGTACCCGGACTACGATTTAAAAATGGGAACCTGGAACGTGCTAAGCCTTAGAAGACCAGGAGATTTACTGAAACTTACAAACCAAATCAATAGCTATACACTGGATATAGTGGCGTTACAAGAACTAAGATGGCCAGGGAGTGGAATCCACGAAACAGCCAAGGGATACACTCTCTACTATTGCGGTCATGAAAACGGAGGAGAATTTGGAGTTGGCTTTCTCACACATCGTCGCGTGAATCAACATGTTATCGACTTTCGTCCAATTAATATGCGGATATGCACAATGAGAATCCGCACGCAAAAATTTAATGTAACGATCATCAATGTTCATGCACCTACTGAAGACAAAGCAGATGACATTAAAGACCTGTTCTTTCTAGAACTCGAAGAAGTCATCAATAACATCCCGCGGCACGATATAAAAATCGTGGTAGGTGACTTCAATGCGCAAATTGGTAGAAGTGCAGAACTTAAAACACATGTCGGCCCTAACAGCTTGCATCATGCTAGTAACAATAACGGCTTTCGCACAGCTGAACTGGCTATGATGTATGATCTAGTAATTTCCAGCACTTTCTTTCCTCATAAGAGAATCCACAAAGCAACGTGGAAATCAAATGATGGAAGAACTGAAAATCAAATCGATCACGTCATGATTTCTAAGAGACACTCTACAAGTGTAACTGACGTTCGATCATACAGAGGTGCTGATATGGACACCGATCATATGCTTGTCATCTTTAAGTATAAGTGCAAATTATCATCTACATTTAATAGGCAAGCAAAAAAGACCGTGCGCTGGAATGTCGAAGCATTTAAACACCTGGAAACACTGAATAGATATCAGGAAATTGTAACGCAAAACATAGAAGAGCATGACATCCCATCTGAGATGCCATTAAACATACAAGAAGAATGGCAAACGCTTCAATCAACCATCATATCCGCAGCACAAACTACAATCGGAAAACGACCACCGAAATCACGTAACGAATGGTTTGATGACGAGTGCCGCGAAAGCATTGAGCACAAACAAAAACTGCGAGAAAAATGGTTAACAAGAAACACCCGAAGCTCCCAAACTGATTATTTATGCGCCAGAAAAGCCTCAGCAAAACTCCTACGGAAAAAGAAACGCGAACACATGAAGAGCTGTATCGAAAACATCAACCAACATGCGGCTAATGGAAATTCGAAAGAGTGTTTTGCCAATGCGCGGAATCTGACCAAAGATTTCCACCCAAGATCTACAGCCATCAAAAATGGAAACAACGAGCTTACAACAAGTGAACGTGATGTGCTGGAAGTATGGCGATCCCACTTTCAAGACCTACTGAATAGGACGAACGAAGTTCATCCTATTCGAGCAATTGCTCCGTCAAGTGAGGAGATTTTTGTCCCTTACCCAACAATAGAAGAAGTGGAAGCTGCCATCAAAAAATTAAAAAATGGCAAATCACCAGGTATCGATGGAATCCCTGCAGAACTACTCAAGAATGGAGGAGCAGCTCTAGTCTCACGTATATATGATCTGATTCTTGCAATCTGGGACCAAGAAGAACTACCTGCTGAATGGAAAACGGCTCTCATTGTTCCGCTACATAAAAAAGGTGACCGCCTAAAGTGTGCAAATTATCGTGGAATCGCACTGTTGAACACTGCATATAAAATACTAGCTAATGTCGTACTCGCTCGGCTCATCCCGTTTGCCGAATCTATCATCGGCGACTATCAGTGTGGTTTTCGTCCCAACCGTTCAACCACAGATCAATGTTTTGCCTTAAGGATGATTCTGGAAAAATGTTGGGAGTACAACATCAGCATTCACCAGCTCTACGTTGATTTCAAGCAAGCATATGATAGCATCATCCGCGACAACCTCTGGTCTGCACTCATATGCCTTGGTATTCCAGAGAAACTTGTTTCTCTGTGCAAACTCACAACATCGGGATCAAACTGTAGAATAGTAATCGAAGGGTCAGTTTCTGACTCTTTTGATATAACATCAGGTGTTCGACAAGGTGATGCGCTCGCACCCGTACTATTTAATTTGGCGCTTGAGTACGCGATAAGAAAAAGCCGCATTGAGACACAAAACTGTATATTTAACAAATCTAGTCAAATTCTTGGCTATGCAGATGATATTGTGCTTCTCGGACGTAGAACAAGCGATATCAAGGATAGTCTCTCTCAGCTTGAAAGAAATGCTAAACGACTTGGATTATGCATTAACACCGGCAAGAATAAACTTTTAACAACATCCAGGAATATACCTCCCGGCAATCTGAATACTGGCGACTATGAAGTGGAACGTGTAGAAAACTTCAAATACCTCGGGTCAGTAATAACATCGTCAAATGACATGCAGGCAGATATTAAAGCTCGTGTCTCAGCCGCATACAGAGTTTTCTACGCATACTCAAAACTTTTGCGATCTAAACATCTTTCGCAGTCGTGCAAACTCACACTTTACAAAGCATTAATTCGACCTGTGCTTACCTTTGGAAGCGAAAGCTGGACACTGACTTCCTCCGATTGTAGAATTTTATCAACATTCGAGAGGAAAGTCATACGAACAATTTATGGTCCATGTAAAGTTGCTGAAAATCAGTATAGAATCCGAATGAATCATGAAATCAGACAGCTTCTTGGGGGCTGCGATGTAATCGGATTCATTAAATCTAACCGGATTAGATGGTTTGGTCATGTAGAAAGGGCACCATTAGATAGAATGATTAAAAAAGCGTCCCAACAACAACCAGCTGGTGTTCGTCGAAGAGGAAGACCTAGACAACGCTGGCGTGATGACATCATCCAAGACCTTCGTGATATAGGATGTCGAAACTGGGGTCAACTGGTCATGGAACGAGACGATTGGAAGCTGATTGCACAGACGGCAAAATCCCTCCATGGGATGTAAACGCCAGAGAGAGAGAGAGAGAGTGCATCATCTACCTCGAGATTATTGAAACAAATAGTTAGCCATATTAAAAGTACGTCACCTGAGTAATATTTACAAACATAATGCTGATGGAATAGTGCAACAAGTTTGTGTCATTTTAAAATTCAATTTTCAAAAAGGTATGTCATAAATTTACTTGTCAGTACCGTGCTATTGGTAAACTTAATTAATTATTGATTTTTTTTATCATAAGTAATAGATTTTTGTACTTACTACTAACTTAAATAATATTGTAATTGGAGATTATCAAATTCATAGCCCAAATAATTACAGTTGCTAATTAATTTTAAGATGTCAGTACCCTACCCATACTAAATTATTAACAAAATTGTATGAAAAAAATTGTCTAAAGGTGTAGCAAAATCCTCTCGAACTTTGATTTTTACAATAAAATAGAGTAATAATATGCATGAAACTTGTGTTGTAATGATGCCGGGAGGTGTCCCAGGCATCCAAGATATTAAAATTATTTGCCAGCAGGTTGTTGGCAGTTTTATGTGGAGGCTTTCCTGATTTCAATCGACAACGAGTATGGTCACCGTAATATTCGTGCAAGGGAAACCTGATGTTGTTGGTTACCTTTTTATGTTCACGCATGAGAGCCTGCGAGCGTCTGAGTGCAAGTGGAGCGATATTGCTTAACACAGGGACCAAGGAAAAGGGGTGGATCTGATAGTACCACTTATAGTACGCATCGTGACATGCAGCTGCCAGTCAACTTTTTGAGTATGTGTGCTAGTGAGTATGTGTGCTATCACTATGACAACATAGTGGGGGTTGGGGTTCTGTGGAACGAAAAGAAAGCAACTGTTCAATTCATTCGTAAGATACCAGGGAAAAAAATCTTAATATTATAATACTAGAGCAATTCTTCTAGATTACAGAAACTTTAAAATTTCGATGGGGGGGAGGGGGGTTAAACCCGATTAAGTCCGTATGTCACTACGCCACTGCATGAAAAAATAACAAAAAATTCAATTATAAAATTGAATAATTTTTAATAAAAAAGTAACAGTTAGAACAGAATCACCCTTATATACTATCAAAAAGCAGTTTTCATCTCTTGTAGCAAAATTTACTTTTTAAGATCGTAAATATTCAGAATTATTAATTTTATATTTGCATATTTTAACCGTTATCAAAACTCTTATATGATGCCTTAGTCTGTTATTCTTTTATTTGGGTGAAGTTTTTGCTTGAGGAAAGTTGTACAGATTCTTTACGAAAGTAAATATTAATTACAATAATTCTTAATCAAATTATTTGTCCAAAAAATGGATTATAATATTAATTTGCCCTGTTCTGATTCAAGTATTGGAGCGGCAAGTCAGTTATTTATGTTACTTATTCAATCAATAATAAATGCGCAGTGTGAACTTACATCATCAGAATTATGGCCAAAAGATGCTGGAATAAATATCAAAACTTACGGTAAATGAAAAATTATGAAAAAATAACCTCAATAACTTAAACAACTTTGATTTCAGGGCTTCCAAAATGTGACTTTATTGTTATTGGAGCAGGTTCATCTGGATCAGTAGTTGCAAATCGTTTAAGTGAAAATCCGAACTGGAACGTTTGCGTTCTCGAAGCGGGAGGTGATCCTCCACTTGAATCTGAAGTAAATTTTATTAACAAAACTAAAAAATTTTAAATTTTTTTACAAATAATTCTTTTTGATAGATTCCCGGGCAGGTTTATAATTTGTTTAGAACTCAATACGATTGGCAATATTATACAGAAAAATCCAGCCTTAATAGTTTAAGTCTTGAGCCCGAGGGAATTGTATATTGGCCACGAGGAAAACTATTGGGCGGATCCAGTGGTATTAACTTCATGTTATATATACGTGGAAATAACGAAGATTATGATTATTGGGAAAGGCTGGGTATTCCAGGATGGGGTTGGAAGGATGTTTTGTACTATTTTAAGAAATCTGAAGACAACCAAAATTCAGCATTCGTTGGTCGTTATCATGGCAGTGGTGGTCTATTAAAAGTTGATCGTTTTCCATATACTGATCCGAATTCACAAATTTTTCAGAATGCTTCAATGGAATTGGGATATCCACAAGTTGATGATTTAACAAGTCACACGTTTGTTGGTTTCGGATACGGTCAAAGTACACAATATAAAGGAGTACGGTGGAGTGCAGCTAAAGCGTTTTTAAGCTCTGCAAAAACCCGTCCAAATTTACACATCTTTAAATACGCATACGTCAGTAAAATCAACTTCAATAGTCAAAAGGAAGTTGAAAGTGTTAACTTCGTTCGAAAGGGTAATAGAGAATATACACTTAAAGCAAAAAAAGAAGTTATAATTTCAGCTGGCGCAATAAATTCACCACAACTTCTAATGTTATCGGGCATTGGTCCACGTAATCATTTGAAAAACAAAGGAATCGAGGTTATCCAAAATCTACCAGTTGGTTTGAACTTGCAAGACCACGTTTCAATAACACTGATTTTCACATTACATAGATCAACTTCTACTCCTTCTTCATCAGATGACCAATTGAGTAGCATTTTTCAATATGCCTTAAACCGGACGGGGCCACTAAGTGGTGGAAGTACTTTTCTTGGCATGATTGATTCGACTGGCAGCAACTCTCCAATCCCAGATGTTGAGCTTAATTATTTGATGTTTACAAAACAATTTGCAGATTTAGCAAAGCAACCGACATTATTTATATACAATAAGGAAGTCTTCGACCAAATACTAGCTCAAAATCAATTATATGATATTGGATTAGTTATACTTTCGCTTCTTCGCCCAGAATCGATTGGCAACATAAGACTACGATCAACAAAATATAACGATAAACCAAAAATTTATCCAAATTATTTATCGAAAAGAAACGATGTTGATACATTAATTCGTGGTATCAGAACACTAATCAAATTCCCAAAAACACAAGCAATGAGACACAGTGAGAGCGAACTCTTTAGACTCAGATTATCACAGTGCGATATTATACAATATGATTCTGACGAATATTGGGAATGTTACGTCCGTCATATGACGGACACAACTTATCATCCAGTCGGTACGGCGAAAATGGGACCAGGAAACGATGTTACTTCTGTTGTCAACTCTCGGTTACAAGTGAAAGGCGTTAAAAAATTAAGAGTGGCTGATGCAAGTATTATGCCTAAGATTGTTAGTGGAAATACAAATGCACCATGTATGATGATTGGTGAAAAAGCTGCGGATTTGATTAAAGAAGATAATTTGTAAGCAAAACTAAATTTATTATTAAGAAATAATTATAAAGAAAATGTTTGTTCTTATATTTGATAATTAATATTACGGAACATGTTGGAACAACAGCGTTTGTCCTTCAAAGTTATAATTTTTTTAAGTGAAAACTTCTTTGGGCGCATTGTGCGATTTTGTATGGGGAAAAATTTATATATTCCAGGCATCGTCACATTAAATATAAAATAAATATTGATTAAATATAAAATAAATATTAAAAGAGACAGATAAATTGTAATCATTTGTTATTTTCTTATTTCTTATTCTCATTTTCTTGATTTATAATTTTTTTTTTGGTTTATAACACTGTGTAAATGTGGTGTGTGTATAGTAAGCAAAAAATTTGTTATATTTTTAAGTAAAATAGAAACAAATTTTTTTGTCATATTTGTTTTGTGTGTTTTTCTTTATACTTTTTAATAAGGAAAACGCAATTGATAGTACAAATAACCTAAGTATTGTTGAAATTAATAATAAAATATTTAATATTATAAATAACTTTATTCTCGTTTTCTTGATTCATATTTTGACTGCCGCGAACTTTACATGTGAACGTTATATTCAGTCAAAAATCAAAGACAAATGTGTTTTCCGGTTATTAATTCAGGTTGTTTAAAAATAATATATAGTTTTTACTCAGTAGTTCCTTGTCTAACACTATGACAGTTAATCAAATTGAATAAATTATAAAACTTTAAATAAATGGATATATTTTTTTTAGGAGAATCAACGCCGACTATACCAAAAAAGAATTTATAGTCCTATATGTACCATCAGTGGTGACCCCAACATGATATGAACACGCAATCTTTTGATCTGGAGTATTGAAGTTTTATGGAAGAATCAACGCGGAATATATCAGAAGTTAATTTGCCAAGTTATAAACCAACAAATTTTTTAAGCATCTTGCCATACATATTTACATTTTTTTAAAACTGTCATCAAAATTCAATTACGAATAAATGCTGTATGCTCCCAACAAACTTATAAAACATTGTGAAAAAAACCCTGTTGTATGATGGACCCCCTAACCCTTAGTCCAATGTACCCCAAAAACTAATGAAATCTTTCTCATATTGATCGAAATCTTTTACCAACGTTTCATGAAAATCGGTTTGTAATTGTAGGCAACAGTAGGGATAAACGCTTGAAAAAAAAACTTTTTAACCGGAAGTGACAAGCTGAAAGTTGGTACGCAGAAAAATTGGAAATAGTTCTAAAGCCTAATGTACCAAGTTTCAATAAGATAGAAAGCTGGGATTAGATGTTATTGAAGATTTAAATTTAGAGGTATTCGGACGACCCCTCCTCCGCCATTTTGTACAATTTTGAAATGAATCCAAATTTTCCATTTTCAAGTGAACCTGGATCATTTACCAAATCCTATAATACAGGAACAGGATCATTTACCAAATCCTATGTTTCGCCAATATCCTATGCAAGAATGTCACAAAACCAACCAAACACCCACCCCACCCACAGACATATACCACATTTTTTTTTTGCTATTTAGATACAGAATGTAAGATTTTTTTTCGATAGATTGCATTACTGCACACAATTTAAAATTGTGGTGAAGTAAAAAAGTCAAACAAGTGCAAATAAAATTCGCTCGCCAAAGGTTCTTTGTAGGGTTTGCAATACCTGTTAATCGGTTAATCCGTAGATCACCTAAAATTACATTATCAAAAAACCTGTAAAGTTCTAATTTTTTATCGGTTTCGGAAAAATTAAACAAACTTATATTTATGCTTATTGAAAAAATTATTGAAAAACTTGAAAACTTATTGAAAAAATTAATAATTATAATATTCTGAAGGAAATTAATTAATTTTTAATAAAATAGCATAAACTATACCTAGCAAATCATTCTTACCGATTTGTTCCAGGAATTTTTATTACAATTTTCATTTCAATGATAAATTACTTATAGGCCAGCAAAAATAGTATTTGAACAACAAAAAAATTCGTTACAGCAAACTGACAGCGGGATATTGTAGAACACGATATTGTAAAAGAGGGAAACATAAATCGAACCAACAGCTGCTATCCGGGGGGGAGTGGGGTGGGTTTGTAGGGGTTGAAGACAGTTTTTCGTGATTTATGGCTAAACCGTGCATCCTATCAAAAAGAGTTATATGCAAAAATTGTAGGAAATGAAAAGATTTACAACCTTTGCACGGACCATTTTTACCCTAACCTCAAAATTTTTCGGAAAAATGCGAAAAACCGATTTTTTTCATTTTTCTTTTTTTCTTTGACAAAAAAAATTTTGCGAAACTCAAACGTTGACAAAAGATACCTCTATTTATTGCAAAAAGGCGGTAATTTTTTCGGAGGGAAATATTTAGACGTTGTTGTTAAATTCGATTTTTTTCAAAAAAAGAACCAAATTTTTAACTGCGATTCCTCTTAAAACTACGCCTCCTTCAGAGTTCTGTTTTGGCTCACTTACTCGTTGTTACGTTTACTTTTGATAAGTTGTAAAAAAAGGTATACTGCTAAGGAAAAAATGGCGGTAAAATTGAAGAAACCGAAAAAATCGCTTTTTTCGTGGTAATTTGCATATTTATCGTTGAATAATTGTTACTAATTATTAAAATCAGTTTAATTTTTTTATGATTACGTAGACGACGATCATTCGGAAATACATTTATTAATAATTATATGCTTTCGTTTTCGATCTTGATAGAAATTGTTCGAAGAATAAATCAACAATTACAATTTTAGTCGTACTAAAAATCTTTAAAATTAATTATTTCAAGAACACGAATATTAGCCTCTTTGTTAGTTTGGAATATTTTAGAGTAAGGATAAAACTGTTTTTACAAAAAAAAAAAATAAATTAAATTCCAATTGATCTTCAACCCAAGCGCCATCTTTGAAAAAGTTTTTTTAATATTTTAATTTTAAAATTAATTACAAAAACAATTAATTAATTTTTTTTCAAACGATTAACTAATCACAAAAAAAAGTTTGATAAAATTGCTAACGCCGTTTTTGAGCAATTTGATTTCGAAGGTACATCGGATTGGCAGAATTTTCATTTTTCTAAAATATTTAATACTTATTTTATTTTATAATATATGATAATTAATATATATGATATGTTTTAATTTAATATGAATTTTTCATTGTAATTGAAAAGAAAATTCACTATCTATTTGATAAATTTCAGCAAAATCTGCAACTGGCATATTTTTGCTAGCAAATATTCGAATGGGTTTTGATCGTCAAACAAAACGTCTGTCTGTAATTTGAGCATGTTTTGGGTAAAAGATTAAACCTTCAGAAAACTCAAAAAAGCCTTATTTAGTACCTTCTTTAAGCCTCATTTAGTACCCTCTAAAACCAAAAAAAGCTTAATAGAATCAGTAAACTTGGTTTTAGTGTATGGCACAAAGTACAAAAAAAAAATCAAACTATGTTCAAATGTTCTTTTCTCAAAAACTAAAAATAACGATTGTCCTTAGGTTTAGTATGTTTTGAGTAAATAACAAATCTGTAAAATATAAAAAACATGCAAGAAAACAAAAAGGTACTTTTTGAGATCGATATGTTTGAAGAATAAAATTTACTTTTTTGTTACTTAAATAAACTAAAAGTAACGAAAGTATATATAATTATTCATAAATGTATTTCCAAATGATCGTCGTTTACGTAATCATAAAAATGTAAATGACTTTATTAATTAGTAACAATTATTCAACGATAAATATGCAAATTACCACGAAAAAAGCGATTTTTTCGCTTTTTTCAATTTTAGCGCTATTTTTTCTTTAGCAGTATACCTTTTTTTACCATTTATCAAAAGTAGACGTAACAAAGAGTAAGTGAGCCAAAACAGAACTCTGTAGGAGGCGTAGTTTTAAGAGGAACCGCAGTTAAAAATTTGGGTTTTTTTTTGAAAAAAATTAAATTTAACAACAACGTCTAAATATTTCCCTCCGAAAAAATTACTGCCTTTTTGCAATAAATAGAGGTATCTTTTGTCAACGTTTGAGTTCCGCAAAATTTTTTTTGTCAAAGAAAAAAAGAAAAAAGAAAAAAATCGGTTTTTCGCATTTTTCCGAAAAATTTTGAGGTTAGGGTAAAAATGGTCCGTGCAAAGGTTGTAGATCTTTTTATTTCCTACAACTTTTACATATAACTCTTTTTGATAGGATGCACGGTTTAGCCATAAACCACGAAAAACTGTCTTCAACCCCTAAAAACCCACCCCACTCCCCCCGGATAGCAGCTGTTGGTTCGATTTATGTTTCCCTCTTTTACAATATCGTGTTCTACAATATCCCGCTATCAGTTTGCTGTAACAAATTATTTTTTTTTTTTTTAATTTTTTCTCCTATTATTACTGGCCTTTTAATTATTAGCAGTAAAATAACTTTTTTAGTGAAAATATAGAACATAATAGTAGAAAAAAAAATAAATTACAAGTAATTTACCATTAAAATGAAAATTGTAATAGAGTTAGTTTTCTAAGAGAAAGACATACAAAATTAAAATTTATTTAGAGGTTATAGTAATAATAGTATAATTTATTTATTTGTCTGTTTTGTAAGTTTCAAAGAGTTTTCGCGTTTGTTTTGTACTTCTCTCGTTTCAGATTACCTATCAAATAATGCATTGTAAATTTGGGTGCCGATGGGAAATAAATTTATACTTTGTAAACATAGCTGTATAGCTGTATCCACCGAGACTTGGCCAAACATTTTTAAGACATTTTGTTTGATTAGACATTTCCTTTTCCACAAATATTATCATTGATAAAATTGAAATAAAAAATTAAACCTAACATGATTAAATACATTTCTGTCACTTGGTAGTTTTACTGCAAATTTTAGTTTGAATATATAAATGATGTTTTTTCTATAACAGTATTAAATTTGCTAGACAAAACATATCATTTTTTGGTTTTGTAATTTTACTATACGTTGTGTATTAAACCCGAACTGAAGAATTTACATTTTTGATGTTTTTTTTCGCTTATACTAACAATTAAGCATCAATGAGACCGAGATAGTTTACAAGCTATAGTTAGCGAGATTAAAAACTGGCCTACTCGCCAGCAAAGTTTTAAACAACCAAACCAAACAACTTTTTCCATAGCTCTGCTAGTTAGATAATAAACATGATTACACCAGTCCAGTTTACTAGCTGCTAGTAAACTCACTGTATAGTTGATTGTAAAGTATCTTAGTGCCATCGATGATTCAACGAAGTTTCAAGAAGACATCCGAAATGATCGGGTTCACATTATCGCCGTCTTAAGTCGAACAATCAACATTAAAATGAAAAAAATTGTAAACGTCAAAACGTAAAATTTTAGCCGATTATAAGAAATTGTGTCAATAATAATTTTAATTAATATTAGTATTATAATTTTTGATTAATTTTTTTTTGGATTAATAAAATTTGAAATTTAAATTATGGTAGAAATATGGTTTCCATCTGTCAAAATTATCCTGAACGTTAATATACCACAAATAGAATAATACTATTTTGTGGAATAAATACCCAATGTATCAATACTTTAATATTACAAAACTATTGTTCAATTAAGCTATTGAATAAATACTAATATATTATACACTTTTTTTTATGATAGCATATGAAAAGTTTATTTTCAAGCCGGCTTAATCCCCTGTTACTATGGTATCTTCATTCTTCACATAATTTTCGCTCACATCAAGCTCACAACGACCCACCTCAAAAGGTGGTTGGAAGTGAGGGTTCATAAGTTTAGGGCCATTCTTAAAATTTAAAGATGGCGAAAACAAAAGCAAATTTGTATAACTTTTTTTACTCAAAATAATTTTCATACAAACTTGGATTTCATGAGTAAAAGTTTTTTTATTGTGCGCAGTGCGTGCATCATAATTATAAAAGTTTATGTTAAGATTTACAAACTGTAGCCAAACCTCTAAATGCTACTTTACTTATTCAAACTCGCACGCCAATGCATATAAAACGATCACATAATCCATTCCACAATTGTAACGCTCAGATGCAAGTGGAACGGAAGAAAACAGTGGTCGTGAGGGTGAGTGTGATTGTCTTGAGGGCTTAGTGGAACGTACCCTTAGTCGATTTCTAATTTTATAATTTATAACAAATATCGTTTATATATTTACTATCGTAGAACAGATTACATTTCCTACGCGAGATGACGCAAAAACAGTGTTTTCATCTCTTGTAGCAAAATGTACTATTTTAAGATCGTAAATATTCAGAATTATTATTTTTATATTTGCATATTTGAACCGTTATCAAAACTCTTATTTAAGACCTTAGACTATTTTTGTTTTATTTGGGTGACTAGTATTTATTACTGTTTGCTTGAAGAAAGTTGTACAATTTCTTTACGGAAGTAAATATTAGTTTAATTAATTCTTGGCCAATTTATTATTTAAAAAAATGGATTATAATATTAATTTGCCCTGTTCTGATTCAAGTATTGGAGCGGCAAGTCAGTTATTTATGTTACTTATGCAATCAATAATAAATGCGCAATGTGAGCTTTCATCATCCGATTTATGGCCAAAAGATGCTGGAATAAGTATCAAAACTAACGGTAAAAGAAAAATAACGGAAGAATCAACTTAATAATTTATACAACTTTAATTTCAGGGCTTCCAAAATGTGACTTTATTGTTATTGGAGCAGGTTCATCTGGATCAGTAGTTGCAAATCGTTTAAGTGAAAATCCGAACTGGAACGTTTGCGTTCTCGAAGCGGGAGGTGATCCTCCACTTGAATCTGAAGTAAATTTTATTAACAAAACTAAAAAAAATTTAAATTTTTTTACACATAATTTTTTTTGATAGATTCCCGGGCAGGTTTATAATTTGTTTAGAACTCAATACGATTGGCAATATTATACAGAAAAATCCAGCCATAATAGTTTAAGTCTTGAGCCCGAGGGAAGTGTATATTGGCCACGAGGAAAACTATTGGGCGGATCCAGTGGTATTAACTTCATGTTATATATACGTGGAAATAACGAAGATTATGATTATTGGGAAAGACTGGGTAATCCAGGATGGGGTTGGAAGGATGTTTTGTACTATTTTAAGAAATCTGAAGACAATCAAAATCCAGCATTCGTTGGTCGTTATCATGGCAGTGGTGGTCTACTAAAAGTTGATCGTTTTCCATATACTGATCCGAATTTACAAATTTTTCAGAATGCTTCAATGGAATTGGGATATCCACAAGTTGATGATTTAACAAGTAACACGTTTGTTGGTTTCGGATACGGTCAAAATACACAATATAAAGGAGTACGATGGAGTGCAGCTAAAGCGTTTTTAAGCTCTGCAAAAACCCGTCCAAATTTACACATCTTTAAATACGCATTCGTCAGTAAAATCAACTTCAATGATCAAAAGGAAGTTGAAAGTGTTAACTTTGTTCAAAAGGGTAGAAGAGAATATACACTTAAAGCAAAAAGAGAAGTTATACTTTCAGCTGGCGTAATAAATTCACCACAACTTCTAATGTTATCAGGCATTGGTCCACGTAATCATTTGAGAAACAAAGGAATCGAGGTTATTCAAAATCTACCAGTTGGTTTGAACTTGCAAGACCATGTTTCAATAACACTGATATTCACGTTACATAGATCAACTTCTACTCCAGCTTCATCAGACGAACGATTGAGTAGCATTTTTCAATATGCCTTAAACCGGACAGGGCCGCTAAGTGGTGGAAGTTCTTTTCTTGGCATGGTTGATTCGACTGGCAGAAACCTCCCAATTCCAGATATTGAGCTCAATTATGCAATGTATAGAAAACAATTTGCAGATTTAGCAAAGCAACCGATATTATTTAGATACAATAAAGAAGTTTTCGACCAAATACTAGCTCAAAATCAATTATATGATATTGGATGCGTTATACTTTCACTCTCTCGCCCAGAATCGATTGGCAAAATAGAATTACGATCAACAAAATATAACGATAAACCAAAAATTTATCCAAATTATTTATCGAAAAGAGACGATGTTGATACATTAATTCGTGGTATCAGAACGCAAACCAAATTTCCACAAACAAAATCAATGAGACAAAGTGAGAGCGAACTGTTTAGGCTTAGATTACCACAATGCGATATCATACAATATGATTCTGACGAATATTGGGAATGTTACGTCCGTCATATGACGGCCACGCTTCATCATCCAGTTGGTACGGCAAAAATGGGACCAGAAAACGATGTTACTTCTGTTGTCAACTCACGGTTGCAAGTGAAAGGCGTTAAAAATTTAAGAGTGGATGATGCAAGTATTATGCCTAAGATTGTTAGTGGAAATACAAATGCACCATGTATGATGATTGGTGAAAAAGCAGCAGATTTGATTAAAGAAGATAATTTGTAAGCAAAATTAATTTAACATATTTCAAATAAATAATTATTAAGAAAATTTTTATTCTTATATTTGATAATTAATATTACGGAACACGTTGGAACAACAGCATTTGTCCTTCAAAGTTAAAATGTTTTTAAGTGAAAACTTCTTTGGGCGCATTGTGCGATTTTGTATGGGGAAAAATTTATATATTCCAGTCATCGTCACATTAAATATAAAATAAATATTAAAAGAGAGTGAGATAAATTGTAATCATTTGTTATTTAATTAATCAATTATTAAATTTAATAATTTAACAAAAATATTTATTTTTCAAACAACCATTTTATTAAAATATATATCAGACGCGTTTCGGATATAAAATATCTATCATCAGTGAACGAATTTGTATTTGTTATTTTCTTATTTCTTATTCTCATTTTCTTGGTTTATAATTTGTTTGTTTTTTATCGGTTTATAACAGTGTAAGTGTGGTAGTAAGCAAAACATTTGTTATGAATTATGTTTGATATGTTTATGTTTGAATTATGTTTGAAATATGAATAATTGATTGAATTTTGAGGGCTTTCTGTATTTTTTGATTTGGTAGTCTTGGAATAATTTTAGGTAATGTTTACTTATAGGTAATGTTTACCTGAAGGCTGAAGTATTTTGCAAGCAATATTCCGCATACAAATGAGTGGAATGAGCAGTTATCACACATAAATCAATGAAATGAAAATAGTCAACTTTTACAAACCACCAAGTGTTAATTGGTCAGATTCACCGCTGTCGTTGCAATATCATCCAGTTGTTTATATGGGTGATGCTAACAGTCACCATCAAACTTGGGGATATGATCGTAATGATAAAAATGGAAATTTGTTGTTCGATTGGATAACAATGAACCAACTTAATGTGTTATATGACCCTAAGCAAAGAGGTTCATTTCATTCAGGTCGTCATAATCATGATTATAATCCAGATATTTGTATAGCATCTACATGTGATGATGATCAAAGGAAATGTACGAAGGAAATTCTAGGAGGATTCCCTCATAGTCAACATCGTCCAATAATTGTTAGTTTTGGTTTAACAAATCCATATGTTTGCTCATTAAAGATACATCGTTGGAACTTTGAAAAGGCTAATTGCACATTGTTTGCTAAACTATTGGATGATATAATAGGAAAAATTTCACCATTACCTAATGAATACGACAATTTTACGAATGTTGTTAAATATGCTACAAAGAAATCAATTCCAGAGGTCATCGTCCAAAATATATACCTGGCTGGACCAATGAATGTAACGAATTGTTCGCTGAATAACAAAATGCTCCCTCTGTTGGCGTTGCAAATCGCCTAATGGATCTCCTAAACGAAAATAGAATGAAAAAGTGGCCACAGAAAACAGAAGCCATGGACTTTAAACATTCAAGTAGAAAAACTTGGAATTTATTGCATAAACTAGGCACGAATTCATCAAAAAATGTGTGCACAAGTTCAGCTATAACTCCTAATGAAGTGGCTCATAAATTATTATTAAACGCAAAGGCTTAAGCCTAAAATAGATCATAAACAGACGAAAATGGTCAAATAACAATTAAGATCAATGAAAAAAACATTATCTCCTAATCCAGTCTTTTGTAGTAACTTTAAAATGGAAGAAATTATAGTTGAATTAAATCAAATTAAAACTGGTAAAGCAGCTGGTTTTGATGGAATATTTCCGGAAATGCTCAAAAATTGTGGTCCTTTGACGAAGGTTTGGTTACTTAATTTTTATTCAAACATATTGAACAGTGGTATCTTACTAAAAATATTTAAGAGATCAAAAGTAATAGCGATTTGTAAACCTGGTCGTAACGGAAATGATGCTTCTCATTATAGACAGATTTCTCTGTTGTGTGTTCCTTACAAACTACTTGAAAGATTAATTTTTAATAGAATATATCCTGTGATAAATGAAATTGTACCGAAAGAACAGGCAGGTTTTCGTGAAAATAGAGGTTGCACGGAACAAGTACTAACTTTAACTACATTTATTGAAAAGGGGTTTCAAGAACTAAAGAAGACTTTTGTTGCTTTTGTTGATTTAACTGCTGCATACGATACAGTGTGGAGAGAAGGTCTATTATTGAAGTTAATTATGGTTGTTCCTTGCAGTAAAATTTTGAATTTAGTCAACAACATGCTATCTAATCGTTACTTTAGAGTGTTTATGAATAACAAATCTAGTAGATGGCGTCGCTTAAATAATGGTTTACCTTAAGGCTCTGTGTTGGCTCTAACACTGTTCAATTTATACTCATATGATTCACCAATGATAGACAGTAAGAAATTTCAATTCGCTGATGATTTGGCAATTGCTTATCCATGTATTTCTTTTGAAGAAGGTGAAGAATTTTTAACAAGTGATCTGTACGTAACTTTTGATTATTTTAGAAAATGGCGACTCAGGCTTAATCCATAAAAACTGAGGTTTCTGCATTTCATTTAAATAACAGGGAAGCCAAACGTAAGATGAATATTAGTATTGATGGAGTATTTTTGAATCACAATCATAATCCTAAATATTTAGGAGTCAAGTTGGATAGGTCATAAACATACAAACAACATTTGGAAGAGAGAGCAATGAAAGTTCGGTCAAGAAATAATTTGATACAAAATTTAGCAAGAACTTCATGGGGTGCAAATGCAAATTCTTTGAGACAATCAGCCCTTTCTATAGTGTATCCTGCAGCAGAATATTGTTCGCCATCTTGGCTTGGAAGCTCACATTGTAATAAAATTGATGTTCAGCTCAATAACACTCTTCGCATTATAGGTGGAGCTCTCAGGTCGTCTCCTCTGCAATGGTTAAATGTACTTTGCAATATTGCTCCGTCAAATTTACGAAGAAATAAGTCCTTTTTCACTACAATTGAAAAATGAGAATTTAATCAAAATTCCCTTTTATATGATGAAATACAAGTTTTACCTCATAAAAAACTATTATCGCGAAAACCATCTTGGCTCTTACTTGAAAAAGGAAGTTATGATTTAAATGTAGAGTGGCAAAATCAATGGAACCATACTAAGGTTAAACTATAAACTAGTTAAGGATGTAATTGTTAAATGTTCTGGCTTCGACTTTAAAAGAAAAGATTGGTTACGTTTAAATCGTTTTCGTTGTGGTTTCGGAAGATGTAAATATTTATTGAATAAATGGAATATATCAGAGGATCCATTCTGTGAATGTGGAGAAAACCAAACCATGCATCATTTAGTTAATGATTGTAGTATTCATAAATTCAAAAGAGGTTTACCTGGCTTACATAAAATTAAAAGAGGTGCCTTACAATGGATTCAAAACTTAAATGTTGAAGTTTAATGTATATTGTTGTTAAATTTTGTTCAAATTCATACGATAATAATAATTATGATGCAAGGACGTAAAGCTAAAGATTTTGGACGTATGTGGAGTTTGCAAATCGAGGCGCTAGCTTAGAAAAAAAACTGTTTATTCTAAATCAAAATTATAAATTTGCATAAATTTTGAAATAAAAATATGTTGAACAAGTAACCTTTGACAAAATATTTGTTATTTTTTCCAAATTATTGTATAACTATATGACAACAATGATAAACACTGTTTTGATTGGATTATGAAATTATAAATTTGCTTGGTTGCTTTGATAATAATTTATATTTTTTATAGAATACAAATTTTTTTTTACTTTTTTGGACGTAACTATGACAACAAAATATATGGTTAAAAAGTGACACTTTACGGACAAAAATCACAGTAATAAAGTACCACTTATGTAGGCGAATAAAATAGTACATTATGATGCTAGGACGTAAAGCTAAAGATTTTGGACGGATGTGGAGTTTGCAATTCGAGGCGCTAGCCGAGATTTGCACCCACATTAAGTCCAAAATAGCTTACGTCCGTGCATCATATACTATTTTTTATTCGCCGCAAGCAAAATATTTTAAGAAAAGTTGTTTATTCTAAATTAAAATTATAAATTTTCATAAATTTTAAAATAAAAATATGTGGAACAAGTAACCTTTGAAAAAATATTTATTATTTTTTCCAAATTCTATGACAACAAATGATAACAACTATTTTAATTGGATAATGAAATTTTGAATTTGCGGGTTGCTTTGATAAAAAAATTTATTTTTCATAGAATTTAAACAAATACAAATGCTTTTTACTTTTTGGACGTAGCTATGACGACAAAATAAATAGTTGAAAAGTAATACTTTAAAGCCGCAAATCACAGTAATAAAGTAACACTTTAATATATAGGCGAATAAAAAAGATTTTTTCGATGTAATGAACAGACATCAAAGGTAGATTTTTAAGGATGGGTAGTAACAAAAAAAGTACATTTGGCTACAAGCGATGAAAACGCTACTTTTTCGAGAGTGAACATTTCGTTACGTTGAAAGAATAGCGTCACAACTCAAAAATTATGAATATTAACTTTTCTGCATAAATTGATCGTGAAATTTTTATGTGGTGAAGTGTCACAATTAACCTCACTCGTAAAAACGGCAGGTGGCACTTATATCGCTAGTCAAAATATGAAACTTTTCATATTCTTCGGAACAACGTCACATTTTCATTTTCTCAAAATTTCGATTTTCCGAGTTGTTCCGCTATTCTTCAAAGGTAGCGATTTGTTTACGAGACGCGTGCGCGTCGACTGGGACAATATCAAGAAAATAAAATGTTTTAATCTAGCGTAGGAAATGCAATTTTTCCTATAATAGTAAATATATAAAAGATATTTATTTTAGATTATTAAATTTAAAATCGACAACGGCGTTTAAAATTAATATTCTATTTTTTTGTGGTTGCTTTGTTTTAAAAACATTGCAAAATTACATCGAAATACCATAGCAACTAAAATTTGTTATTTAACGAAAATATTTTTACAATGGTAGAAATGAGTTCTTTCTAGTAAAAATAATTACAGTTATAATTTATCATAAAAAAATAAAAAAATAATAGGGTTTGGAGGGGAGGGTTGATATCCCCGTTGGTTTTAATTGTTTTCCTTATAAATTTATAATATCATTATTGTTCTAAATAATACCAAAAACATGGTTTTTGGGAAAACTGGAAATTATTGGAAATATTTTGCAGTCGTGGATAAAATAGCATCTTGTATTCGCATAGGATGATGGCAATTCTTCACGTAAACTTCATCCTTGTGAGGAATTGCCACTATTCTAAAGTCATACAAGAATCTACTATTTTGTACGAGAATACCGTAAAATGCAATTTTACGATTCAAAAATTAGATGTACAGCAGGTTATTTTTTCCAATTGAAATAACAATGCGTAAAGTTACTATTTTACGCCCTAAAACATACATATTTTAGAAAACATACACCCAAAACTCAAAAAAAATACGCCTATTTCCAAAAAAACATATATGTATTTTACAGACGTGTATTTTTTGAAATTTTATTTAATTTTGGTTTTTTAGTAATTTAATATACAATTTTGATCCATAATATAATACCGGTGAGTCCTAAATTGTTCAAACGCTCAAATTGCAATATGGGAAACGAGGTCGACTGTGGCGCTATAGGTCGAGAGTTCAATCCCTGGCATGGTTCTTTTTTTATTGTTTTTTTTTATTTTTTTATAAATAGCATTAAACAATTTTTTTTATTCATAAATACATACAAATTTCGTTTAACGGATTTTAAATTGATCGATGACGTAGTTTTTTAAGGTTATGGCTACTGGCTTTTCCCGTTTCGTTCAAATTATTATCATTTCGATATTGACAAGAAAATTAATTCTTTTTTGACAGGCAGTGCTGAAAATAATGTAATAATTGTTTTTCGATCATCATTTTCCACAATTTCATTCCTGTGACATAAAATAAGAAAAAACAAAAACTACTATTTTTTTTTAAATAAAAAGTGTTGTGTAATAGGATTTAAAAAATGTGTTACAACAACATATAAATACCTATAGCTGTTAATAATAGCGCTATAATGTTTTGCTACGTGTTCACCATTAGCTAGTCATTCTCGCTAATAATCAGGTACTTGATTCCCTTGCCCTTTCATTCACTGATCTGACACGCCTGCTGACATTGGCCACAATCAAAAATTAATTCTTATATTTGTTCCTTAGAATAGGTTTCTTTCTATTTCAATATATTAATATTATAAACCACAATTCAACACTTCAAACTATATAAAATAAACTGTAAAAATTTTATGTTTATTTAAATTTGCCTTATTTCACATTTGTATGTATATATAGTTAATTATGTTTATTTAATTAAAATTACAAAATATATCTTTTAGGCCGTTTTTGCGGCAGACGTATAACAATTATTTTAATTTTTTTGGTTAATTAAAAAATGAATCTCAATCTTATGAAAACAAAAATTTGAATAATGTAAAAAAAAACTTTTTTAATGAATTTTACAATGACTACTTGATGATAAAATAATTTTATGAAAACTAGATTAAAAACTGTACCTAAAATTTTATTAATCTATTGCTAAAAGTTTGAAACGAATTTAACGAAAATTTTCAAATTAAACGCAAACGATTAAATAAAAAGTCACCACATACCTTTTAAGACCTAGGTCCAGACCTGGGTCCAACAACAACTGGCGTTCTAAGGTGTTGATGAACTCTTTTTTTAAACCTCTGCGGATTGAAGCCACCCGAGTCTATGGATTCCGGTAAACTATTCCATTTGTATGCAGTTCTGACAGCGAAGTCTTTCTGCGATCTGCCAGTATGACAGCGCGGGATCTCGACCGTTTGACTGGTTGCGGTAGCCGATTGCCGTGTGGAACGGGGGTAAGAATAAGTTTGAGGCATGATGCCGCTGATTTCATCTGAGCACTGTTGGTGACGATATTTGAGTATTTCTTTTTCAATATCAGTTGACATCTTCATCAAAAAGACCGATTTAAACACGGTTTAAATGGTATTATAAGTCACTAGAACTGAATGTATTCTTTAATTGAATAGAAAGAAAAATTGCTTTGAAAAGCGCAGGATCCGTAACAAATGTTTTATCTCAATTCCAGTTTATGGTTAACCATTTAACCAACTCGATCAGTGACGAGATACATGTTGACACATGTGCAGTAAAACAGTGTGACGTCATTACGAAGTAAAGGTAAGAATGCATTAAAGGGCTTTTACGGCATCTGCAATATTTTCTTCAGTTTTTTAATTGGAGAAATGTTTCGTGATGATTATTGAGTTTTTTTAAAAAAAAAGTTGAGTTTTTGAAAAAAGTTGAGTTTTTGAAAAAAGTTTTTAAAATTTTATATCGCCATATTGAAATTAATTTATCATAGAAAACAAGAAAAACAAAACGTTTGTTGTTTATTTTAGATTTATATATGTATTGTTCTTTTTTAAACTTGTTTATATTACTATACCAACAAATCAAGTTTTTAATTTGTTAGAGGAATTTTTTATTCCCGATTTGAGGAATTTTTGTAAATTCGAATGAATACAATTACAATGAATTTTTACGCATGGAAAGTATATATTCTTTAGTAGTCGTGGATAAAAGAAATTTGATGATTCAACATTTTTAAGAACA
The DNA here is from genome assembly GCA_963693315.1 of Diogma glabrata. Taxonomy (NCBI): domain Eukaryota; kingdom Metazoa; phylum Arthropoda; class Insecta; order Diptera; family Cylindrotomidae; genus Diogma; species Diogma glabrata. The sequence continues at coordinate 75,197,616 of OY856188.1, forward strand.
GGAGACGAACGTAGAAATCAAACAGTTTACAGCGTAGAATATCAATTCAAAAATAATTTGCTAGGTAGTAAATCTAGATATCAAATTAGTTGCAAGCACTTAAAATAAAGTGTCTACAGCACAGATTTAAATTACATCTTCTAATTTTAATATCGCTGTAAACGTAGTATAAATGTTTAATATTTAAATAATAGATTAAATAACGGTTGGAGAAAAAATTTAATGTTTTGCTCGCACTAAAAATGGATTTTGGAACTCGTAAAATTGCGATACCCCGCTAACGAGTCGCACTGCAACATTTTAACTCGTAAAAAAATCCATCATTTTTTCGCCTAGTGAAACAAATAACTACTTTGTATTGTTTTGCAAAAATTATTTCTTTAGTTACTAGAGTTTAAAATAACTACAGACAGCAATCCCTAATAATTTTCTATTTATTCCATCGGTGGATTTTGGTGAAGTGGTGAGAAAAATTGATCGAGATTCACTTGCACTTAAAAAGACGAGAGATTTAATTGGGGCTGATCAACGTTTTTGGTTAGCACATGGCATACACTTACCACACCCAGAGAAATTTCTCATCATAATTTATGCAAAAGGATTGTATAATTACATTGTTGTAATTACCATTCTGTATTATTAATAATGCACATAAATCATGCATAATTTCGGGTGAATTTTACATAGATTGAATGATTTATGATATTTTATCGAGTAATACTTTAATCATAGTAAATATAATTCCCGATTTTTTTAAACGATTAATTTACTATTAATGCCTTACGTTTTGTAGAAAAATAACAATAAATCATACGGTCGCCGTATAATTCAAGTTTATTTGCTCTTATTTACTCTTCTTAAGCTTCTTATCACCAGAATATGCAACGAAAAGAATTTATTTGATGCTGAATCTAATTTTTTCTTTCCATATTATAGTATTAGTGACGCAACTTAAAATAAAAGCCCTCTTAAATTTGGCTATTATACTTAAGTGTTTAAATTATAATGTTACTTTTTTAATATGTTATAAAAATATAATGTTTTACAAATAATATTATTTATTATATTATGTAATTAGTTCAAGTGATTAAAATTTTTTAGATTTTTGAGATTCCCCTAAAATAAATGTTTCGAAGTTTTTAAAATTAACTATAAGGTGAGTGAACGATTTTGTCCCAATATCGCAGATCTATATATTGTTATAAACTTTTTTGGATTTTATCTTGTGTTTCTATTTTTTATGCAGAAAAGTTGATACAAAAATCAAAACGATATTCTGAAAAACATTCAAGTTGTGAACTGGAGTTTTTGCGCTTGAAATGTAATGTTTTAGGCTTTACTTTGTATTTCACAGACACCAGTATCAATATTTTAATACATGCCTTTGTTTAAGCGAAACAATAAGAAAAACATACGAGAGGTTATATTGTGGAAGGGCATCCTAATCTATGAAGCCTCGTCGACAGTTCCACTCGCAGAAAATGATTGGTAACTTTAAATGAATTATGTTACTTTTAGTATTTCTTTCTTGTTAGATTAGTAATCGGGTGCTTTGCGGGAAAGGACATATATTTAATGATCATTTTATTATTTGTGGATCTGGAGAAAAATGGAGAAAAAGTTCTTTCTCATTAATCTGCAAGACCGTCCGTCTTTATATAATGAAAAAGGTAGTTTTAAATAAACAGCAACGCATATACTTTTAAAATTATTGGTTTATTTCTCTATATTTCAGATTACACTTTGCAGATATACTGGCTCTTTAGTTATTCAACTCAATGAAAACATGTCCAAAAAGGATAAAAAATTTTAGGAAAACACTTATATGATTTCAAGGATTTACTCTGAAAGCAAAACCAACAAAATCAAAGATTCGAGTTTATAAAATTTTTCGCAATAATGATTTTGTGACTTTTATTTTGTAAATGTTTAAATTTTTCCTTAAATATATAAATATAGCTTTTTAAATTATTTTTAATTTAAACCTAAACTTTACAATTATTATATCAGAAGTTAAAGTTAGAAATAAATTCTTCAGATAAAACTCTGTAAAATTTTTTTTAAATAAATAAAGCTTAGTTTTGTAAAAATAAATTTTATATTTAATTACGAAATATTTAAAAATAAATTTATTATGAATAGGAAATAATAATAACATAATCAAGATATGTAAGTATGGTTCATGTATATGCCGGTAATTAAATCAAACAAATTAATGGATAATTTATTGTTAAAAATTATGTTTATTATGTATAATTTGTACATTTGTCCGTATAATTGCTTAAATTATTTTCATAAATTCATCACAGATTAGGTTATGATTTATGCGGAAGAAGCATAAATATTGTTTGTCAAATTTATAAAAACTTGTTAAACAAAAATGCATGATTTATGAAATTCGCCTCTTAGTTCTTTTTTACGCGGTCTTTTGCATAATTTATACGGTCATATGCATAATAAAAGCGAGCATTTCTCTGGGTGCAGTAGTGGAACTACATGAAAACAAAATGCGCTCTGGCCTCTGATGAACCAGAAACTTCTAAGGATAAAATGGGTTTAATTGGAAAAAGGTGTAGTAATTTTACTAGCCATACCAGAGAAAATTTGGTTACACGTACATGCCGCTGTATAAGAAAATATAAAAACAGAACTATATTTCAAATGTTGCAAGAAACGAATATTATGGATTTTAACAAAAGTTTTTGAGTAAATTACTTAAATCGAAACACTCAAACTGATTTATAAATTTTAATCACTTATTACAGCTTTGAGTATTTATTATTCTATTTTAGACCGGCTTTAAAAACGGTTTGTACAGATTCTGAAGTGGGGTGAGCAAGTACGTTTTTTAAGAAACATCACCATTTTTTATATTTAAAACATACAGTTTTTGAAATGTCATAAACAAATGTTTTTCTATATGTAAACGTTAGGCATTAAACTGTTGTGTGGGTTTATTTCAGCCAAACGATAAAATGAAGAAATAAATGAATAGATAAAATGTATGCCAAACTGTTAAAATTCTTATGTAGGTTTTCACGCGATTGACCACTCACTATTGGTTTAAACGATGGGGCTATTAACATTGTTGAATGCGATTGACCGGTGATAAAAGATAAAACGAAAAATACACAAACCAAAAAACGAATTGAAATTATTATCTTTATATTGAAAACATGTTTTTTAAGAGCTCGTAAATCTTCAGAATTATTATTTTTATATTTGCATATTTGAACCGTTAGCAAAACTCTTATTTAAGGCCTTAGTCTGTTTTTCTTTAATTTGGATGACCAGTATTTATTAGTGTTTGCTTGAAGAAAGTTGTACAATTTGTTTAAGAAAATTAATATTAGTTTAAATAATTCTTGTTCAATTTATGATTTAAAAAAATGGATTATAATATAACTTTGCCCTGTTCTGATTCAAGTATTGGAGCGGCAAGTCAGTTATTTATGTTACTTATTCAATCAATAATAAATGCACAGTGTGAACTTACATCATCCGATTTATGGCCAAAAGATGCTGGAATAAATATCAAAACAAACGGTAAATGAAAAATCACGAAAGAATAAACTTGGTAACTTAAACAACTTTGATTTCAGGTCTTCCAAAATGTGATTTTATTGTTATTGGAGCAGGTTCAACTGGATCAGTAGTTGCAAATCGTTTAAGTGAAAATCCGAACTGGAACGTTTGCGTTCTCGAAGCGGGAGGTGATCCTCCACTTGAATCTGAAGTAAATTTTATTAACAATATCAAAAAATTCAAATTTTTTACAAATAATTCTTTTTGATAGATACCCGGGCAGGTTTATAATTTGTTTAGAACTCAATACGATTGGCAATATTATACAGAAAAATCAAATCTTAATAGTTTAAGTCTCGAGCGTGAGGGAGTTGTATATTGGCCACGCGGAAAACTATTGGGCGGATCTAGTGGTATTAACTACATGATATATATGCGTGGAAATAATGAAGATTATGATTATTGGGAAAGACTCGGTAATCCAGGATGGGGTTGGAAGGATGTTTTGTACTATTTTAAGAAATCTGAAGACAACCAAAATCCAGCATTCGTTGGTCGTTATCATGGCAGTGGTGGTCTATTAAAAGTTGACCGTTTTCCATATACTGATCCAAATACACAAATTTTTCAGAATGCTTCAAGGGAACTTGGATATCCACAAGTTGAGGATTTAACAAGCCGCACGTTTGTTGGTTTTGCATACTGTCAAAGTACGCAATATAAAGGCAGACGATGGAGTGCGGCTAAAGCATTTTTAAGCTCCGCGAAAACCCGTCCAAATTTACACATCTTTAAAAACGCATTCGTCAGTAAAATAAACTTCAATGATCAAAAGGAAGTTGAAAGTGTTAACTTTGTTCGAAAGGGTAAAAGAGAATATACACTTAAAGCAAAAAAAGAAGTTATACTTTCAGCTGGCGCAATAAACTCACCACAACTTCTAATGTTATCAGGCATTGGTCCACGTAATCATTTAAGGACAAAAGGGATCGAGGTTATCCAAAATCTACCAGTTGGTTTGAACTTGCAAGACCACGTTACAGTAACAATGTTTTTCAGATTACATAAATCAAGTTCTACTCCAGTTACACCAGAAGAACAATTAAACATAATTTTTCAATATGCCTCAAACGGGACGGGACCATTAGCTGCTGGAGTTAATTTTCTTGGAATGATTGATTCGACTGGCAGAAACCTCCCAATCCCAGATGTTGAGCTCTATTATTTGTCATATCCAAAACAATTTGCAGATATAGCAAAGCTACCGATAATATTTATGTTCAATAAAGAAGTGAGGAATCAAATAATAGCTGAAAATCAATTATATGATATTGGATTCCTTGTAATAGCAATCCATCGTCCAGAATCAGTTGGCAAAATAAAACTACGATCAACAAAATATAACGATAAACCAAAAATTTATGCAAATTATTTATCGAAAAGAGACGATGTAGATACATTCATTCGTTCTATCAGAACACAAACCAAGTTCCCACAAACACAAGCAATGAGACACAGTGAAAGCGAGCTGATAAGGCTTAGATTACCGAATTGCGATATCATACAATATGATTCTGATGAATATTGGGAATGTTACGTCCGTCATATGACTGCCACAATATATCATCCAGTCGGTACGGCGAAAATGGGGCCAGAAAACGATGTTACTTCTGTTGTAAACTCACGGTTGCAAGTAAAAGGAGTTAAAAAATTAAGAGTAGCTGATGCAAGTATTATGCCTAAGATTGTTAGTGGGAATACAAATGCACCATGTATGATGATTGGTGAAAAAGCGGCGGATTTGATTAAAGAAGATAATTTGTGAGCAAAATGAAATTAACATATTTTAAATAAATATTTATTAAGAAAATGTTTGTTCTTATTTGATTATTTCGTGAGGTCTTTATTTTTCGCTGGATATATAATTTACTAGAAAAATAACTAAAACTGCTGTCACAAATTCCAATTGAGGAAGCTGGGTTTAGAATAAAACCAGTCATCACTTCGCAAGAAATATATTGCGCATAACGGATTTAAAGTGCTGCATATGGTTTAGGACAATTTAAAATATACTTTCTATCTTAAAGCATATGGAATAGTATGTAAGTAATGAGTAATAAATGACTAACGCCACTTTTATCCTATATTTATATCGCAGTCACAGATTTTTTTTTATATTAACATATCAATCTTATATCATAGCAACGTCACGAATTTCAGCATAGACATCACATTTATGTCATAGTTATATCATTATTGTTATCATGTTCTAATGTAAATAAGTATGAAATAATGACATACACGTGACTTATATATGACTCAGATCTTACATAAGATGTGACTTAGCGTGGTGTAATTTTGATGTCACAATGACGTAAATGGGTTTTCTGGGTCCTGCTTGTATTCTGCAATTAAACGTTTCTGTTAATATCGTTAGTAATTATCATTTAGTAACAGGTTTTTAAATATTAAGATGTTTTCATAATATATTCTTAGTGAACGATGCTGATGTCAAGACCAAATAAGAATAGAGAATAGTATATTTGCCTACAAGAGAAGAAAATACTGTTTTTAAAGTTTTTATTTCGTGTATGAAATGCAATTATTTCTATGATAGTATAAATATAAACGAATATTTCACTCATGTATAAATTTTCCCATAAGAAACGTTAAAAATAAAAAAATATCAGCGGATATATAAACGTTGCCTAGACAACGTTGTATATCCAACACAAAACAATCGAACCTATTTGACGAGACAGTTTTATTCGAAATACTGTATCGTAGATACCTGTTTGTTTGTATTGTTATTATTAAAAAAGTTATATATTTCATTCTAGAAATATTCTCCCTAAATACCGCTCGTGCATAAAAATTAACCAGATAATTTTCATTCAAGCTTGTTATACTAATTCCACTCGTTCTTCGAACTCGTGGAATTATAAATAACAAGCTTTCATGAAAATTATCGGTAATTTTTAAGCACTCATGGTATTACCCCCGATAATTATTGTAAATTATTCAATTAGAAAATGACAACACAACATTCAAAATTCATTTTCTATTTTTTCATGGTTGCTTTGATTTAAAATATTTATCAATTTATACTTAAATTGCAACCATAATTTGTTATTTAACGAAAATAATTTTTTCTATGATAGCATATGAAAAATCCTTTTTCATTACGCTTAATCACCTATGAAAATGAGTTCTTTTTCCACTAGTTTAAAAAGAATAACAAATTGTAGTTGCTATGGTATTTTCTTATAATTTTACAATAAACAAGACAACCATGAAAAAATAGAAAATGAATTTTAAATATTAATTTGTCGATTTCTAATTTAATAATTATTATTATATATCGTTTATATATTTTCTATCATAGAAAAAATTGAATTTTCTACGCGAGATGAAAACATTTTACGCTTGCGAAATTGCCCCACTCGACGCTAACGCGTTTCGTGAACAAATTTTCACTCACGAAAAAGTAGCGTTTTCATTTCTTGTAGGAAAATATACTATTGCACTATCGGAATAAAATCATTTCCACATGCGAATAAGCCTGCTTAAAAATAGACTTTTCATATGCTTACCGTAGAAAAAAAAATTAGCTTACTATGTCACATCAAACAGTAATTTTTTTGATGCCCTGGCAATTACTTAATTTAGTGTCAACTGCTTTCACCTTAATAATAATAAAGAAGTATGTTTGCTTATTGGTTTTTATCTGAAGAGTTTGCTTTTAAGAATATGGAAGCTAGAATTTTGTGTTGTTTCTCTAGTTGGTAATTACATGGTATATATAATAAAAGAATGTGAGATTTAAACAATTACTAGTACGAATCAAGCAAACACAACTTTGAGTTCAGAAGTCATCCATACGGCAATTCTACTCCATTTGCACCACACGGGTCGTGCACAGGAATCATACGGATAGTCCTCAAGGTGTTGCACAGGTTATAACACGGGTATGACACGGTCGATATCTGTTGCACAGATGTTTTTTGTGGCACGGGTATTATCCGTGGCACAGGTCTCATGTCACATGCTTTTTGAAAAGTAATACGTGTACACCAACAAATATTACGATACCACTATCATTTATTCGTTTTCGTGCGTCATACGTTCATGACGTGACACCCTACGTCATTATGTTGAAATTTTTGAAAAAATTATGTTTTAATTGAAATTACTGAATGAAATAATTTTTGGCTTTAGAGCGACAGTGATATTTTGCATTTAGTAATGCGATTGTAAAATTTTCCTTTATACCTAAGGAGTATAAAATAGCTATTTATGTATTAAAGACGTAAAGTAGGATTTCTTTGCTTGAGAGTGAAATGAGTGAGAGTGAAATAAGCACTCGAAAGCAGAAATAGTACATTATGATGCAAGAAGGACGGGTTTTTGGACCTATTTGGAGTTTTCGAATCGAGGAGCCAGCCGAGATTTTCACCCAAATTTAGTCCAAAATGGCTTACGCCCATGCATCATATACTATTTTTTATTCGCCGCAAGCAAAATATTTAAACGAAATGGTTTAATCTAAATCAAAATTAAAAAATTTTTTATTTTTTGAAATAAAAGTATGTTGAACAAGTAGGCCTTGACCAATGTATTTCTTATTTCTTTTAAAACAAATCGAATAACTATGACGACAAAGAATAACAAATATTTTAATTGAATTAGGAAATTTGGAATCGCAAGGTTGCTTTGATAAGTTCTATTTTTTATAGAATTTAAACAAATACAAATGTTTTTTACTTTTTTGGACGAAACTATGACAACAATAGTACATTATGATGCTAGGACGTAAAGCTAAAGATTTTGGACGGATGTGGAGTTTGCAAATCGAGGCGCTGGTCGAGATTTGCACCCACATTAAGTCCAAAATAGCTTGCGTCCGTACATCATATACTATTTTTTATTCGCCGCAATCAAAACATTTTAAGAAAATTTGTTTATTCTAAATTAAAATTATAAATTTTCATAAATTTTAAAATAAAAATATGTGGAACAAGTAACCTTTGACAAAATATTTATTATTTTTTCCAAATTATTGTGTAGATTTGTTGTCAAATGATAAAAACTATTTTAATTGGATAATGAAATTTTGAATTTAAGGGTTGCTTTGATAAAAATTTTTACTTTTCATAGAATTTAAACAAATACAAATGCTTTTTACTTTTTTGGACGTAGCTATGACAACAAAATAAATAGTTGAAAGAAAAGTGATACTTTAAAGCTGCAAATCACAGTAATAAAGTAACACTTTAATATGTAGGAGAGTAAAAAATATATGGTTAAAAAGTGACACTTTAATCACAGTAATAAAGTAACACTTTAATATGCAGGCGAATAAAAAGATTCTTTATGCCCGAATTACATACAATGTTTTTTGTTCGAGTAAGATTCTGTATTATTTACACAAACAAGTTCAGCGCAAATTACTTTTAGAGAAAATTAATCCAAGCAGTTTTTTGTTATTTTTTCCCTAAATTTCTAAGCAACCAATTTATTTAATTTTATTTGATTACTTTACTAATGTCAAATTCTTTTTGAAAAAAAATTACTCTGACACGCCCTTTTTTGCTCTCAGATCAATTTTTTTTGACATTGCGTGTGCTATTCGGCCAAAAAAGTGATTTTATTTGTCAAAAAAGAGTTTTTTTAGCGAGAATAAAGCATAAAACACAATAAAAAATACAAATACATTTATACATCTGTCAAGATTAGTAAACAAACAAAACGCCATTTACTTATTATTTTTTTTTAAGTAAAACTTCTTTAGGACAAGTAAATCAAATCTTTTTTGAACCGAAGTAAGGTTTTCAAAAAGAAATAAATAAAATAAAGAAGAAAATCAAACAACAATGAAATAAAAAGGCAAACGAATATTATGTTCGGCAAGTATACAATAAAATTCGATTATGTGTGTTGTGTCATGTGTGTGTGTGTCACTTGTCATTCGTTTGTTAATGTAAAATGTTATTATATTATTTTATTCAGTCTCGTATTAAATATTATATAAGTTGGATATGTCGATTTTAGATACATAATTTTTGAGTTTCGTTATTTTTTAAATTTTTATTTTGAATTGTTTTAGTTTTTTAGCCGACTTAAAAACAGAAGAGGTTTTGTTTGACGTTTGTTGTTTCATTGAGGTTTTTTTTTATGAGTATTGATCGATTTCTCAAAAACGGCTGGTTCGATTTAGATGGTTGAAATTGTATTCTATTTGGGTTAGTTTCGAGAGGGTCCCATACAATTTCTATGATTTCAAAAATAGCGTTTTTCAGAAAATTGGGAAAACTCGTATTTTTATGTATTTTAGCCGACTTCATCAAAACATCTTAATCTGTTTGGATAGTTTTAGTTGTATTAAATTGCTATAGATGTTATGGATTCCGTATATAATTTTTTATGGCTGGAAATATGCCGTTTTTTTAAAGTTTATTTTTAAATAAATATATATGTGTTGATTAAATTTGTTTTGTTAAATAACAAAATGAGTGTAAATGCTTAATCTTTGCTCCCAGTCGAAGTAAATTTCTTTGGCTTTTGTGGCTGGTATATTACTAAAAAGATTAAATATAAAATAAATATGTCATATTGAAATTTAGAGTAGCATTTTTTGATAATATAATTTACAACATGTGTAATAAAAGAAATATTTACATAATATATTATGTGCAAATTATTATCATAATTGAAATATGAAATTAGAAGTTTATGATAGCTAAAGTGAGAAACATACACTTTACTTTGCAAATTTGCTAAATTTCTTAAAATCTGCATCAATTGTTGTACCAAATTTTGTTGTTGAATTGAGTGGACATGTATTCATCGTGAAATATAATTTTTAATATGTTGTAAGACATTGTAAAACATTGTGTAGATATTGCTTTTTATTACACATTGTTATAAATTCAATATTATCAATAAATGCTACTCTTAATTTATATATGACATATTTCTTTATATTGATTATTTTTAGTAATACCTGCAACAGAAGCCAAAGAAGTTTTACTTCAACAACGTGTAAAGATTACGCACTTCATTTTATAAATTGAAATAGTTACTGTTTAAATAAAAGTTTTGTTTAAATCGTATTTTAAATTAAAAATTAATAACAAATTAATTAAATAAATACAATTAATTACAAAAACACTCAATGATAGTTCACAAACACAACTACAAAACTAGATCATATTTTTTCATGTTCTTTTTGTGAAAAAAACTCACTCTTTTGCTCTGGAAAAAAAGAATTCGACATAAGAATACCAAAAAATGCTTTTGATTAAAGAATTTTCTCAAAAAAAAAAAAATTAAAAATATATAATTAAAACATAAATTTGTAAATATTTGTACATATGTTTTCTTTGAAGGTTGAATATCTGTTTTTCTTTTGAGTGTAGTATAGAACCTTTAGGGCGTAAAATACAGTCGTAAAATAGTAATTTTCCGCAATCTTCAATTCGCGTAAACAATTTTGAAAAAAATGCATGAAATGTGCACTAATTGCGAATGACACAATACGTCTCTGATCAATAGGAATATCTCTAATGTGTATACACACAGTGATCATAGAGCAATAGTATTTAATACCCAAGCGCCATCACGATTCAGACTTAATATGCAAAATGGAAAAGGCAAAATTGAAAGGATGGAAGGTTAAAAAGCTAGATGTGTAAGTGTTGGACTACATTCTGAAAAATCTAGAAGCAGCAGAAAATGAAGCAGAAATTTGCGCCAAGCTTGTTATAAACCAGCTCACTAGCGTCTGTGATGCATAAATGCCTCGAAAATGCAAAATGCTGCTGGTGCACAGCTGCGTGTTCTATAATAATGGCGAGGATGTATCTGGTCTTTTACCTAAGCATGGTTTATTCAAAAATCCGAGAATTCCAGATAGATGAATGACGTATCCCACCGGTCACACCTGAAAAGGTCCTGGAAGCAGCTTTGGGGATAAAAACAAGTAGTGCCCCTGGATTAGATGGTATTCCATATATTGTCATCAAAATGGCTATTAATACAAACCCTGGAATTTTCGCGCACACTCTAAGTGTTTGAAGCAAGGAATTTTCCCAAAAATATGGAAACGTAAACGACTGGTACTTCTACCAAAAGGAGACAATCCTCCTGAAGAACCTTCGTCTTACTGGCCGCTTTGCATGATGGATACTACTGGTAAAGTACTACAAAGAATTATATGTTCTCGGATTGAGAGATATACTGAAAGAACAACTGGGCTATCTGATCGTCAATTTGGCTTCAGTAAGGTAAGATCAACTGTAGATGCTATATCAATAGTGTGCGATATGGCTCGTAATGCATTGATGGGTAAAAGGTGGACAGATTAAACAGAACTGTGCGGTACCACAGCCTTAGACGTAAAAATACATTTAACTCCGCAAACTGGAGCCGAATTTTTGAAGCCCTAGAAAATATGAAAATTTCTGACAACCTGTTACGAATAGTAAAAAGCTACTTCAGTGACAGATGCTTGATATATGATACTGAAGATGAACCCAAAAAATGCAGTATCACTGGAGGAGCACCACAAAGATCTGAATTATACTTCTGGGTCACAGAATTAACTTTAGGAGTCATTTCGTCTATGCTGGCGATAAAACAAAAGGTGTAAGTACAGCTCTTGGAAGATTGATGGCAAACATCGGTGGTCCCAAACAACCAATAAGAAAAATGCCAGCGAGTGTTAACAAGTCAATATTGATGTACGAGCTGCTCCACTATGGTCAACATCTCTGTAATACATGTCATGCTCTCGGAAAATTGTGACGGCGTATAGGTTTTGATGTCTCTTAGAGTATGCTGCACATTTCGGACGGTGTTTAATGAAGATATCAATATAATGTGGCAGAACACTATATAGCATTGATATAACAGCAAAAGAAGCAGCGATGCTGTGGCATGTTAAAAAAACACCACTCCAACAAAACAGTGCAGAAGCTATCACAGAACAGCTGCTAAGAATAGCATGAAAGATGGGAGAGCACGGTCAATGAACACTGGACATTTGCATTATTACAAAATATACGATCTTGGGTACAAAGAAAACACGGTGATGTTAGTTAACACCTGAGGCAATTCTTGTCTGGACATGGATGCTTCAGAGAATACCTATGAAAATACAAACACGTTTGTGATCCATCTTGCTTCTTTTGTGATGGTAAGCTCGAAAACTCAGAGTACGTGTTTATGAAATGTGTAAATTCCAGCAAGAATGGATCGGAATTGAACAGCAGATGAGAAGAGTGTTAACCACACATGGTCTCGTTGAATATATGTTAGTATAGCAAGAGTACTGGCACACCGATAACGGTAGTTAGTTAACCGTATTGTTTTTCTCTGCACAGAGTCTAGACATTTTATTGTTGACTGACAAGCACCTCCCCAAACATGACAGCTGTATTCCATACATAGACGAATAAAGGACTTAAAGATCAGCAAAATTTGATCGGGGTTTAAAAAGTTTTTACATCGACTCAAGAATCCTAATTTTTGTATTGCAGAGGTAGAACACATGTTTATTCCATTTCAGGTTATTTTCAGTATCCACTCCAAAAAGTTTAACTGATTCAACCTCACGTAATTCCTCATGGTTTATCTTAATAGGGATGTTTTTAGGTCGCTCTATTCATGAAAGACGGCATAGTATGGTTTTGGTTGGGTTAAATGAAACAAGATTACGATCGCCATTTCTATTATAGGAGCCAGTTCTTCATTGATAGAATCAATTAACAACTCTCTATCAGTGGTGAAGGCTATCAGTGGTGTTATTTTATTTCGGTGCCGAGCCTTGTTTCAACTAATACTCTACATTGGAAATCAAAATCAGACACAAAAACAATAAGTGCAACAAGTCAATTAGCAAGTTTATAAACATTTTCTCATACAGTAATTTAAACCTTTTTGTGTGGGCTAATACATTTTATATATGTGCCGTTCACTGCACAGTCAGTCTAACTCCACTTTTTGGAAAATTTTAAATTTAAATGTCAAAGTACTTGCTATAGTCATAACTTTCTATGTTAAAAACAACTTTCCTGAATAATTAAGAAAAACACCATTAAAAGTAAAAAATTTGTCTGCCCATTAAAAAATGACTATTAAAAACTTGACATTAAAAACTAATAATATCTATTATACTAATTAAATTACAACTATAATAGCTAATTGATATACTTAGTAACCAAAATTAAATAAATTATGTTTATAATAACATTCCTGAATGATAAAGATTAACACTACTAAATATCGAAATTTATTTGACCTTTGAAAAAACTCAATTTTCTCAACATTTTGTTTTATGGAGTTAATCGAGTTGTGCAGTGAACGGCTCATATAGAAATTGCTGTATGCTCATGCAATTGCAAGTTATTTGATTGATTCGTTGCGTTACAAATTCATTTTTTTTACTTTTATCAATAATAAAAACTGGGTCATACAAGTATTATGATATAGCTTTTTTTAGAAATTTTTTTTTTCTATTTTCGTCTAAGGATATATTAATTTTTTTTTGTGATATGATAGTTTTGAGATCATATGAAATTGTTGTATTGAACGTAAGATTGACGAAGGTATATAAAAAATGAAACAAATGATAAAAAATTCTAGCTATAAATTTAATCAAATTGTGTGATCGGGACAGATTAATTTGGATATTCAAAGCAGAAATGCAATTAATTTTTGGTATAATTTTAAATCAGGATATGCCGTTTTATTCTAAATTTATTGTATGTACTATTGTACTATATGTTCAGATTCAGACATAAAAGTTTCATTATTCTGTTGCGTTGATTCAAAAATTATAAATACATAAATAAAGTAAGTTTTAATACCGTCAAATGGATAACACAAATTAAATTCTACTCAATCATATGACGATAAAAAATAACAAACATTATAAGAGTATTTACTCAAAAAAAAACAGTTTCTAGCCACTTATTTGAAAAGCACGGACATCGCTGTGCGGTCAACTTCTAGTATTTTTTAAAAACATATAGAATATATAAAATTAATTCTATTTGACAGTTTTTATAATATTTTGTGGTGCACGTAAAACTTATTTGTATAAAAAAGCTTCCCGTGTAGCAAATGCATGGTGCAAATAGAAATTAGGTATTTGAGATAGGACTTTTTTGACCTAGTTGGCTTAAATTGGAATTATATTTCTAACAATAAAATTTTTTAAAGCCTTCTAGATCAAATTTTAATCAAAATGGTACTACGATGTGATTTGAAAAAAAATATTAATTTTGATTTATGAGTAAGAACGCTATTTTTTAATTTCACTCTTGTATTTGGGAATGTTATATATTTTTTATGTTATTTGCTCTGAAAGAACTAAAGAATAATTTATTTTTCTGAATGTTTTGTTCAACTATGCAAGTTTTGTTTATTAAAATAAATAAAAAGGATGACGAAAAAGCAGTGGTTTTCTTTTTCTGTATTTGCACTAAAATAAAGTCGTCTTTAAAGGAGTGAAATAAAAATTTGACTCTTACGAGTAAGAACGAGATTAAAAATATAAAAATTTTATTTTGTGAATACTATTTTGAGGACTGAACAAAACAAACCTCTGGTAAAACATTTAACTGTTCCCTTAACTTCATTTAGGAGCATAGGACGTTTACGAAACTGGATAATCTAATCTCTAGGTTTGGAGATTTATGATTTAGACAATGGAAGTCAAAAAGCTTTCTTTGACAATATTTCATCGAAAAAACCATTTAACATTTTCTTAAATCCAAAAATCACCAACAACATATAAAGTTGACACATAGAAATTAGATTGGAATTATCCAATTTCTCGTATATTTAACTTAATCAATAAGTTTAAGAATTAAATTTAATTGTTTGTGGAGATAAGCAACAAACAGAAAATCTCGAAGGCACGTAAAACATTAAAAACAATTTCTTCTCTGCTCTCTCACATTTGTATTTTTGTACAATTTTCTAAATGTTCATTTATGTGTTATTTGTTATTGGAAAATGTTAAAAAACAAAAAAATTGAAAAGGTAAGCTGAACAAAAAATCTTCTGTCAAAGTATTTATGTCTTTTCCAAAGATTAAAAAAAAATCAATTTAGATGTCCAATAGATATTACTAATGTCACGTAATCTTGTGTTATTCCTATAAATGCAACAGTTACAGTTTGATTATAGTTTTAACCCGAAGAACCATTGTGTGGAATTAATCTGGAGTTTTCACTATTTTCCATATAAAAAAGGTAATGCATAATATTAATTTAGATACACAACTTAAAAGATATTATTCGACGACACATCCGAGATATAAATTGCGAAAATGTAGAGCAAATGGAAAATAAAAAACAAATAAACAAAACCAACCAATGAGACAAAAGCACGAAATAAAAAGAAAATCCATAAATAAATAAATAAATGATTAATGAAAAGTGTGAAAAATTTGTATGCAGAGAACAATTCGTTTTCTTATTATATTTTCTTTATATTAGGGGTATATGTACATATTTGTATTTTTCTTTATGATAATTGAAAAATATTATTTGTTTTCTTTTGAATATTTTACGTTTGAGATAATGTACAAATGTAATTTAGAAAACTTTTGGTGAATTACATTATTTTACGATACTTGTGGTTGTTGTTTTTAAATGGAGATACTGTTGCGTGAATAATAAATAGTTTTTTTGTAAAAATCATATAAGGTTTTGTTATATTTATATATGTTTTGATGATCTACTAGATTGTTACACTTTTTATCAGTTGCCTTAAGTGTTTTATGTATTTTTGCAAGCTTTTATACAAAACGTAAAAAAAAGAAAATGTAAAGAAATTGTGGTGACGAAGTTACAAAATATTGGTTAATGTAACAATTTTAAAATTTGAGACAAAGCTTATAAAAAATCAACAATAGCCTTAACAATTCAATACTATAATGTCTACATTCGTTAAGCCACAGCAAAACCGAATTGAGTAAATTTTTTTTACAATTGGAGACTGTTAACATGGCGACCTTTGTTAACTAAAATTGCTCATTCCTCAAAAGGACGGTAACCATTCTGATTTTCCTTTGTCAAACTCATATGAATCAGAAATGCACAAGTTAAATATTTTAAATGGTTAGTTAGTGTGAATGATTTGTTATTATATCGACATAAAAATCAACTGAAAGTGATGGGTAAAGAGAATGTCTTATAAACATGAGAAAACTGAATTTTGAAATGTAAATGCAGAAATAAATGTTAATCCTTTTAATAGAATGCAAAATAAAATCCTAATGTTGATCAAAACGATAATTGTTAAAACAGTACAAAAACCAAGAAATTTAAACAAATTGTTAAACTAATATAGATGAAGGATTTGTGTACCGCGGAAGGATTTGTGTACCGCCGCGTTGCTTCCTTATTAAACGTAACAGCATAAAAAAATGGCGCAACTAAAAAAACAACTGTCAATAACAAAATATAATGTCAACCGTCTTTAAAACTGAAAAAATTTCTAAGCGGTAAGAACATTATCAAAAATTAAGAACTTATTACCTAAGATAAACTTTTCCTTTTTATTTCAATTTCATTTTTTCTCTACACAAACTTTGCTGTATTTGAACAAGAAAATTCAGAAACCAAAGAAAATATTCATAACTCAATAAACTATTCATACATAAAAAGTACAGTCAAAAAACAAAAACTTTATGTGTACCAAAAACATAAATAAAATTAAAAACATAAATAAAAAACTTTGAGTTCCCGAAAAAATTAAACTTTTCAACTTAAACCACAATCAAAAAAAAAACTTTATAATAATAAAATATATAATCATTACTCAACCGATGTACGCTGACGGGCTGATAAGTAATATAAATAAAACCTTATAGGAATTTAAAAAAAAAATATATGCCAAAAAATAATCCTTCAACATAATCAAAATAAACAAAAAAAAATCATAAAAGCTCAATTTCTCTCAATTTCCTTGATTCTTTTCCTTCCTTCATAAAACAAACAAAAAACACAAAAGACATAAAACAATGATAAAACTTTATATTCCAACATTTAAAACAAAAAAAGCTCACTCACGTGACTTACATTTTAAAAAAGCGAAAAATAAAATATAATTTTTAACGAGATCGAATCAAAAAGCTTTAAAATTTATTTTGCCTTTATGCTTTTGTTTTTACTTTTTCGTTATAACGCTATAACGGAGAAAAAAAGTTTGTTTTTACGAAAATTTATGTTAAATTTAATTTTTTTTTTTGGCATTTTAGTGATTTATCTTAAGATTTTTGTTTTTTTTTTACATTTAATTTTAAAAATTACAATTAATGTTAGATTGTTTTTTATTTGTTAATTTTTTTAATTAATAATAATAATACTAATTTGTTTTTATATTTAATGTAAGTCATAATTTTTTTTATTAAAAAAAAAAGGAATAATTAATAAAATTTAGAAAAAAAAAAACAAAAAATTTAATTAAAATTTATCTTAAGATTAAAGAATCTTGTGTTAAATGTCTTACCTCTTCTGTCACTGTGCTAGGATATATTCGATTCGGTAGATTTTTTTCCAAACTAAATTGATCTTCTGTTGTTTTTCGATAAACGGGATTATCGAAGTTCATTGATGTTAGATTTCTATTGACGTAATGACGGTAGAGACAGTAACATATCTGAAAATTGAAATAAAAAAATGTTAATGTTGTTTGTATGTTTGCAAGTTTGATTTTGTTTTTCAGTCGGTTGATGGTGCAGTTTAAAGTTATGATTTATCGGTAAAATAATGTTTGTTTGCAACTCCTCGGCTAAAATACAGCTTTTGAATAGTATTAAAGCGAAGGCAGGAGCAGCAATAAATATATAAATAAACTCAACTTCAGAGTTAGCATACATTCAAGAAGAATGTTCTACTACTCCGAGTCCGAAGCAAAGATATCTTAACACTGCCCAGCTCTACACTGATCTGCACTGCTCTACACTGCACTACTCTAAACTGGACTCCTCTACACTGAACTGCTCTAAATCACTCTACTCTACATTATAGCACAACTCAGCAATAAATTGGTGACCCCGACGTGGCGAAACTTTCAATAAAATCAACTTTATTAAGTATCAAATATATTAATTCCAGTATTTAATTAATTTAATTTTATTACATTTAAAATAATCGTTTATATGATTTTATTTTTAAAATTATAAATAATGTTAAGATTACAGAAAAATCCAGACGATTACAGTCATTTCCAGAAAAATCAAATCACAACAAAACACAACAACAAATTAATGAAATGAATAGTGTTGTTGTTGTATTTCGTGGAACTTGTGTCAACAATAAATAAGATTGAACGATTTTATCAATCAAATCAACATAACGTAAAATAATCGAATATTCTAATATTTTCTCAAAGTTTCTAAAAAGTGACTTTGAATTATCTAAACATTTTGCAGAATGGTATATAATCAAATTAGCTCTTGTAGTTTTTAATTAGTTTTATTTTAAGCCTGCGACGGTAAAGTTAAAATTATAATAGTACATTATGATGCTAGGACGTAAAGCTAAAGATTTTGGACGGATGTGGAGTTTGCAAATCGAGGCGCCAGCCGAGATTTGCACCCACATTAAGTCCAAAATAGCTTACGTCCGTGCATCATATACTATTTTTTATTCGCCGCAAGCAAAATATTTTAAGAAAATTTGTTTATTCTATATTAAAATTATAAATTTTCATAAATTTTAAAATAAAAATATGTGGAACAAGTAACCTTTGACAAAATATTTATTATTTTTTACAAATTATTGTGTAGCTATGACAACAAATGATAACAACTATTTTAATTGGATAATGAAATTTTGAATTTAAGGGTTGCTTTGATAAAAAATTTTATTTTTCATAGAATTTAAACAAATACAAATTCTTTTTACTTTTTTGGACGTAGCTATGACAACAAAATAAATAGTTGAAAAGTGATACTTTAAAGCCGCAAATCACAGTAATAAAGTAACACTTTAATATGTAGGCGAATAAAAAAGTGATTTTTAAATTTGTTTTTGTGAATAAAGTTATAAGTGTTATTGAGTAGAAATATTGTGTGTATTATTTTGAACGTGGTGTACTGAAAGTTTCTACAATAAACCGTTGTAGTTTCTGAAGCTGTTGAAAGAATATTCTAGTTAGGAATATTGTTTGCTGTACTGTTTTCCAGGTGTTGTGAAACAATTAAGGTGTTGAATACTAAATAAAACCTGGTGTTTTTGCTTACTAATCTGTTATCAAACTCAGAAAGCGATTGGGAATTGCGTTTATCGGATTATGAGTTAGGCCAATTCGAAGCAAGGTTAGAAAAACATAATAATAATATAAAAATTATGTACACATGTACAAACACATTTAGGGAACTTTCGATTTATTTAGAGGTGTTGTCAGTCACAGCATCCATTATGTCAATCGCGACACAACACACAATCTTCTATATAGTTGCCATCAAAACCATCCGATAGTTCGTTGGGCTACATATTTCCAGCAGTTTCAGCAGGTTCACCAGAACATCTTCCGGACCCAAAACCTCAACGGTTAGTGAAGACCAGCTTAAGGCACTGGTCGCAGAGCAGGTCATAGGCGCTTTAGAAAAAAATACTGGGGGCACTTCTTCAAATCCTCCACCATTTTAAACTCCTGCTGCGTCTCCTCCATCTCTTCCGACTACATCTTTCTCGGCAAATTTGCCAGAAATTAACCATGTAGCACTCAAAGTCCATGTTTTCTAGTCTGATAATCCGGACTTATGGATCAATATTCTTGAAGGGCAATTCTCGTTGGAAAATATCAAGGCGACAGCCAGCCATGTACTAAGTGTAACTACTCCAACTCTGCAAGCAATGGTAATAGACATCTTGGTTGAGCCCAGCCAAGAACGACCTTAAGTTAGGCTTAGAGAGGCTATTCTAGCCCGCCTATCCGGCAGCACTTCAGGCCGCATACACAAAATATTACGCGGTACGGACCTTGGGGATCTAAAGCCCTCATAACTACTCCGATATATGACTGCCAAATTACGGAATACCTTTTCAGAGGCAGCTCTTAAAGTCGTTTGAGTGGAAAAACTTCCAACTGCTGTCCGCGCTGCTATCGCTGTAGTCAACGAGGATCTACCGAAAACGGTCACGATAGCAGACAACGTTCTCAGTGCTCTAAAGGGTTCGCAAATACTGGCGGTATCTAACCCTACCGCTTCCCTTTTCTCTTCCTCAAGTGAAGGCATGTCACTTGAGAAAAAATTCAACAAACTGGAGAAACCACCACTTCAATTCCGCTCTTTTCCTGTATCGTTTGGCAATTTTAGTGCCAAAACCTATTTTGTGCTATACTTCTTCTGGTAATCCACGATCTTTTATTCCAAAGCAATTTCGTCAATCTGTCTTCGATAGTCCATCATTTATCTCACCCAGGGGTCCACAGTTCTATCAAACTTCTTACGACCTGGCTTGCCAAAAGACAAAAGTATCTCGCCATACTCAATCTCCTTTGGGTAATGATTATCAAACTTCTCAGAGATTTTCCGAGATACATATGAACATTATTGGTTCACTTCCTACCCCTGCGGACAAACGTTATAGTGTCACAATTATTGACCGCTTACTCGTTGGCCTGAAACCATTCCTATCTCGGATATCACAACTGAAACGGTAGCTTCAGCTCTAGTCAGTAATCGGCACTGATACGAATCCAATCACGAGTTGTCTAAACTTATCGGGTTTGAACGTAAATGCACTAGAAGTTACAAACCGAAATGTAACGTACTCATCGAACGTTGTCACCGAACTCTTAAATCTGCAATAATGGCCAACGACAGGATGGACTGGATACGAATATTACCGTCAATGTTACTTGGTTTACGAACCACTTCCGTGAAGACTTCCAATCTTCATCGACTGAGCTCGTCTTCGGTACTAACATACGTCTTCCCGGAGAATTCTTTAGCTCAAATTTTAGCTCCACTCCTCATACTGATTTTGTTTCACAATTGGAACAACATTTCAATCACCTTCGTCCCGCCATTGTGTGAAGATACACTTCTCCTGAAGTTTTCGTCTCCAAAAATCTCAAGTCTTGTTCACATGTCTTCTTACATATGGAATTAGTAAGTAACCTATACTAGGGTCCCTTCCAAGTCATCAGCCGCGATGATTCGTTATGACATTTCGTTATTGACCGTAAAGTCAACACATTCGAGTCTCTATCAACAGATTAAAACCTTGCTTTAGAGAACAATCTGAAAATGATTTAACTCAAAACTCACCTACTTCCAGTACCAATCTCAGTCACGTAGACGAAACTTCGTATTCTACAGATAATGTTTGTAATGTCCATGTAATTGCTTTATATAGAATCCATTTGATTTTGTACTTATGGTAACACTAATTGAAATACATTCATTCTATTCTATGTTCATAGTCAAGAACGTGTGTTTATTTACAAGTAAGAATACAATAGTGGCGACGAAAATGGGATTTAAAAAAGAAATAAATATTGAATTAAATTAAATTTGTTGAAATCCACGTGAAATATGAATTAAAATCTAAAAAAATTGAAAATAAAAATTTGTGTTACGTATTTTGAGTGAAAACATAACCTCAAAATTATACGTTTTAAAAAAAAATTGATTGGACATATAACCTTCAAATTAAACGTTTACAAACGTTTACTTTTGCGTTTAATCAAATACACTACGATGGCAGATTATTCTATCTTTGAAAAATTCGACAAATCCAAAACGACGTTTACACGATGGGTGGAACGTTTTGAAGGAGCAATGCTAATTGTTGCAACGGAAAAAGAAAAAAAACTACACTTACTGCTACACTACATGGGGCAAGAAGCATATGATGTTCTGGCGGACAAACTAGCTCCAGCAAAACCAACAGCAAAAACATACGATGAAATAATCGAAATTTTGAAAAAAGTGTACGATCCTGAACCATTAGAGATATTGGAAAATTATCGATTCCATCTTCGAAAGCAAGCTGATGACGAATCCGTTGAAGAGTTTTTGATTTCGCTTCAAAAACTAGCAATTAATTGTAAATTCGGAACATACTTAAATACAGCGTTGCGAAATCAATTTGTGTTTGGTCTACAAAGTGGTAGAATACAGAATCGGCTGCTGGAAACGACAGAATTGAAGTTGGAAAATGCGCTTGCTACAGCAAAGGCGATGGAGCTCTCTGCAAAAGGCGGAGCTGAAATTCAACAGACGAAAGGGTTGAATCAACCGGTAAATTACATTCATCAGCGAAATGTAAAGAAAACTAGTTCAAAGATGGAGCCAGATAGGAAAAAGAACCAGTACGAACAAAAAGGTTCCTGTTTTCGTTGCGGGAAAAAGGATCATCGGGCAAATAAGTGTTCACATATAAGTTCGGTGTGTTCATTTTGTAATGTCAAGGGGCATATTCGATCTGTGTGTTTCAAAGCGAGGAAAGACGACCGCTCTACAAATTTCATCGATGAAGCCGAAACATCTATTGAGGACATTGAAGAAGTCTTAAACATTTCTGAGAGTTTTTTAAATTCAAATGATCATTCAAAAATTTTCATTAATCTAAATGTTAACAATTTCGTTTTAGGTTTCGAAATCGATAGCGGTTCTCCTGTAACGATAATCAATCATGATGACAAGAAGAAACATTTTCGGAACGAAAAATTGCTTGCTACGAAAACAAAATTGGTTAGCTATTGTGGAGGCGAAATCAAAGTACTCGGGTATTTTACGGTCAGTGTTGATTCTGGTATTGATTGTCAAATATTGAAAATGTACGTGGTCGAATCGAATCGCAAACCGTTACTGGGACGTGAATGGTTGCGAAATTTGAAATTGGATTGGAATCAAATTCTGAATGCGTCAGAAAATGTACAGCTTGTTTCTTCAGTTCAAGCGAAGCAAACTCCAATCAAATTAGAACAATTGAAAAATAAATATTCATCCGTTTTCGAAAAGTCAATGGGAAAAATCAAAGATGTTCAGGCTCGTATTCTGTTACGTGACGACGTACAACCAGTTTTTGTTAAAGCGAGAAAATTGCCTTTTGCATTACGTGCTGCAGTTGAACGAGAACTAGATGATTTGGAAATTAATGGTATCATCAAAAAAGTGAATTCATCCAAATGGGCTACACCCATTGTTCCGGTCAAAAAGCAAGGTGATAAAGTTCGATTGTGTGGGGATTACAAAATTACTGTGAATCCGAGAATTCTGATCGAGGAATATCCACTTCCCACAATTGACGAACTGTTTGCATCAATGGCTGGTGGTGACAAATTTACGAAAATCGATCTCAGTAAGGCTTATTTACAGATGGAAGTACATCCGAATGATCAAGAAATTCTCACATTGAGTACTCATCGTGGCCTTTACCAACCTACACGAATGATGTATGGAATTGCATTGGGACTGGCAAAATGGCAACGAGAAATTGAACAAATTTTAAAAGATATCGATGGTGTTGCGGTATTTCTTGACGACATTAAAATTACAGCACCAAACGATGAAGTACATGTACAGAGACTTGAAGAAGTTTTATCACGTCTGCATAAATATAACATGCGAGTAAATTTCGAAAAATGTGAGTTCATGTCTACGGTAATTGAATACTGCGGCTACAAGATAGATCGAAATGGTATACACAAAATGCAGTCGAAAATTGAAGCAATAATGAAAATGCCAGAGCCTACATCCAAAGATGAAATTCGTGCTTTCACTGGACTGGTAAACTATTACGGAAGATTCTTCGAAAATCTCAGCACAACGCTTTATCCGTTGAATAATTTACTAAAGGATAAGGTTAAATTTGTGTGGGATGATGAATGTAAAAAATCATTTCAAGATGTTAAGCGTCAAATACAAAAACAAATACATCTGGCACATTACGATCCTACATTGCCTTTAGTGCTGGCTAGCGATGCAAGTCCAGTTGGTGTTGGTGCAGTACTGAGTCACATCTACCCTGACGGCACGGAAAGACCGATACAATTTGCGTCAGAAACATTATCGCCAGTTCAACAAAGATATACACAAATCGACCGGGAGGCATACACGATCATCTTTGGCATACGCAAGTTTTACCAGTACGTCTATGCTCGAAGATTTATTTTGATTACGGACAACGAACCACTTACACAGATACTTTCACCAAGAAAAGAATTGCCTACGTTGACTGCGACAAGAATGCAACATTATGCAATTTTTTTGCAACCATTTGATTACGAAATCAAGTTCAGAAAATCAGTTGATCATTGCAACGCCGACGCATTATCAAGATTACCGATTCCGGATATGCATAAGAAAATTGAAGAAATTGAAATAATCGAAATCGATGCTATCGAAACATTACCTTTGACTGTACAACAACTCAAAGATGCAACTGCCAAAGACGAATCGGTAAAAGAATTGATTTCTGGATTGAAATCTGGAAAGATTGTACAATCAGACAAACGTTTTAATATCGATCAAATGGAATTTACACTGCAAAATGATTGTCTGTTACGAGGGTTGCGTGTCTACGTTCCAAAAGAATTGCGAAAACAAGTTTTGGAAGAACTACACATTGCACACTTTGGAATTGTACGTATGAAAGCGCTAGCAAGAAGTCATTGCTGGTGGCCAGGGCTAGATGCAAACATCGAAAATTTGGCGAAAAATTGTCTTCAGTGTCAAATGACAAAACCGAATCCGAGTAAAGTTACAACACATATTTGGGAACCGCCTAGTTATCCATTCCAGCGAGTACACGTCGATTTCGCGGGCCCATTCATGGGAAATTATTTTTTCATCCTAATCGACGCTTACACCAAATGGCCCGAAGTTCAAGTTATTCCGAATATTACAACAACGATAACGATTGAACGATGTCGGGACATTTTTTCAAGATTCGGAATACCAGAAGTGTTGGTTAGTGACAACGGACCGCAATTTACATCGAATGAATTCGAACAATTCATGTCCTTGAATGGAATACGACACAAATTCAGCGCACCATACCATCCTGCGACGAATGGTCAGGCAGAAAGGAACGTCCAAACATTCAAGAATAAACTAAAGACCATTAAGTGTAACCGATCCGATATCAACAAAGAATTAGCGAAAATATTGTTGAACTATCGACGTACACCGCATGCATCTACGGGTGAATCACCATCATTTCGAATGTTCAACCGTCAAATTCGGTCACGTTTAGACATTATGATGCCGAAACAACAACAGCATATAATTCAAAACAAAAACTCTGAAATTAAAGTAAGATCGTTCAACATCGACGATCGCGTTTCGGTACGAAATTACAGCGGGGATGAGAAGTATTTATTTGGTACAGTAATCCAAGTGCTGGGTCACTTACACTACATGGTTCACCTGGATGATGGCCGTGTTTGGAAACGACATATTGACCAAATGCATCGATTGGGATGCAAAATACAACTACCGAAGAATGAGGTAATTCCGTACGACCACGATATTAGCAAAAATCATGAGATCATACCAGATGAAACCAGTACTTATCAAATACCAAATAACGACGTACAACTAAATGAATCAGGACCATCTGAAGATATCCAACCAATACATTCCCGCTCAGGAGAAGAGGAAACTGCAATCGTTACAGAGACTGCGTCGATTCCGGAACAACGAATGTCAAAACGAACGGTAAAGCCTAAGAAAATTTTGACGTACAATAAAAAATTTGAACAAGTGTAAGGTAAAAAAAAAAAAAAAAAAAAAAAAAAAAAAAAGAGGGAAAGACCTTAAGTCATTTTATTAATACAGTTCATTATACTTTTGCATTTAACTTTTGGATTAATTTTGATAAATGATAATTGTAATTGAATTAAATTAAAAGGGGGAAACTGTAATGTCCATGTAATTGCTTTATATAGAATCCATTTGATTTTGTACTTATGGTAACACTAATTGAAATACATTCATTCTATTCTATGTTCATAGTCAAGAACGTGTGTTTATTTACAAGTAAGAATACAATAATGTTCATTCTTCTCCTTCGAACACATGTCAGTTTTCTCCTTCTACCTTCGGATAAACGAGACAACGCGATGCTAAGGCAACTGTATCATCTAAAAGGGTTAGATTTTCTCCATTCCTCAACAGCAGATATTCCATCATGCATCCACAACTACGCGAGCAGGCAGAACCACTCTTACCCTTTTCGCTCGCTTCCTTCATGTTGTAGCACAATAAGTTCATCTCATCTTCGATGCTTTGATAAATTTTTGGTTATTTTGTGGGTAACGCCTAGTCAAGAATTCTGACAGTTCTAAAGAATTTAACATGTTTTTAGTCATTCTTGTGTTGCCATAAAAAGTTCCCTAAATGTTTTTTATTTTGTTTGTATTCATTCTGTAATAAAAGTTATTGTTGTAAAACTCAAATATAAGCGATAAAACAAACTCAAAGTAATAGTTTTATTATTAAAGAATATAAAAATAGTGCATGAATTTCAGTTGGGGGCTTATCGTACGATTCGACTGAGTATATTTCAACAATATGGTGAACTCGTTCATATGAAATCAGCAAGTGATTATGGAACCGGAAAACTAAAAGGATTCTATTTCATTTGTTACGAAGATCAACTGTTTCAACTGTGGATAATTTGAATAGTATTAAGTATTATTCAGTATTTATTAAGTATTAATAGTATTATTCAGAGTCAGCGTTCATTGTAGCATTCAGCTACTACTCCGATTCCAAAGCAAAGATATCTCAAATGAAAAAAAAGAGTGGTATTTTACGCATAAACATCGGACGTTAAAATGCAATGTTTAAGAACATAGTATTGGTGGTTCCAACATGGTGGTTCCAAAGTTATCTGGAAGTGAAAAGGAAATTCAAACTTAGGGTGACTTTGAAATTAAATTGTAATAGAACGGCTCGCTTAATAACAACGTTTTTATATGCGTTAGAAAGATAATTGACGGCCTATCGGTCTACCTAAACAAACACACAGTTAACTTTTTGGTAACAGTGTTAACAATACTATGTAGTGACATTTGTAAAAATGGAGCTGATGCAGTAGGTAAAGCAGTTTTTAAAATAAATGTTGGCCCGAAATCTTTCGGATGAACAAGTATTTTATTTTTTATTTCACAAATACTTGGATGCCAGGTATGAAGTCAATAGGTCGTCTAGATCACGAATTTCATTGAAAACTAAAATTTTTGATCTGAGATACAAATCTTCAAAAATTAATATCTGCAGAACAAAAAAAGGATAAGGACGGTAAAGTATAGGATAAGAACTTTTTTATTGTGGGAAAAACATCTAAATATGCTTGATACACGAGATGAGTATACCATCTAAAAATATTTTATTTTGTTATAATTTTAACAGGAAGTTCATTAAGTTATTCAACGCACATAAGACAGTAGATCGGTTGAGCCGTTCTCTTTAGGACAGCACATAGTACAACCACCGCTCTTCATAGAATACAAAACCCGATCAGTGGTGGTCTGAACCAAAAACAACCCTGTGCTAGAACAATTTTTGTTGCACTCGACCTATCAAAAGCATTCGACACAGTGTCGCACGCTGTACTACTATGACATCATAAAGACTAATTTCCTAGGTCTAATAGAGCGCTGGTTGTGCAGCTATCTTAAAGGTCGCCAAACATACGTCGAGTTTCGGAACTGTAAGTCAAAGATGAGAGTACTACGACAAGGAGTTCTACAAGGCGGAGGTCTCTCACCTTCATTATTTAATCTCTACTTAAGCAGCCTACCTGCCTCACCAGAAGGAATAACCATCACGTCATATGCAGACGATTGCACGGTGCTTTTAACAGGTAGCAACATAGAACAACTCACCAATATCCTAAACATCTACCTTAACATCCTCAATGATCGGTTCAAAACAAGGAAATTAAAATTTTCTACTGAAAAATCCACTTCTACACTTTTCACCATATGGACGAAGGAGGTAAACACAACACTAAGCATCTGCATTGAAAACATACTCATTCCTACAGTAAAAAATCCGCAACTGTTGAGGGTAACATTCGACCCACTGCTTAACTTTAATGCTCATGCACAACAAGTGAACTCTAGACTGAAGAACACGAATAATGCATTGAAATCACTAGCGAGTAGTTCATGTGGGAAGGATAAAACACAATAATTACAACGTATAAAACAATAGGTCGACCAATTACAAACTATGCTACACCCATATGGACACCCGAAGTTGCATATACGCACTGGAAGCAGTTAAAAACAACACAAAACGCAGCTTTGCGAACCACAACCTGATGTCATCTGATGGCACACCGAGATCACCTGCACGAGGAATGTAACATAGTGCCAGTTCGTGACTAAACAATATCTATTGGCCTGTCACAAAGTGCAACATCCTTGTAATGATACCTAATCAAAAATTCAACCACCTAGAGACATAAGGAAGACAGTAAAATGCTTTCTGCATGAGGTTAGAGACAACCATGTAACAGGCAACATCGACGAGGTTACTTATAGAACCGGCTTAAAACCACTTCATACTAAAGCTGTTGAGGACGTTATAAAGAACTACTCAACAAATCAAGTTCTAAATAGAAAGCTACCAAAAGAGGTCCGACTGCCTCGTAGCACCAGATCCATCCTAACTCAACTAAGATCCGGTTGGTTACGCATGCTAAACAACTACATGAGCAGAGTTGATGCTGAAAATATTCACAAGTGTTTCGCATGTGAGAACACGCCGCACGATGTAGACCACACCTATTCAGATGTCCTGAAAATTAAACTAACCGGACAAAAGAAGATTTGTTGTACCGCCCAAGAGTAGTAGCAGAAGCTCCTGAACCTGGACACGGAGCCGGAGGATTAGCACCAAAACCGTCACTACAACAACAACAGCCACTCTCTTGGAGTTTGATTACAAAGTTACGCTGACGTTGAATTTTCAGAAATCTTTCTGATCACTATGTTCTCAAATTAATTACTTTAAAAATTTTATATAAAATGTTTTGTTATTTCACTTATGGTGCTTGTATGAAGTATGAAGTCTATCAAGAATGTTATCTATAGTGAAAAATGTAATGATCGATAACAATTGATTTTGTATGACCGGTTACCATTACAATCGAACATATTCATTTCGGTATTGTCATGTCGAATACAGTTAAAAATAATACATATTTTAAAAAAAAACTTACCGCTCCCACAACTACCACAACCGCTGCCAGAGCGGCTATTACAATCATTGCAATTGTGCCCGAATCAGGTTCCTGTACTTTTTCTGATCCAGGATCAACTGTGTTGTTTGTACTTCCAGCACTTCCATTTTTATTGTTAGTTGCCGCTGTAAAAAAGAACAAGTAAACAAATTTTTTATCAGCGAACAGATTAATTAAATTTTATAACAAAATTTGAACACCCTCTATTTGCAACATATTTCATTAACTTATATATGTAAATATAATAATAATGAAACAAAATTACCTCCACCAATTTTTAAAGCTTAATTTTTTTTGAAATTTGTCATGCGCATAAGAAAACTATAGTTTCTACTGATACTATCCTGAACTACACGACACTACGAGTACATAAATAAGCATTTTGCATTCTTTATACTTACAACTACTCGGCACTTCATGACCTCTTTTTGTACCATCTTTATTGTCGTAATTATTATGTTGTTTCGTACCCGTATTAATCCCCGTTTCAATAGTTGACGCGTCTGTTAGATTTGCTTTTGTTGTTGTCGTTGATGTTGTTGGAGATTTTGTAGTTAGTTTTACTATAATATATTTATTTGGTATTTCGTATATGATTCCAAACAAAAAATAAAACATGCAAAATTAATTAAAAAAAAACAAAAAGAGTAATTAATTTTTTTATATTTTGACTTTTTATAACTTTCGAAAAAAACGGTGTAAACGTCAATTCGTAACATTTAAACGATGTTTAAATATAATTTTTTTTTTATAATCAAATACAAGAATCGATAAATTGTAGCCAAAATATCAAAAAAATTAAACAATATCAATATTTAAATTAATTAAATTATTAATATATAAATTCCCAATTAGTTCAATGATTTTTGTTATTTTTATTTTGAGTAAATAGTGAAAATAGTATAAACCAATTAATGTTTACATAAATAAAATTAAATATTTTATGTATCGCTTTTTTGTGTTATAATAAAATTTGCAATATATATAGATAGAGTAATTAAAAGCTTTTAAAAATAAAGTACTAACGGTTTTACTAAGAGTTGCGATTTTACTAATGGTGGTTGGTCATCTCATTTAAAATTTAGTGATATTTAGTTAATTAAATTACTTACCGTCTTCGACACACATTAATCCATCATTCATTAATTTTAATCCATCCGGACATGCACATGATATTCTGGGACTGCGATCTGTTATTTTAGGTGCTGGTAAACATAAATGAGAACAATGTCCGTTTACTGCTTGACAGTAGTTAACACCATCGGGTTGACGATATGGATGATATACGTGAATTGTCATGGGGTGTTGGAGCTACAATTATTAATGTTAAAATTAATGTTTGAAATTTATTTATGTTTACTCAACATACCATATGTAATGCTGTTACTGGTTCTATATTTTTTCCATTGAACTTATTTGCTCTATACACAGCTTCCTTATCCCAATCAGTCCAATATACAAAATCTTCAAAAACTGTTATCGAAAATGGATGTTTTAATGTTTCTGATGAGTATAAGACAACTTGTCTTGCTGATCCATCAAAATTACAAGATGAAATTGTGTTCAGTTTAGCATCGACCTTGATTAAAAAATTAATTTTTATTTGACTCTATTATCATGACTTTTTTCAAATTAAAAACAAAAGTCAAACATCCAAATTCGCAACGTCCTGAGTTTTCAGTCTAAAATCATAAGTCATGTCATAAGTCCATAAGCATGAGTCATAAGTAATAAGTCATAAGTGTTAAACAATGTCAAAAGTCATAAGTCATGTTATGAGTCATAAGTCATGTCATAAGTTATACGTCAAAAGTCATAAATCATAGGCCATGTCATAAGTCATATGACAAAAGTTATATGTTTAGAAACACTCTGTATTTCATAAATACAAATTTCAATCTAAGCAGATAGTAGGTCCAAGTTTGCAACAGGATTTCACTTGTTCATTCTTCGTTGGCGCAAATATCCCTATATTTTTACACTGCGGATATCGAGAAAATGTATAGGCAAATATGGCTAAGCCCTAAGCATTCCAAACTACAGAGAATAACTATCGCGAATCCTGTGAGCAAATGGAGCACTGATTACCAATTATCAACCGTTACGTTCGGAGTTTCCTCTACTCGATATTTAGCGATTCGCACCTTGTTGTAGTTAGCAAAGGATGAAAACAAATAATTTCCATTAGCGTCAAAAATAGTTCAAAATGATTTCTATGTGGACGATATCAGTGGAATATTCAATGGATGCTGCACTTACCGCTCAAAACGATCTAAGGTTAATATTGAAGTCTGGCAATTTTAAACTGAAAAATTGGTCATCAAATCATCCAAAATTATTACAGCGAATTTCGAATAAAAATCATTTCCATAGGGTTAATTTGGCACTCGAAAAAAATTCCCCTAAAAAAACTATAGGGATAAATTGGAACAGTCGAGAAGACTGTTTTTGTTTTAAAATAAACAGTGTTAGTAGCTTGCCCAACATGATTATACGACAACTGTTTTCTGAAATAGCAAAGCTATTTCACCCTGTCGGTTGGCTTGTCCCGATCATATTTGATAAATAAAAAAATCATTAATAGTCCAGTAACTTTGTCGCCTGAGAGTATGGAGTAGTATGCGTCAAATCCGGCAGTTCTGAGTTTTTGCAAACTTGTTTATTATGTTGGCCTAAGCTTGTGACCTCGAGATCCAAGCTTGTGACCTCGAGCGCCGAACGCAACTTTGTCAAAAATCGAAAAAAAACAGCGAAAAAATGTTTTTTTTTTTTTTAAATTTAGGCGATTATAACCCTAAAGGACTAGATTTTTTAAACTTTCTTATGACGGTTTTAAAGGTTTTAAATTTGCTACAATATGATACCAAAACTGTCTCTGCAGAGCCAATAGTTTCCGAGATAAAGCCTTTCAAATTTTATCATTTTTTTGAACTTCGCAATTTTTTGCAATATACCTTTGTAGACTTTTCTACATCCCTGTCCTAATAATTGTATTAATAAATATAAGTGTGTGTGGTGGCCGATGAGAAAAGAAAATTATGTAACTGTACCTGAGATTGTTCTCGACACCAACTCTACACCTGACGAGATAGCAGCAGCAGGAGAGCGAGTCATAATTGCTCTATACGGAAGCAACCCTAACACATATAACCTTGACGAGATGCGGTACCAACTATTTGCCAGGGTTGCGACGAAAACCAGCTTCAATCTAGCCAGATTACCTCCTACACGAGAATCTGCTCGATTTCACTCCTTGCGGACCTACCATCAGGTAAAATTTGTCCTTGCATCAGTAATACACATTACATATCATTCATCATTTTCTATTCTCATGTACAATCTTCTTACAGGTACAGGCGTGGTTGGGAGTCACACTGAACCCTCTCTCCTGGAGGTGGATATCAACGCCACAAGGCTTCAACCCCAAAATGAAGACCAGAGATGCAGCCCCACAACACCACTTGCGGATAATTTCTTGCGGCTGCACAAAGGGTTGTGGGAACGTGAACAGCTGCAGAAAGGCAGGATTAAAATGCTCTTCAGTCTGCAGCCACTGCAGCGGGGCCTCTTGTGACAATATACCTGATGTTGCAGTAGTAGATATCCCAGAAGGCGATGATCTCTCCGATGTCGAAATGGAGGATGACTTGTGGGCACAAGACGTCGACGATTCATCACCATCCCCTAATGGGGATATGCCATCACAATACGTCGATCCAGATACGGACGAACCTAAACCGGGACCTTCCAAGAGGACTAAATTAATTTAACGAATTGATTTTGAATGTTACTCAATTTCCTAACAAATAAACTTATTAATTTTTGTTGTACTTATCTTTTTTACTTCATTATTCGTAGGAAACTATTGGGTCTACAGAGACAGTTTTTATCATATTGTAGCAAATTTAGTCTACTTTAAAAACGTCCTAATAAAGTTTAAAGAAAAAACTAGTTCTTTAGGGTTATAATCGCCAAAATTTGAAGAAAAAAAAGATTTTTTCGCGGTTTTGCGCGAGTTGCGTTCGGCGCTCGAGGTCACAAGCTTGAATTATTCATTAGGCCAACATCATAAACAAGTCTGCAAAAAATCAGAACTAACGGCTTTGACGCATATTGTGATGTATAAAGTTACTGGACTATAATTTATTAATTGATTATCATTAAATGATTAATAAAAAAAATTAAGAAAAAAATATCTATTATTTATAATTGATTCCAAAATATTGATGCAACAGGTGGAAGAATAGCATCTATAAATCCAGAAAGTCTCCAAGAATGTACTAAATTAGATAGATTTTCTAAATATTGAAAAATTAAGAATACCGAGATATATTTATATCCATCCGGACCATCAAAATGAAATCCATGGGTTTTGTTATGCATCGGAAAACGCTTACGCAGCTGCCCTCTATTTTAGAGTGACGGTTGGTTCCGGCATATCTCGTGTAAATTTAATCAAAGCTAATATCAAAGTGGCTTTAAAGAATAATTCATGTCGAACAATACCTCGCCTTGAACTGTGTGGCGCATTCCTCCTATCCAAACTTTTACAAAATGTCCTCGCTAATTTAGGCTTATCTATTACAAGTGTTTTTGCATGGTGTGATTTAACCATCGTCTTGGCATGGTTTAAAATCTGTCAAAGTCGATGGAAAATATTTGTTGCTAATCGACTAGTCCAAATTCTAGAGAACTGTAAAGAGGCTCAATGGAACCACATATTATCACACGACAATCTCGCTGATCTTGCATCTCGTGGAATTTCACCATCATAAATACTGTCTCATGATCAATGGTGGCACGGTCCAACCTGGCTGGTGGTATCCTCCTTATTACGGCCTAATGCCAATCCAATCACCATTCAGGACACAGATCAAAAATTTAAAATAAAATCAATCTTATTCAACTACGATAACCAGGTCTGTTGAGAACATCTTAGCCAATTTATCTTGCCTTAATCGCGCTTTGCGTGTGTTGTCATATTGCAGACGGCTAAAACCTAACAAAATTTTGCCAACAAGAACTCATATTCAATTAAATGCATTCAGAATTATAGTTTAATCCACACATAAAATATTTTTTGCTCTAGATTATGTTAATCTAACAAATATGGTTCTCCTCTTTCTCGTAAAATTGTTAACTTAGCTTAAATCCGTTTATGGATAAACACAACGTTATACGCTTAAATGGTAGACTCTTAAATTTAAGGAAAAATGCCCCCTTCTTCTTTCAAAATGTAGGTTAACGACACTTATCATCAAAGATATGCATCGGTTCACACTTCATGGGAGCGTTTCGATGATGATGACGTTGATTCGGAAAAATTTTTAAATCGCTAAATTAAAAATGGAATTAAAAACATATTTTGGACGTTGGAAAGAATGTTTCTTACAGAAACAAAGGACAATGAATCAATTAATCGGAGCGTTGCCGATTTAAAGGATTACAATTTCGATACTATTCCAGAATGTTGGAGAGGACTTTGCTGGTCCGATCATTCTTAAATTACACAAAAGTCGATGTACCAGAACTACAAAGGGATATATCGGTGTTTTTGTATGTTTTTCTAGTAAAGCCATTCACTTAGAGGCAGTAGATGCTTTCACAACCCAGGCTTTTTTTAAATGCTTTAGAATGATTTTTCTCTCGTCGTGGTTTGTGTAAAAATATTTATTCCGATAACAAACCAACTTCATGAGCACCAATGCGGTTCTAAAAATAGAATATCCAATCGCGATTAATACTGCAACCAACGAAGCTGCAAATATTTATATCTCCAGGCAGGCAAATTGGCATTTTATTCCGCTTGGATACCCACATTTTGGTGGATTTCGGGAAGCCGGTGTAAAATTCGTTAAAACCTATTTAAGAACACTGGTACAGAGAGCAACCTTAACTTACGAAGAGTTGGCTACAATTCTATGTAGAATTTTTTTTAAGTAAAAACTGTTGTGTCATAGAGTTTACAATATGTGTCACAACAACACATAAATACCTTTTAAGATCCAGGTTCCACAACAACTTGCGCTCTTAAGTGTTGATGAACGCTTTTTTTAAACCTCTGCGGATTGAAACCACCTGAGACTATGGATTCCGGCAAACTATTACATTTGTATGCAGTTCGGACAAAGAAGTCTTTCTGCGATCTGGCAGTCTCACAGCGCGGAATCTGGACCATTTGACTGCTTGCGCTAGCCGATTACCGAGTGAAATGGGGGTAAGAATAAATTTGAGGCATGATGCTGCTGATTTCATCTGAGCACTGTTGATGACGACATTTGTGAAAAAACAACGGGATCAGCAACAGTGCGACGATGTTGTAGGGAATGAAGTTTTGATGTCAAATTTCGATCACCAACAATTCATATAGTCCGCTTTTGAACCAAGAGGGCCACGATGGAAACAGAATCAGCACCCCAAATTTGACAACAGTGCTCCTTACAGGGACGAATATAGGACTTATAAACATGGAGCGATTGGTATGGAGTGAAAAATTTTTGGCATCTATTTAGGAAGCCGAGCTTTCAAGATGCGTTTTTAGCCATCGCCATTACATGATCGTTCCAGATAAAGGTCATTTGAAACTGTGACACACAATAAACGAATTTTTTTACATTCACCTATTGGTTCATCACACATACTGAATAAAATATCTTTGGGGAACTCGGTCTTTGATCTGGAAACAATCAACAGCTGTGTTTTGGTAGATTTGAAATCGAGCAGGTTTTGGTCACCCCAATCGGCGACTTTTTTTAGGTCTTTATTCACGTTTATGGCAGCGTTTCTCCGGGCGGGCTTAATTCGTTCGTACATTTTACCTGTTGAGGGAAGGGGCTCGAACGACTTGTGCAGAGTTCTAACAGCTGCAAAACTATTTATTGCGTTGCTGGTGATTTTCAACAATCATCGATATAAATCAAAATTGGAATTGAAGCGTGCTAAAGTTCTCGTTTAATTTCACCTTTTTTTGAAGATCCAAATGATCTGAACCCTCTAACACCACTTCTAGCTCCTCCAGAACCATCCAAAGAAATAAAAAATTTAAGTGATCTTAAACGACTAGAATTGCTCGATCAACTCAAAGCTGACTTCTGGCAAAGATGGAAGTCTGAATACTTGCATCAACTTCAACAATGTCGAAATCGGCTACTAAGAAACAAAACCTAGAGGTTGAAGATTTAGTGGTACTCAAAAATAAAAACGTTCCTTCTCAACACCAGGAACTTGGTAGAATTACTGCAACTCATCCTTGAGCTGATGGTCTTGTACGAGTAGTTCCAGTTAGATATGGGTGAAAGTAAACGTTCCATACACAAATTATGCCAACTTCCTTATACGCGAGAGGATAAAACCCCACTTATTTAAATAAACAAAGAAAATTACATTCTTACTTTCCCTAAATTTATGTTCTCTAAATTAAATCAACCCCAAATAATTTACAGTATCGCATGATTCTTATTTTTTGTTTTCTTTTCTTTTATTTATTTCGTGTCTCACCTAGAATTAATTATACTGACATAAAAGTTCACATTGTCATTCTTATTTGCTTGTTTCGACTTCACGTCAACTCACACAGTCAATATCCAAAGGATAAACGAAACATGGGGCTTATTATATGAAAACATTGGTGAGATGATAATATCCACCACTAACTGGAAACTCTTAATTCATACGGATTAAAAAATGATGTGCAAATGCAAAGAAGGAACATAAATTATTTCTATATTATCGCATGTTGACTTTGTGTGAAAGTTGAGTTAATTTCAAGATAAATGGGGAAGAGTGTGACAAATTTTGTCAAAAAGCCAATTGCACTTTGATGAGCTCGATCAAATGCTGCATGATGTATTAGGATTCACTATCCCTCGTAAGAAACGTGGTCTAATAAACGTCATTGGAACGGTATCTAAACAATTGTTTGGAACCTTAGATAATGATGACACCAAGCATTATAATAAAATTCTTCAAGAGGTAAAGGATAACCAAAATCATTCAGATAAACTGACAGAAAGCATGTTTTCTGAATTCAAAATTCCTATAAATATTTATAAAATATTTTTAAAAAAATTTATTTATTCTGCTAATTCGAATATGTTGAATATAACAAAATTAATTTAAAAAAAACTAAAAAAACTCGACACTCTGAAAAAATCACGAATTGACTCGATCACAAAAAATATAATTTGTAAAATTTATAATTAAACTTATTTTAGATTCTTGAGATCAATTAAACTCAAGTAAGTAAAGAAGTAATTGGAATTTTTTCAATTCAAAGGTATGGTTTGAAGTTTTTCAGAAAAAAACTCCAATTCACATTTTTCGTGTTTCGGATGGGATTCGAACCTACCCTCGTCAGTGCCCGGCTCGAATACTTGGGCAGACACGCTATCGATTATGCAGTTGAGGCGATGACAATTTCAAAGTTGAAACTTCTTCATCACTTATGTATTTTACTTAAGTTGAATTTTTCCACTGTCATTAGACTCCATATTATGGAAATGTTTTTACAATGCAAAAAATCCCATATATTATAATTAAATTTAAATATTAAAAGCGAGTTGTTATTAAATCTTAAACACAATATTGTGCCTATTCCGTGCACACACATTATAAGTCACAAACCACAAGTCAATTTATAAGACATACGTCATAAGCTATAAGTATTATAACATTACTGAAATGCCTCCATAAGTCGTAAATGATAAGTAAGTTATGTCATAAGAAATCAGTCAAAATTCATAAGTCATGTCATAAATAATAAGGCATAAGTCACAAGTCATGTTATAAGTCATAAGCCATACGTCAAGTCATAAATCATGAGTCATAGGTCATAAGTCACAAGCCATAAGTCAATACCATAAGTCATATTGCAAAATTCATAATTCATGTTATATAAGTCATAAATTAAAATTCATAAGTCATAAGTCATACGTCAAGAGACATAAATCATAATTCATAAGACATAAGTCATGCCATAAATCATACGTCAAAAATCATGACATAAGCCATATGTTATTAGTCATAAATCATAAGTCAAGTCATAAAGCCTGCCTTCCCGCAGGAGGGATCGATTTTGATCGATTATGATCAATGTTGATCTACGGGTCTGACTACCCTGCGTACTCCAGTCCCTGCCATTGACATATGAGTTAGCGTGAGATATCACATACCACTGGCAATGGCAGGAGATGTCATTAGCCAAGATGATATCTTAGGG
Organism: Diogma glabrata; assembly: GCA_963693315.1. NCBI lineage: Eukaryota > Metazoa > Arthropoda > Insecta > Diptera > Cylindrotomidae > Diogma > Diogma glabrata. The sequence continues at coordinate 75,236,592 of OY856188.1, forward strand.
TGCTGGCGGACGAACTTTAATTAGTCAACGGCAGCACTTCCAGTCTTAGCTGGGCAGCGTTCCGTAGCGGTACCGCTCATTAGCTCTTCCGAGGAATCGAACCAACACGTAGTTATGTGTGGGCTCTGTGCCTCGATTGAAGTGGTGGGCGGTGCGTCTGGGGTGCGCTGCATCAGCTGGATTATTGGCATTTAGTTTTGTTTTGTTTTCTGCAAATTTCTCACAATTTGTTTTTCACTTATTATTTTGTTATTATTTCTTCATCTTATCATGAAATATTGGCATATGTCATATTTTGTAGTATGATAGGATTTTTTACTTAGTTATGCATTTTAAAATAAAACACAAAAAAATAAAATAAACATTTTGATATATATATGGCAGTACAACCGAAAAAAAATAAGTCTGCAAGTGGTAAAGCAAATTTGCGCAATCCACCCGCCCATAAAGCGGCATGTCCACGGAATTTGCAGGGACAAAACATATATGAATCAATAAAAAATTTTAAAATACATGTTCAAAACATCTGCGGATTGAACGCTAACCATGACCACGTGCAACATCATCTTGAGCACGACAAACCGAACATTCTATTCCTTACAGAAACACAAGTTTCTGAAAATTTTCTCTTTATAGAATCGCTTAATTCCAAATATAGGCTCGAATCAGCTTTCAAACTCCATCAGGGCGTATGCGCATTCATTCATGAGAGTGTTGCGTACACGCGCTTTCCAAATTTTGAACTACACGGTGACGGCTTCAATACAATGGTTTTAAAGATTTGTCTTCCAGAAATGACTTTTTTTACAATAGCTTTATACCGGTCCCCCAACAAACGTAACCCAAACTTTTTTAATATACTGACAAAAATTATGGACGAGATTAGAGCAAAGTCCCCTAATTGTGAGGTTATCGTTACCGGTGACTTCAACGTCCACAACAAATCATGGTTGGAATTCTCCAAATCGACCGACGATGTTGACAATAGTGGAAAACTGGCAGAAATTTTTGCCGCGTCGCAGGGCCTATTCCAAATTGTAAAAAGCCCGACTTTCACTCCCCGTAATGGCGGTGATAATAGTTTTCTACTAGATCTCTATCTTACCACAATGCCAGATATTACGAGTGTCGATGTTGCGAAAGGTAGTATTGGAAATTCTGATCATTATTTAATCTCATCAGTTATCAAAACCGATTTACTTAAAACTACAGCTCCCAAACCCCGTAAAATATTTCACTACTCAAAAATGGATAAGAGTGGTCTTCAAAATTTTTTCCATGGTTTCCCTTTCGACCGTCATTGTTTTTACACTGACAATGTAAATGTTTCTGCTCAAAACTTTACAGAAACCATCCAATTTGCTATAAATAAATTTGTCCCTTTCTCCATAGTAAAACCCAAACAAAAATACTTGTATTCGAAAGCTGCCAAAACGGCACTTAGAAACAAACGTAGATCATTTAATATTTGGATTCATAACAAAACTCCCACTAATCGATCCCAATATCTAAAGGCCAACAAAATATCTAATCAGATTATCTCAAACGAAAAGTCCGAAATTGACAGAGCGAAAGCCTCAAAACTTACGTCTATGTCTGTTTCTGACAAGAGTTTCTACAGTGCCATTAATTCTTTAAATTCTGGTACAAAATTTTCTATTCCCCCTATTATTGATGGTGATTTAATCGTCAATGATCCCGCAAGAAAAGCTAACTTGTTCGCTGAACGCTTTGCTCTGAACTCCACTGTTTTGGAAACTCCTAAAGAAATACCCCAAATCCAGTCTTCAGGAGTTAATATGAATGAACTTCACTTCAAACCCAAAATAGTCGCTAAACTTTTAAAGGGGTTAAACATCAACAAAGCATCAGGAATGGACAATATTCCTCCCATTATTTTAAAAACCTTTTCCAAAGAACTTGCACCAACTTTAACTAAAATATTCTACCAATCCTACAAATCTGGTATATTTCCCTCGTGCTGGAAGTTGGCAAATGTCCAGCCCGTCCCCAAAAAGGGACCAAAATCCGATATCTCAAATTATAGGCCAATAGCTTTACTATCGGTCCTATCCAAAGTCTATGAGCATTATATTAATACACATATTTCAAAATTTCTGGAAGAAAATCATTTAATATCCGACAGCCAATACGGTTTTCGAAACAAAAGATCAACTACCGATCTATTAAACTATGTAGCGCATTGTTGGAACAGCATACTTGATAAAGGTGGTGAAACATACGTTATCGCTTTAGACATCTCCAAGGCATTCGATCGAGTCTGGCATGCCAACTTAATCAACAAGCTCGTTGCGTACGGTTTTCATCCCAATGTTGTGAAGCTGATTCAAAATTTTCTATCCGACCGATACATTTCGGTAACCTTAGACGGATATTCTTCTGAGTCTAAACTAATTAACGCTGGTGTACCGCAAGGCTCAGTATTGTCCCCAACCCTATTTTTGATTTATATCAACGAATTGTTGAAAATCACCAGCAACCCAATAAATAGTTTTGCAGATGATAGTACTCTGCACAAGTCGTTCGAGCCCCTTCCTTCAAAAGGTAAAATGCACGAACGAATTAATCCTGCCCGGAGAGACGCTGCCATAAACGTGAACAAAGACCTGAATAAAGTCGCCGACTGGGGTGACCAAAACCTTGTCAATTTCAACTCCACCAAAACACAGCTGTTGATTGTTTCCAGATTAAAGACCGAGTTCCCCAAAGATATTTTATTTAGTATGTGTGATGAACCAATAGGTGAATGTAAAAACATTCGTTTATTGGGTGTCACAGTTTCAAATGACCTACTCTGGAACGATCATGTAATGGCGATGGCAAAAAGCGCGTCTAAAAAACTCGGCCTCCTAAATAGATGCAAAAAATTTTTCACTCCATACCAATTGCTCCATGTTTATAAGTCCTATATTCGTCCCTGTATGGAGTACTGCTGTCAAGTTTGGGGTGCTGCCTCTGTTTCCATCTTGGCCCTCTTGGACTCTGTTCAAAAGCGAGCTATACGAATTGTAGGTGATCGAACTTTGACATCACAACTTGATTCCCTACAACATCGTCGCACTGTTGCTGACCTCGTTGTTTTTTACAAATATCGTCATCAGCAGTGCTCAGATGAAATCAGCGGCATCATGCCCCAAACTTATTCTTACCTCCGTTCCACTCGGCAATCGGCTGCCGCAACCAGTGAAACGGTAAAGATCCCGCGCTGTCATACTGGCAGATCGCAGAGAGACTTCTTTGTCCGAACTGCGTACAAATGGAATAGTTTGCCGGAACACTTAGTCTCAGGTGGCTTCAACCCACAGATGTTTAAAAAAAGCGTTAATCTACACCTCAGAACGCCAGTTGTTGTGGGACCCAGGTCTAGACCTAGGTCTTAAAAGGTATTTATGTGTTGTTGTGACACATATTCTAAACCCTATTACACAACACATTTTATTAAAAAAAAAAAAAAAAAAAAAGTCATAAAGCATGATCCAGTAATGATTCATTAGTCATAAGTCGAAAGTCATAAGCTGCCACAACCATACTCAAATCACACTCGCGTACACTAGTCGAGTTAAACATTTTTTTCATTGGTGAGACAGAATGTTGAATAACTAATACTAAATGAAGCCTAACTTACCCAATATAGTCTCCTCTTTACAAGGTCCAATGATAAACCATTCGGCCATTTAACATCATATGTGACTATAGCCGTTCTATGCGATCCATCCATACCAGCTTTTTCAATCTTTGATGTTGTTCCCCAATCGCTCCAATACATCCAACCTTCAATCGGATCTAATGCTATCGCTCTTGGAATTTCAATTGCGTCAGTTATAATCTCCTTTTGCATATTTCCATCAAAATTTGTCAACTCAATTGATGATTTTAATGTATTTGTAAAATATAAATGATTATAAATCCAATCAACCGCTAACCCATCTGAAGTTATTTTTTGGTTTTGTACTACAATCGTTTTATCATTTCCTTCATCAATTGGGGCTCTAAAATTAAACAAAAAATAAATTAACTAAATCAATCCAAATTTATAGTTTTGAATGTTTTACTTATAAATTCGTTGTTCGGAAACATCACTCCAAAATATCATTCCAGTTCGGAATACATAATCCAATGCAGTTGCTGATTTTGTATCATTTACAATCGATGTCATTTCACGATGATCCAATGATATTTTACGAATATCATGACGTCTTGCAAACAGTAATGATGCATGTCCTTCAGTTGCTTTACATCTTGTATGATCCCGAGGATCACGTAAATAGCCTGCCTCACATTCACACTGCAAGAACAAAATCAAGAGATCAATCAACGTGTCCTTTTCTTTCATATTTTGATAAAAATAATTTAATTTTCTTTACTTAGGATAACATATCCTATTTAACTTTATTCCTTTTTTTTCTAAATGGAACTTTCATTACATTTTTTATCAAAAATTTATAGACCAAAAAGATATTTTTTTTAATAATAATATTATAATCAAAAAGGATATCTACAAACTTAAAAAAAAATAAACAAAAGAAAAGGATACCAAAATAAAAAATTTAAATATTAAAATTCCAAACTATAATAAATATAAAATTAAAATATATTTTTAGGTAGGATAATTTTTTATAGGTGGGGGATATAATGTAGTGGAACGAAGGTGTGTTATGGTAGGAATATTTTTACATAGGTAATTTAAATGTAATTCTCTTGTTGGTTTTAGTTTGTTTTTATTTCAAAATATAAATATAATAAAGAAAGTGGAAGAGATAAAAATCTTAAGAAGGATTATGTTAAATGTTTTAATTGTTTTATTTAAATTATTTAATTATGCAAGATGGAATTAAATGTTAGTTTAATGGATAAGATTTCTTAGAGGAATAATTAAAGAGATGTTCTATAATTATAATATTCGCCTACAATACTCATTTCATATTAACACCAGCAGAAAAAAAAGAGAAAATCAATACTAATTTTTTGTTTTCTTACTTTTCTTTGAAATTTCCCATCAAATGGATCCTAATTATTTTTTTTTAATAACTTTCGTGTTCATTCTTTCTGAATTACGATTGTAATTAAAAGATAGAAATGAGATAACTTAACATAGAAATAAGTTGAGTTAAGAATTTTAAATATGTTGATTAAGAAAATTGTGTTTTTTTTGTGAGTGGTAATGAAAAAAATTGTCACATAAATGAAGAAAATTTTCTTTTTAATTATTTTGTATTATTTTTAATGTAGTAATTTCCCCTCTTTTTGACAATTTTATTTATTTTTTATCAAAAGAATGCCATTGATTTTAATTACTTTGGTTACATCAAATATAATGAGATAGGAAAATGATTGCGGAATATGTTCGAAAAATGTTGATATATGAAATATGATAAATGGTAGTTTGAAGTAAATGGTGGTTTTTAAAAAGCCTGGGTGGGTGCTTAAGCAGTTTTCATACAATTCAAAATGATTCCATTTTTAAGAGGAATTTCCAGATGAAAAAATATAAGAGCAATTTCACGAAGATTCAACAACGTTTTGACTTGACCCCTTTTAATTTTGATTATTTTTTGTTTAGAGATAGTCTTTGATAAATAAAAAGTACAAGTTCTCTTAGAATTTTTTTTTTCGACCAGGGGTCTTCACAGGGTGCCCCTCAATTTTTGTTATTTTGTGATGTGAGTGCATTTTGACGAGCGATTGTAGAAAAACTACTCAATCGATTTTCATAAATGATATGTCGTTGAATAGGTATTAGAACAAAGTTTTTAAAAATGTACACTGTTAATTTTTTGAAATAATTTTTAACGGTGTAACATAAGAAAAAAATGGTGTAATTGAAAAAAAGATGGCATAGCCTTTTTTTTTTTTTTTAACTAAGTTGAAGCTTATTTTATATCTAACCACTTGTGAAAGTTTAGGCGATGTAATATTTTTTGTTTTAGAGATAAAATTCGTTGTGCATATGACTGTCGGGAATCAGTTTTTTTTGTTCTGAAGGAAAATTATATAAATGGCGATTTTTAGATTTAGATTTTTTTTATGTTAAATATCAAATATTTTATTATTAAATGAACTTTTTAAAAAGCAATTTCAGTCAAGTTCAGCAAAATTTTGCGACCTTTTCACTCGACCCTTTTTGATTTGGTTTATTTTTAGTTTATAGATAGCCTTTGATAAATGAAAAATATGGCTTCAAGTAGAATTTTTTTAAATATAGACCAAAATAAACCAAATTAAAAAGGGTCGAGTCAAAATGTCGCAAAATTTTGCTGAACTTGACTGAAATTGCTTTTTAAAAAGTTCATTTAATAATAAAATATTTGATATTTAACATAAAAAAAAAATCTGAATCTAAAAATCGCCATTTTTATAATTTTCCTTCAGAACAAAAAAAACTGATTCCCGACAGTCATATGCACAACGAATTTTATCTCTAAAACAAAAAATATCACATCGCCTAAACTTTCACAAGTGGTTAGATATAAAATAAGCTTCAATTTAGTTAAAAAAAAAAACGCTATGCCATCTTTTTTTCAATTACACCATTTTTCTCTTATGCTACACCGTTAAAAATTATTTCAAAAAATTAACAGTGTATATTTTTAAAAACTTTGTTCTAATACCTATTCAACGACATATCATTTATGAAAATCGATTGAGTAGTTTTTCTACAATCGCTCGTCAAAATGCACTCACATCACAAAATAACAAAAATTGAGGGGCACCCTGTGAAGACCCCTGGTCGAAAAAAAAAATTCTAAGAGAACTTGTATTTTTTATTTATCAAAGACTATCTATAAACAAAAAATAATCAAAATTAAAAGGGGTCAAGTCAAAACGTTGTTGAATCTTCGTGAAATTGCTCATAAAGAAATAGATTTTTTAATTAAGAATTAGGTGTGAAGTTAAACTTTTGGATCTTGAACAGCGTTTCTCATGAAAACACGATGCTCGAACATTCGTAATTTTTATAGGTGAGCTATAGGTGAGCTTAAATAAAACAAGCTTTAACGTAGACGAATATTATTTTTTTTGTTCTAATTGGGATCACAATTAAGTGATTACATCTTCCCCTGTAAACACAGGACTGAGCTTCAGGCTACTGTAAGGGTCATAGGTAGCGGATAGTGAACGGCCTACATACAGTTATTTTGAATGTAGATGAACTGTGAATACGCGTATGAGCAGCCTCCGACCAAGAAAACAACACAATCAAATCCAAGAGCGTATGTCCCACAGTGGGCGACTTACTGGTCAGCGTCTGTCTTCATTTAGAAGCGGTTGTTTATTTTCAGCTGGCAATAGGTGTAAAATGCTAAAAGAAGAAAACTCCGAAAATAACTCACCGCATCGAGAGTATTTTCCCAAGTAACAATTTCAGTCTTATATAAGCTCTCACAGTGCTCTAGAGCTAAACTTTAGAGCTGATAGCTTTATATTTTGCTGAAGTAGCGCTGCCACAGCTCTAACAGAGCTGTTATGATGCAAAATTTGCTACTTTTACAGCTTATTTCTCCTTCAGATAACTCTAAACAAGTGGTTCAATAATATATAGTAGAGCTATTTTAGCTATATAACAGCTGTGTGTTAGAGTTTTTAAGAGTTACTATCAGGATTAATTTTGACGTTTTCTTTTGAAAACAAATACAAATAGATTCTTTTAATAAAACTTTTTAATTATAAAACTAATACATATTCGACATGGTTCCAAAATATGTTGGTGTTAAGTTTTCTCTCAACTTTTATATATTATATGTCGCGGAAATAAATTAAATAATATTTTAAATAAATAATATAATTATGATTTTTTGAATATGTATGAGAATTTTAGGTGCCAATTAATTTTTATGGTAAAACCTGATAATATAAGACCCACATTTCAATGCGCCCTTAGTAAATATTGTATAATTTCTGGAAAATAAAATAATTGTTTTACAATTATGAATTTTTTGTAGCATTTTTTGACAGTTTCAGGTTATGTCAAATGAATTTATTTTGGGGAATTTATTTTTAAAATTTAAAACTTATTCTAAGTTATAAATGGTCGTCAACAAAAATCCAGTTATCGTAATACGTGATAAATTCAAAATACATAGTATCAGTATACAAGTAAAGTATCAAGTATCAGTCTACAAAGTAAAAGAACCACTAGCAACATATGTACTTTTTTAGAGCTTTAGTACAGCGTCACGATACTTATAGCTCTAAGAATTGTTACTTGGGTTAGAATCAAACCTTTTGGTGCAGGGAATAGGAGCCCCAGTACCGGCGACTGTAGGGAGCTTGATCCTCTATGCACATCCGCTGGATTGTAAGCAAATAATTATAAACTGGTGCCCAACTTGCATGCTATGCCATCTACAACGAGAAACGCAACTCAAAACATTACCGAGCTCCCGGACTTAGGTTTGTCGAAAAGGAACAGCAACGTCAGTGAATCACCCTTAAACGTCACCACGACGACAGTTATCCCAAAACAACTAGCGATCGTGATACCAGTAGGAGGTAGGCAGGGTATCAATAATGGCACCAATATGGTTGGTTGTAAATTCAACATCTGCAAAAAATGATGTCAAACACACGTTCTATAAACCAAACGTTTAGGAACCTTTTTCACGACATTCCAGATTTGCACAAATCTGCTTTGAATGACGTCACTGTTGTCCAAGGCGTCAGGCTACAGGTGAACAAAGTGTACCAGAATTCATCGTCCTTAAAAGCAACTAGGAGGAATAGGACATAAATCGAAAGTTTATTTTTGTTAATTGATTGGATTGTTGTATATATATGTTTTGATTGATTTTTTGTATCCAAATATATATATTCAATTATATTTTAAATAAAAAACATATTCATTTAAAATAAATTAAAATATTTTATTCCGACTAGTTTCGGCAGTACTGGTTGAAAGCCATTTTCAAGGAAAAAAAATTATTAAATGTATGTATAACTTAAAAAAAAAAACATTTAATAAAAAAAAATATAAATTAAATTGTCACCAAAGAATTAAATATTCTTATATATAATAAGAGTATTTGTTTTTTATGTTTTTTTTTTTTTTTTTTTTTTTCATAAAAAACAAATACTCTTATTATATATAAGAATATTTAATTCTTTGGTGACAATTTAATTTATATTTTTTTTTTATTAAATGTTTTTTTTTTTTAAGTTATACATACATTTAATAATTTTTTTTCCTTGAAAATGGCTTTCAACCAGTACTGCCGAAACTAGTCGGAATAAAATATTTTAATTTATTTTAAATGAATATGTTTTTTATTTAAAATATAATTGAATATATATATTTGGATACAAAAAATCAATCAAAACATATATAAATCGAAAGATTACAAACAGCATCAAAAATGTTCCCTTTCCGAATTGTGCCCTTAATGGTTAAGTGTATCCAGATAAATCTTAACCACTGCGAGGCGGCATATGACCTAATGACATAGACCGCGTCATGGACCTGCAATGCTCTTTCTTTTGAACGCAGATCTAGTCGTCAGCATGACGATTTCATCTATTCTTATTCATAATTTTTTAATTTATATACCAAAATCATTTTAATGCTTGGAACGTGGAATAGGAAAGTAAACGTACTAACCCTAAAGGTAGGGTATTACTTTAGGGATTTGGCAGGCTAGATCTGGTACTGCTCAACCATGGTACCACGAAAACATTTAGTAAAGGAGAAGCAGGTTCAATTACCTATATCACTTTTGCAAGTAGGACACTCCCCAGAGGAGCATAATGGAGGGTGTCTGACTTGTATACCAATAGAGATTATCGTGCTATTATATGTGAAACCCAAGAAAGGCGCCAAGTAGGTAAAGCGGAAGGCGCAGCAAAATGGGTGGAAAATCAAAGAGTTGGACAGGGAGATTCTGCACTACCTGGTGGAAAGTATGCTAATACCGGAGACTAGTACTAATATAGGACCAAGATAGGTGTTCTGCACCATTGTGCCCAAATATAATGGCTGAAATTGTGTCTGGTTTTATTCCACACCACAGTGATGATAACTCAATTTCGGCTGTCACCACTGAGGAGGTCTTTAATACGTTGCTCAGATTATTCGTTAATAGCACGCTTAGTTAGTCTAGACGGCATCCCAAATACCGTTTTAAAAACAGCGATAAAGAAGAAGCGAATGAATTTCGAAAATCTTCGAATGGAAGCATCAACGCATTGTATACCAAAACCTTGGCCTTGTATTATACCAAAAGATGACAAACCACCAGAAGAACCCTCGCCTTACCGCCCAATGTACATGTTGGACACAACTGGAAAGATCTTTGAGAGAATTATTGGTACTTGACTATAGCAATATGCTGAATGCGAGTGGAACCTTTCTGACTGGCAGTTTGGTTTCAGAAAGAAACGCTCTACCATTAATTCAATCTCTACAGTATATGAGATAGCGCATAGCGCATTGAGTGGTAAACGATGGCTGGAGGGTGAAAAACCGTATTGTACGGTTGTTACCCTGGATGTTACAAATGGCTTTAACTCTGCCAACGGGAACCAAATCCTGAGGGCCCTAGACAAACTGCACGTCCCTAACTACCTGCTACGTAATAACTAGTTACTTCACCGGAAGAACTCTGGTTTATGATACCGAAGCAGTTCCTAAGAAGTACAATATAACAAGAGGAGTACCCCAAGGATCGGTCTTTGAACCACTGTTATGGAAAACCATGTACAATGTTGTTCTCGGAGTACGTGTGTCGGAACAAACAACGATTGTCGGCTATGCAGATGAAATTGCTATAGTTGTTGTAGTCAAGAACATCACGGATATTACTAGTAACTGTAACCCGACCATAACCAGCGTTAGAGTATGGCTGAACACTACAGGACAAGAGTTTGCCGATAACAAAACAGGAGTTGTCTTAATGAGAAGCAGAAAAGTGGTAAAAAGTATCGATATTCAGGTTGGTGGACAGATCATAACATCTGGCCAGCACCTGCAGTATCTTGGAGTCGCGGCATTTATACGGCACCCATATGGGTCTCAGCGGTGAAAAGGACATCTTATGTTAGACCTATCAAAACGACCTATAGACTGGCATCGTTGCGCACATACATTTCTTTTTACACGATGTCTGATGTGGCTGTAAATGTTATTGCGAGGATAGGATGCCGATCGATATTGCAGCAAAAGAGGTATCGGCTCTGCATATAGCAACACAAGATGATAGTGACCGACAAACACGCAAAAACTTCATCAAAGACAGTCATATAGAATGGCAAGAAAAATGGGAAGCTTTAGGGAAAAACTAAAAGCATGGACAACAAGGGAACACGGTCACCTCAATAATTATTTGACACAGATGATCTCAGGCCATGGATGTTTCCGTGAGTACTAATACAAGTATAAGCACGTAACGGACCAAAACTATCTTTACTGTGAGAGAACGAGAACGCAGAGCACTTACTAATCGAATGCCGAAGGTTTGCAAACCCACGAAGACTTTTTGATCAGCATATGGGAGAGTCAATCACTCCGCATAACCTCATAAAATTTATGCTGAGCTCATAAGACATTTGGAACATAGCGAATGAGATCTCCCAAGTGTGATGAAACGACTGAGACAAGACGAACGAAGAACAGTCATGCTCAACACTACGCAGAAACACCACAACAACACAACATTATAATAATCGAGAAAGTACTAACCTCAACCCCTGCCCTGCGAAGGAATACCTTAACTGGTGGTACCGCAGGAATACAACAGGATCACGAGCAAGGGAGATGTTTTTACCCGGTAAGAATCCGCGGTCGCAGATAATTTTGCGGCAATCACCGTGCATTAATTGTGCATGTTACAAAATTCCCATGCACAAATTTTCGCATAATCCATAGCATGCACATGATGTAAACCATAACGTGCACATATATCCACGACATGTCGCATGTTTTATGAATAATAAGAACGAAGCGAAACGAAATTTATTTAACGTTAGTAATAATAAACGAAAGAATAAAAAAAATTGAGAATAAAACGGTATTTTATATTTTATAAAATTACTGGTTTCATTTAACTTTATGATGACTTTCATATTAGTTAATTGATAAATTTTCGATGATGGAATAAACCCAAAAAACAAACGTCCATTTGAATAATTGTATTTTTTTTTCATATTTTTTGATTGATATGTTTCAGACCAGTTTACTGATATTTACATTTATTGCTTTTTATTATATTAAGAAAATTGTGGCCTAAATAAAATTAATATTATTTTTTTATGTAAGTCAAATATTTCAGGTTTTAGAATTCTGATTTTTCCATTTAAAATGTATCGTTATTTTTAACACAAAATGGCTACAAATAACTCAAAAACTTCATTTGTCGTAGTTACAAAAAATATTAATCTATTAACAATTCATAACGTATCAGAAGATCCTAGTCATAACAGTCATACATCAAATATTTTTTGCCCGATTTTTATGCCCTAAAATTCTATGCATATTCATATGTGTTTACATGATTAAAAAATGTTAAATTTAAACAAATATGTATGACGTTAGCACTTAAATAATTTTAAATATGGGTTGCCAATAATAGCTAGTAGCGTATTGAACAGTGGTCGACCTATCTTATCTGTTTGAGCAGTGTTTTTCCAATTTGAGGTTTCTCAGAAACGTAAACTCATTTTGATTGTTTGTTCTTTATCATTCTATTAATGAAAAAACTTTTCTCCCTTATATAAGGATATTACTAATTAATTGTTTATTAGAAAAATGAATTTCATATTTGCCGTCTATTAAATTATTCAAGTAAATAAAAATAAAAACCTTATATGATATAACGTTAAAAGTTTCAACAGTAAACTTTCTAAGAAAAACATGGTCTAAGTGTATTAATGATATTAATGTTCTTCCTAAAAATAATGTTAATTATTTTGGTTACCATACGAATTCGTTAATTTAATATTTTTCCTTTCACCGAATCATTTACGAGCACTGTTAAAATTTAACAAACACAAAAAAACAAAAAGCAAAATTTAACGATGTTTGGTTGAACGAATTTTATTAACAAGCTTTTACTAAGAAATTAATGTTAGGGTTAACTGTTTGCTTAAAAATATGAAAATTTAAAGAAAAAAAAATCGTAGGTTTACTGACGTAAGAATGAAACCTATGCAAACATTGCAAGCTGAACTTCATCGATTTTCATCTCTCTGAATTTTATCGTCCTAATCTTTTTCATTTATTATATTAAATAATTACACTCGAACTTTACGATACAACATAGGTCTAAGAAAACATAAAAAAAATCTTTTCGTTTTAAATAAAAATTACGAAAATAAGGATCATTTTTGTCGACAAAAGAAAAAGTTTTCTTTCAATTGACTCAAGAAAATCTACTTTGTATTTTTATAGTCAGTCTTGAACCTTTTTTTACTTTCTCCTCACTTCGCAACTTTATCATTTTAGTTTTAATCTTCAATAATAAAGATGAAAAGAAAGATTAAAATGACTTTAAAGATTAAATAAATAGTTTTAAGTAATGTATATATCTTATCTATTTAAATAAAATAAAGAAATGTAATACAGGATGTTTTAAGGGAAGGTTTTCATCGTTGTTTCAAGGCCATTTTGTAATAAATGAGTTTAGACACTTTATACAAAACAGTGGTATTAATGTGGAAAATTTATAGTATAGGAAAAGAATCTCTCTGGAGGCAACAGAAAATAAATTCAAATTATTCATTAGTTACCATCCATTCAAGGAATCGTTGGCCCTTTCCTTATTGATGATAAACGTTGCGTAACCGTATCTGTTAATAACGGATATTATCGTCGAAAAGACGGTTAAACTTCATAAACAGCCTAACAGCCTGATAAAACATTTATTAGTATGTATTAAACTAATCTTTCATTTGCTATACAATTCTATGTATAGAAAAATATTGGCGACGCTGATGAGGTTGACTTCACCACAACTCTGGAAACAAAATGTTCTAAATAAAGAGTGAGTTTTTTTTATCCATCAAATTTTGCAATCAATGGCTAAGTGTTATTATAGATTTAGCGTCGTTCTAATTATAAAAACAGGTGCTCCGGTGACCCCACCACTTTACCCATTATCGCTCAAAAGCTTATGAATTATTACTTCGGTCTGAAAGACCTAAGTATTACATTCATGAGCTCAACGTGAAATTCTTACTCCCACTTTTTTTGGCATTTCTCGACGTTTTAGGACCTACTGATTCTAAGAAAGCAAAAAAAAATTGTATGTCTGTCTGTAGGCCGGCCGGCCGTCATTACCTACGCTGCAGGGAAAACCGCTGGAGGGATTTCAAAATTTTTTTTCTAAAAATAGGTATACTCAAGGGACAGGTCCGAAAGGACGCTGCGTTCGATAACTGTACCAGAAGTGTGTCAAAAAAAAATCAATAAGTGTGTCAAAAATAGCAAATTTTCATATTTTTGGCTTGAAAAACGTTCATTTTAAGTGATTACGAGTAGGAACATTGAATTTGGAGAAATCTTAATGGTAGGGATTGGTATGTGAGATCAAAAACTAGATTATTGCATTACAACTTTGTCAAAAAAATGTTGTCAAGTGTGTCAAAAGAAAGGTTGTTATTTTTTTTTTACCCAATTTTTTTAGAAAAAAATAAAATTAATAGTTTGTATGACATGAAAATTTATTATTGTTATAGAGAATTATGGCATTATAAGTTTGTCAAAAAAATAATGTCAAGTGTGTCAAAAAATGATTTCATTTATTTTTTTAGTCAATTTTTTGGAAAAAAAAATGTAGCTGTTTTTATGACGAAATGTAATGGAAAATGAAGTTGGACATGGAATTTTTTGAATTTGTTATAGTTTTTGAAATATTTTTGGAATTTTGAAAAAAGTTTGTATTTTTGATTTTGTAATAATTTTTGCAATATTTTTAGAATTTTGGTAAAAAGTTTTAATTTTTGATTTTGTAAGAATTTTTGGAATATTTCTAGAATTTTGAAAAATTTTTAATTTTTGGTTTTATTATAATTTTCGGAATTTTGAAAAAATTTTCAATTTTTGATTTTGTAATAATTTTTGCAATATTTTTAGAATTTTGGAAAAAGTTTGAATTTTTAAGAATTTTTGGAATATTATTGGGATTTAGAAAAAGTTTAAATATTTGATTTTACTCTAATTTTTGATATATTTTTGGAATTTTGAAAAAAGATTGATTTTATTTGATTTAACAATATTTTCGAAATTTTGATTATAATTTTCCGGCAGCGTATTGATGTTTCGTGTTAGTTTTGTAATAAATTTCTAAACAGAGATAAAAAAGTACTTGTACTTTAACAAAGAGTTATGTTTGATATACATCGCTGCCCAAAACTAAAAACCATGTCCTCATAAAAGTTTTTTGCCGAAAACTATATCAAAATCCTTAACCCAGACCGAAGTCTTGATATCTCAGAGCTGTGAAATTTCAGCCTCTCCATATTTTTTGGCTTAAAAAACTTTCATTTTAAGTGATTACGAGTAGGAACATTAAATTTGGAGAAATCTTGATGGTAGAGATTGGTATGTGAGATCAAAAACTAGATTATTGCATTATAACTTTGTCAAAAAAATGATGTCAAGTGTGTCAAAAGAAAGATTTTTATTTATTTTTTCACCCAATTTTTTGGAAAAAAATAAAATTGTTTGTTTAAAATGAAATTTTATCATTTTTATTGAGAATTATGGCATTATAAGTTTGTCAAAAAAATGTTGTCAAGTGTGTCAAAAGAAAGGTTTTTATTTATTTTTTACCCAATTTTTTTAGAAAAAAAAAATTAATAGTTTTTATGACATAAAATTTTATTATTATTATAGAGAATTACGGCATTATAAGTTTGCAAAAAAAATAATGTCAAGTGTGTCAAAAAATGATTTCATTTATTTTTTTAGCCAATTTTTTGGGAAAATACATGTAGCTGTTTTTATGACGTAAATGTAATTGAAAATGAAATTGGACATGGAAATTTTTGAATTTGTTATAGTTTTTGAAATATTTTTGGAATTTTGAAAAAGTTTGTATTTTTGATTTTGTAATAATTTTTGCCATATTTTTAGAATTTCGGGAAAAGTTTTAATTTTTAATTTTGTAAGAATTTTTGGAATATTTCTAAAATTTTGAAAAAATTAAATTAAATTAATTAAAAAATTAAATTAATTAAAACTTTTTTAATTAATTTAATAAAACAATAGGTTGTATTGTTTTTTGGAGCAAGTATGGATATGGATTCGTCAATATTAGTGACCTTACGAGATACCAAAACAAAAGTAGATAGGGTATTCACAATTAACAGCCATCAGAAAAATCCAATACATGTTCTTGAAATATGTAGAAAATATATTGCTTTTCGTATTGCTTTGAATAGTTCCAGTCAAGGACATAAACGGTTTTTCATAACGTATAAGAACAAAAGATGTTTTTGTCAACGTGTATGCCTATTCCAGCATTTCCCTGTGCATAGGGAATTGAGAAAAAATTGCAATAAATGAAATTTTTTTATAATACAAATTTGTTATTTTTCGCGACACGGAATACTAGTTATGAAAAAATTGAAATAATTTTTTTCTCAATTCCTATTTCACGGTGTACCGGAATAGGGATGCTGTTGGAAACCTGCCTGCTCCATCGGAATCGCCCGCTCCATCTTCCGCATCTTTACTTGGTGATGCAGGTGCGTCCATTAACGTGCTTAAAAGACATGGTGGATGAAAATCCACAATAGTGACAGAGGGATACGTGGAAAGTTTCTTAAATAATAAGAATAGAGTATCTGAACAAATTCTATCAATTAAAAAATGGACAACTGCATGTTTCTTGCGAAATAAATAAGTGTACTTCAAATATTGTTCCCCTTGAGGCAGATAGTATTAAATTTTCACCTGAAACAAACCAAGAAGTATTTACAAGTTCTACAATTAAGCTGGTTCATCCATTATTCAATATATAGAATTGCAATAACTGTACCATTAATTTTGATATTTTTTGTATTAAATTTCTAGATATTACGATGTGTGAATTCATAGGATGAGAGAATATTTCGTCAACATCTAAGTCAACATTCTAATCAACATCCTAAGTCACGAGTGTAAAGTCATTATTGATTGTTGCCAATCAATGCGAAACTTAATATCTGACGTAAAGTCAATATGTTGTTATATTTTTGGTTAGAAAATATAGATAAATGAAAAGTTATTTCGAATTGCAAAATTCAAGTGATTTCCAATATGTACTTAAGCTTAATTGTTCACAAAAACCAATCCGAAATTAAAAATTCCCCTAATGTTGTCTATATTTCCTAACCAAAAATATAACAACATATTGACTTTATGTCAGATATTAAGTTTCGCATTGATTGGCAACAATCAATAATGACTTTACACTCGTGACTTAGGATGTTGATTAGAATGTTGACTTAGATGTTGACGAAATATTCTCTCATCCTATGAATTCACACATCGTAATATCTAGAAATTTAATACAAAAAATATCAAAAGAAATACAATTTTCAATATGTAATCATAGATGAAAAATTCAACTTAAGTAAATACGAAAAATGATGAAGTTTCAATTTAGAAATTATCTGAACATCAAAATTAAAATATGTTTCGTCATCGCCGCTTTGGCTAAGTTGTGTAAGACACATGGGATTTGAACAATGTGTCTCTGATGAATGTAATTCGAATCCTAACACGAAACACAACAAAATTTTTTCTAAAGGAATTTTAGAGAAAATGAAAAGTTATTTCGAATTGCAAAATTCAAGTGATTTCCAATATGTACTTAAGCTTAATTGTTCACAAAAACCAATCCTGTACCATTAATGTTAATTTTCGTACGAAATAAATTGGATTTTTTTTTTGCAGGGGAAATACAATTTTGCGTCTATAAATCTACATTTAGATTTACTCAAATTGAGTTTAATGAAATATTTAAGATTCCCAACGTAACCGTCATATTAATATTCTTAAGATTAAGATTCTTAATAATAAACGAATAAAAACATTGAGTGCATCAAAATTTGCCAAAGTTTCGTTTCGTACCTCTACAAGTAGGTTAATATATTTAAATTTAAATAAATAATCTCTACAATCGATTAAACTCACAGCGCCTTACGATGAATTAATTAATTAACTAATTAATTCGAAAAAAGAACCAATCTCGAAAAATCTATTTTCAGTTCAATGGAACATTTTCCATCTTTTTGGTTGGCGGCAAAAAGTAGAAATAAACCTTCTTTTTATACGGACTTTTGAGCTGTAAACAACAACATAAAAATCTCATATATATTAAAATTATTCGAAAATATAAGTGTGTGCTCGTTAGGAGAATATCAAAACGATATTGTTAATATTTTTGGTAATATTTTAAGATATTAAGTATTTTCTGAAATATAAATTGGGATTGATCAAAATAACATAAAGTGTTCATAATCACTTGTACATATAAAGAATATATTTCATCATTGGTGACCCCGACGTGATGCTATCAGTTATACTATCAGTATAATACATCGCAGACAATTATAGACATTACAGTTTGATGTACAGTAGAATTTCTAGTAAATTATGATCAATTACAAAAAACGGGTATTATATTAGTGATTGCATAATAAAAAAGTCCAAGCGGCTAAAAATAGGTATCCACTCAAAATAGGTAGATTTCTTGGCCAGAAAGATGCATCATGTTAGTTTCAAATTAAACCAGAACTACCATTCGTAATTTCTCTAATTCGAAATAATTTTTTGCCAAAAATTTCGAAAGGAAGTATATTATATAGCAGTTGCTTGAGGAATTTTCCAAAAAATTATGAGAATTTATCACAGAACGAGGGGAATTCGTTTAGAAAATGTTTTGCCATTTTTCATTTCTTTATATATTTTTATGAATTATACATCTGGCCTACTGCGATATCAGCTAATTATTTCATAATTATTTGATAGTTAACTGATATCAACTATACATATATTAACCGAAACTACTTGATCTATGTAATTCAGAGACAGTTTTTGTTAATTTGGTTAAAAACAGTTATAACATATCAAGTCCACCCAAAACAAATGAGCGTATGTAGATTCAAACACAATTACAATATTACCACGTCACGTATTATTTATAATCAAAAACTACCAAACAATTTTTATTCCAAAAACGCTAAAAACTAAATTCGTTGTAAAAAATAAAATAAAATCAGGCATAGTTGATTGATACATATTACATCTAAAACATTTCCAAATTTCCAACGAAAATATTTTATTTAAACTCATAAGAACATAGTAACTAAACCCTAATTTTTATTTAAGTTATTCTCACGATCCGGATAACAAAATAACTAATTACAAACGTCTTATGGAAATCTTATTGGAATCGTGTGGATAACGCTACTTTGTATAAGGTTAGATGAGTTTAAACAAAAAAAAACGCAAAGAAAGCATTGCGTTTTGAATTTGCTTTCGTTTTAACAGCCCCAGGGTCTCAACCTCGAAACTTGAAATAATGTTTTAAAATTTTGGTAAGGTTTATGTTGTATCTATATTTGTAAAAGTTATTGAATTTGAGCTTGTTCATGTTCATCTTGATATAGATGATATAGGACACCAAAGTTTATTAAATTTTTAAAACAGCTGATATTTCACAAATCGCAGAGGTCTCCATTTTTAAAAACTGATGTAAATAAGACCAAATATACAAACAAAATTTATTAGGTTGAAATATTACGTTTTAAACAGCCAATACGGAGCACATTAGCTTTGGGTTGAAAAGTCTCTAGCTGCCTAACTACTGCTCGCAGTTTGCTCGTTAACAAGCTTATGAAAACTACAACCTTCGTTCATCTTTTTCCACACATATTTTGGTCTAGTGCAACAAATGCGATCGTGAGAGTGCCGGTAAACTTCGTTACAGATCATTTCGTTGTATTTACATTTATGGGGCATTCCAAGTGAACGGAAACAAACAAACAATTTTTTTTCTTCAAATTTTAGGGAACGATAGTATTCCATCAGAAAAAATTGAACAAAAAAAACATGTCATACATTTCGAAAAATTGATTTAAAAACTTAAGACCCCAAAATAAGGGAGAAAACTGCCCTCAAAAATTTTTTTAAATATCTCTAAGAGAAAAATGCTGACGTACTAATAGTTTTTTTAAAATTGTTTATGCGCATTAAATTGCATACAAAATGAAAAAGTTTGTCGTTCTAGAAAACATTTCAAATTTGTGACCGTCCTAACAGCAAGAAGGTAGGTCAAAAAAACTAAACAAACCCCAAAACTGTTTTCTGATGGAGTACTATTTTTTGTTTGTTTCCGAGAAAAAAATTTTTGTTTGTTCCCGTTCACGTGGAATGCCCCATATAAATTTATTTTTTTGATTTCGGTCTCCGCTTATAACATGTAGTCATACGACACCAAAACTTTTCCGAAATAACGAGATAACGCACATTGTAAAAGGAAGATTTTTATATAAAATCTACCTAATATCGAGCATATATAATTACTTTTTCTAAAATACGAACAATTTTAGAAATTTTTTCTCAGAAGAACCGGATAGTAAGATCGGTATTTTACGGTATGCAAGTCATACTTTAAATTTTTAATTAAAAATCTATATGAGTTATGCGCATGTTTCGAATTTGTAAAAACTTGATGGGTTTTTCATGATAACCGATGTCATGATAATATTAAATTGTTTGTTATGTTATTACGCACTAGTGCGTAATAAATATATTATGAACTAGTGCGAAATATAGCAAACAAAAAACAATAATGAAATGTCCTACATTAAATGACTAGAATTTGTATCATAATTCATAAGTGACACTTTCTATTTTTGATAGCAGAATCAATAATTACCATATATAAGTTTTAACGAAAATAAATTTCGATATGTTTATTCTGTTTATAACTGTATCAAAAATTTTTGTTTCAGACAACTTGGTTTTATTTTGACCCAGTTTAGAGCAGACGATATTTACAGAAAAATTTCGAAAAATTAACTCACAAACAGGTAAATAATTAAAAAATCAATTTAATAAGGTGCATCAAACTAGATACCCAAAGGCTAAGAGCAACTGCATTCAGCATAATTTTTTTTTTTAAAGTATTGATATATCCAGTGGATTTGCTGTTCTTTGAAGGATATATATTTTATATCAATACTTCTTGGTTCTGTAATTCTAATTCAGTAAATCCATATATTGGATTTGACTGGATTCGAACCGTCGAACCTAACAATGTATAGACTAGTGTTTTAACACATTTGACTATACATCGCTAAAATAAATCAAATTTAAATCAAAATCAAAGAATTGGATGGATAAGTGTTATTGACAGAATGCGTACTATGCCAAATCTGGCTGTGGACGTGATGTTGAGCACATCTAACATGTAGAGTATATGGACTCATGGAGGACTGTGTACAAACTATATATGTGACAGGAATGTGGATACACAGGGCGAAATATTCGATATATATACCTAACCTGGAACCTAATATGGAACCTGATCTGATCGGTCCTCTGAACGGTTTAACTTGCCAAGAATTTCCTCTGAAACGATTATGGCCTGTCCGAAAGCTTTGTTGAATACGGCATTAACTGGCAGACAAGCATTTCAGGAAATAAAAATCTAAGTATGGTTTTAAGTTTAGGAACGAAAACTTTTAATTCAATCAATCAATCTGCAATACAATCTGTCAGCAATGCAATCGTATTTCATTAATCGGATAAAAAGTTTTCTGGAATAGTTGTTCAATGAAGACAAAATAGAATATGGCACTATGGATCGTAAATTATGTGTTACAGAGCAAGTTTTGCTTCGTCCAACCTGTCTATTACTATCTAATCTACTCTATGTAACAATTTTTACTAGTGATAAAAAATGTCACAAACCATTTATATATTACATAGACACATTAGTTGTCAATAAGAGCCCGTGGCCTGTAATAATTTTACAATTCAGTTAATTTTCTTGTCTAACTGGAAGACTTAATTTAATCGGTTATTTTATTGTGAGTGATCGAATACTTTTCTAATTTATTAACCATATGGGCTGGGTTTTGACTAGTTAGTAAACCTATTGGTTGTTTTAATAAATAACTAAGTAAACTAAATCTGATTGAGGTTATTAATTTTAGGCAACTATGGGTAGGGTTTTATTTTTGTATATTTAAAACGTGACTACCCTAACTTTAATCTATAACTTTTTAATGATCATTACCAAATATACGAAAAAAGTAATAATAATAACAAAAACATGTTGCCATATATATCTTCTAAGTAATTCTACCAATAAAAAAAAAAGTAAAACAAAAACGTTATGAAAACAATTCACGTTCAAATCGCATTCGTCATTTATCAAACCAAAACACCAAACAACCAACCAAGTCTATTAAATATATAGAAAAATCATACAAACTTTTACTACACCCTAAAAACCGTTCTAGAACCACCGACAACATCCAAAACAAAAAAACAAATAACAAAAGCCATTGCCATAATGATATTTTCTTTTATTTTTTGTGCTTTTTTTTTTGTGTCAAAATTACAGTTTTTACTTTTATTTTTATTTTATTCGTAAACTTTAAATATTTTGTTATCATTAATATAGAGACATATAAAAAAATTGTTTAAATTTTAAAGTTCTATTCTGAATGTAGGTTTAAAGCTTTTAAGATAAAAAAATATTGCAGAAATAATAGATGCTCCTACCTACGTGTATAGAAACGTTAGCTTCCTCTGAAAAGTGTTAGGTTTCACTTATGTTGACGATAAAATTCCATATCTGAATTTATAGTATATGTTTTCTGACTAAAAGAGATGATGTAGAAAATAAAAAATAAGCTTTATGGCGGTTTGCTTCTATTCATTTTTTTTAAACTTTTGGTACGAAACAACAATATTATAAAATTATTATTATCTGTTTTAAGTCTAGATTTATGACTTGTGTGATTCCTTTTTAAAACTTATTGTAATTCTTATGAAAATTGATCCTTTATTGATCCTTTTTTTTGTTTGTTGGAATCAATGTTTACGAAGAAAAAAGTTGATATAATCATCAATAACATAATAATCGATTAACGAAACTATCAGATTTTCTTCCATTTGTTGATGATGTGCTTTGGAAAATAATGGATATATATGTTTTACGTAATCAGCAATAAAATATATAAAATAACCGGGTTTCATTATCATAAATTATATATAAAATGCTGAATTATGTAGAAAAGTTAAATTAGATGTTGGCTTTTTTTTGTTTAGTATAGATACCATTATAGTTATTTTTTCTATTCATTTTAAAAATGAAACATAAACAACTTTTTTGAGTAATTTAATTGAGTATACGGTAGTTGATTAGTTATGTCAATTAGAGATTGGAAAAACCGAGCCTGCTCATTCGCAGATGAATATTGTTGTTTCATTATATAAATCGAAAACATTAAAAGAAAGAAAAAATTATAAACTGTTTAAAATAGAACATCACCTGTGGATTACTCGTAGTGTAACTGTACGAGCTTTTGGTTCTCCTTTGTACTTTCTCACTCACATTTTTTGGTTTCTATTTTATCAAGATCTTTCTTTTAACATCTGTACGACTTCCGTTTTAATTTTACTTTTATCTTGCATTTTAAACCATTTGCTTCTTCTCCTGCATAATAATATCTGCTTTCAAACACAATCTTCACCGATACCGCCCAGCATCTTT
This sequence comes from Diogma glabrata, assembly GCA_963693315.1. Lineage (NCBI taxonomy): Eukaryota > Metazoa > Arthropoda > Insecta > Diptera > Cylindrotomidae > Diogma > Diogma glabrata. Next base: position 75,260,318 of record OY856188.1, read on the forward strand.
GAAACAGTTCCGTTCTCTATATTTTTTCTTCAGTCAAGACTATTTCGTTCTTTCCAAGTAACTTTTTCATTTGTATCGTTTTCCCTCCTTTCATCTGCTTTTTTTTTCATTACTACTTTCATTTTCTATTTTATTTTGACTTTTATTAACCTTTAGTTTCCCCAGTCCTATTTTCCTACATGTTCTCATTTCCATTTTCCTCTTCCAGTTTTATTTATCCGTTGTATCCTCCATCTGTCTTCCTCTCTATCTATTATTTCTGTTCGCTCAACATTTTAGTTACTTAAGGACTAAACACTTATGAGTGTTTTACCGATTGAGGATAAATGTTTAGAGATGGAGACGAAGTAGAGAAAATAAAATCAACTTTCATCACCCGCTAGTTCTCTTTTACTGATAAGTAATTACTTGCCGACACCTTGATCATTCCATGATTTGTAACTTACTATTCAAAAATCCTCATATAATGTAAAAACATTTCCATAATAAGGAGTCGGAGTCTAATAGTAGAGACAGTAGAGACTTCAACTTAAATAAGTAAATAACGATGAAGTTCCAACTTCGAAATATTCATGGCGTAATTCAAAGCGTGTCAACTAATGGATTCGAACATGGCACTGATGAGGAAGGATCGAATCCATCCAAAACACGTACAGGAGAAATGGAGTTTTTTTCTGAAAAATTTTCGAATTAAAAATATTTATAGTATATTACATATCTAGAGTGGTAAATAGCATTTTACATGCGGGGGAAAATTTTGCGCACGAGACGCGTAGCGTCGAGTGCAGTATCTTCACGAGCATGGAAAATGCTTTACAACTCGAGATTTGTTATATACTTTTTCTACGACTTTGTTTTAATGCCCAAATATAATTACTTGAAAAAATGAACTACTAATTATAAATTAAATGCAAATAGTTTACAAATTGTGGTAGGCTTTGCATTATTTTGTGTCGAAATGAATTGAAATATTTAATTTTTAAAAATCAAATTTTTCTTAAAATAAAAATTTTTCTTTTTATTAAAAGCGTGCGGTAATATATATATGAAAATCCATTGCTGCACGCTTTTTTTAACTTACCGCACGCTATTTGAAATAATCAATTTACATGTCATGGATAGTGTGATGTAATTTATAATTTACTGTGATAGGAGTAGAAAAAATTATTTCCTTACTTGCTTGAGTTTAATCGCTTACAAAAATCCTCGCAAAAAATAGTACTTTGTGTATCATACACTGAGAAAAAAAACATGTTTGGACATGTTTGCGACCAATATATACATGTTTCAGTAAACCTTAATATGGTTAAATTTTAATTTTTAAACATAATAGTTTAAATATATTACAATAATATGTTTATTTTAACTATATTAAATTTATCAAAAATATGGCATGTTTAAAAAATCTACCTAAATTATGGTTACTAGAATTATGATTCTTAGAAACATATAATTTTAAGCAAATTTGGTGTCCAACAAAACTAATTATTATTGTTACAAACATTCCTTATCTTGCTATAGTAAAATTAACTATAGTATGATGCCAAATAACATATGTTGTCTCTAAAGTTCTATTTAAACATGATTATGTTTAATATGATTGCTATGCAAATAATAAAATATATTTAAATATAAATGAAATTTTTTGTTCTTTAATTTTTTCAGATACATAATTAAAATTGAAAAATATAACTTTTATTTGAACTTATATCAATTTATTATCTAACCGTATAAAAGATAACATATTAAATGACATTTCGTGGAAGGACATATATGCATTTGTTTGCCATTATTATTATATTATTCAGAATTTATTTTGAATACCATTTTTGAATTTTTTTAAGAACATAGAAAATAACACTTTAACGTTGAATTCTTACATATTATGTTTGAATTCTAACATATTATCTTTAGTATTCATAATCAAACATATTATGTTTCGTATTCTTAATCAAATATATTATGTTTGAATAAGATTTTCAAATATGTTATTTTTGTTACGACCAGAAATATAATGGACACAAAAATATAATGTTTGAAAAGCGAACATGTATATGTATACATTATACATGTAAATGTATATGTACTGTTAGCCAAACATAACATGTTTGGAATTGTTTAGAAGAGATCTAAACAACTTGTTCAGTTCATTTAGTTTCGTACGTTCGTTGAGTTTAGTACTTTTTTTGTGTGTTATTTTTTATCGTTATTGGGAAAAGTGAATTTAAGCCAGTAAATTTAGTTAAATCAAAAAAAATTATTGCATTTAAATATATCTATTTACATAAAATAAAAAACAATTTCTTAATTTTTGTGTAAAATAATAAGACTAAATTAAAATAATAAATAAACTTTAAAAAAAAAAATAGAACTGACTTCAGAAAAAACAAAAGATGCACAAAAAAGTGAAAAATAACTCCATTGTTGCTTTTAGAAACAAAAATACGTTACATTTGATTAATTTAATTTAATTATACCTTACTAAAGACAAAAAAATTACGCTATTAAACAAACTTACTATATTAAAATAGTTACTTTTTGTTATAATTATTATAGTTATTATAGTTGTTATAATAGTTATTATATTGTAATAAACTTCGTCCAGAATGGGTTAATTTTATTTACTCATTCATGAATTAAAAGTTAACTCCTTTTTCAATCTTTTACTTGTATTGCAAATTGTATTGCATAAATTAATGTAAATTAAATTTGTTATACAAATGTTTACATTAATGAATTAAAAGGAGTTACCTAATACATTTTGCATAAATTAAATTTGAGTTCGCTAATACAAATGCAAGTATGAATGAAAACAGGTGTGGCCTATTCAAGATGTACAGACTACGTAGTATTGATTTCTAGTGGATTATAGAAGTTTCGATTTATTTATTTTTCGATATAAATAAGCAAACAAAAATATCAGATAGTCAGTTTTAATTTTGCAATTAAAAGTGTTTTACAAATATTCGAAAGTATAAGGAATAATCGGTGGTACTTGAGCCTGGGTACTAATAGTAAAAGAATTTCAACTTAGTGGAATAGTAAATACAGATTTTACGATTCCGAATATTATTGATTCAAATTGTGGAAAAGCGGCGAAGTTTATTGTACATAAATTGGAGACCCTGGAATTTATTGTAAAGAAAAACGGAAGCTGCTGTAATTTGTTGACAAATAAAGTTTGAGATTCTGTTAACCAAAGATCTGTCTTTTTACTGTCGTGTTTGCTCAATAATCGAAAAGAACCAACGAAGAGTCGTTGCAATATTTTAAAAGTTATTTGTAGTAAAAAACTGTTGGAAATCGGTGCCAAGCCCGAGACATATTAGTCGGTTTTTCGTCAATGTGGCACCGACTTCGAACAGTTTTGTTCGAACAAATAACTTTTAAAATATAATAACTATTAACTATTATAACAACTATAATAATTATAATAAAAGTAACTATTTTAATATAGTAACTTTGTTTAATAGCGTAATTTTTTTGTCTAAAGTAAGGTATAATTAAATTATATTAATCAAAATGTAACGTATTTTTGTTTCTAAAAGCAACAATTGAGTTATTTTTCACTTTTTTGTGCCTCTTTTGTTTTTTCTGAAGTCGGTTCTATTTTTTTTTTAAAGCTTTTTTATTTTTTTATTTTTAGTGTAGTCATAAAGCAAAAGTCGGCTAGAAAGCGTTCTAAAAGTAATAACTTCAAATGCCGGAAAAACTTTCATCAGTGACAATCTATTAATTATGGTTTTGCGATTTTTGGCACAAACGGCATACATATTTCTCGTCATAGAAAATTATTTACGATAACTTCGACAAGTAAAGCTATATAATACTGCCCACAACACCCAAACAGAATAATATGTTTTGACGAAATCAACGAAAATGCATAAAAAATATGGTTTTTTCCAATTTTCTGAATAACGGTATTTTTCACACCATAAAAAAATTATGGGACCCTTTCGTAATAAACCCAAATAGAATACAATTTAAATCATCCAAATCGAACGAGCCGTTTTCGAGAAATTGCATACATAAAAAAAACCACTATGAAACACAGAACCTGCTTCTTTTTTGAAGTCGGTTAAAAATAGAAGAAATAGAAAGAAATAAGAAGAAATTAAAATAATAAAAATAAGAAGAGTATAGTTATTCCACATATAATATGCTTGCCCTAAATATAATTTTTTTAAATAATATGTTTGATAGAACCTTACAATGTTTCTAAAGTATAGTTGAGTTAAGCATAATATATTAACACTAAACATATTATGTTAAAATAACATGATTGACGACAAAATAGTATGGTTACTGTTTATGTTTTATTTGATCATATTATGTTTATAGTAAACACAATAACAATGGTTCAAGTAAACATGTTACATGTTTGTCATTTTCTAAACATGTACATGTTACCAGCAGAATATGTTTGGGGTAACCACATTAATTTTCTCAGTGATATTTGCACAAAGTTGATTTTTTCCGCACGCGTCGTAATTGAACAAACAAAACAAAATTATTCTGCAACCAAATTTTTTACAATCAACATTCATATTAAAATATAAGTAAACATTTCTATTATCAACTTAGCATTGAGACAATTTGCTGTGAAAATAAAACAGTGCGGAAAAATAAAACAGTGCGGAAAAATCTCACTTTTTGATATTGTTGACAATATCGAAATACGTTGAATTGTGATTCGGAATTGCAAAAAATTAAATGTTGTAAGTCAGCCATTGATTTCACATTGATTAAAAACAATCAATAAATAGAACAGTGTAAACCTGAGATACGAAACCTACAATAAATACTATCACTAAGTGTATTAAAATATCACAAAAAAAAATTTCCATAGTCAAAATCAACACCATAGCATATATATTGGTCTACGAAACCTGTGTACTAAATTTGGGGTCAAAAGCTAGTTTCTCTCAGTTATTGTGTCCACAGACAGATAGACACATACACACATTTTGATCCTCATATCTCGGGTCACAATTAACCTGCGAATCTGAAAATCAATGTTTTGTGAGATATTGGCATAAAGGGCGTAATGGCGTAATTTACCAAATTTGGGGTCATTAGACTAAGCAGTTTTTGTATATCGTGTCCACAAATAGACATACATATACGCATCTTGAACTTTTGACTCCCAGTCCCATATCTCGGGTCAAAATTAATGTCCGGATCTGAATAACGACTAAAGAATGTATTGTCCTAAGATATCTGTGTACCAAATTTGGAGTCCATATGTCAAGTGATTTCTGAGGTTCCACAGACAAAAAAATACACAAAAACGGGATTGGAATCACATAAACAACCTCTACAGCTTTCGATAGTTAATGACTATACACTCTTGAGTTAGGCTCTTAACTTTAAAAAAAATATTTCCAGGAATTCACGCAAAAGTAATGTCTAGAAATTATTTGCAAAAATTCAAAAATTTAATGCAAAATGGATTCGAAAATGGCATTGATAAGGAAGGTTCGAATCCATCCGAAACACGTTAAGAAGAAATGGAGTTTTTCTTCGAGAAATTTCCAACCATACCTTCGAATTGAAAGAGTTTTGCTCACACAAATCTCGAAAAAACTTACTATGTTTATTTTTGAATCAATAAATATCAAAACTGCCAGATCGTGCAAAAAAGTACATAAAGCATGTAGCATTTGAACCCATGACTATATTGTTTTCTATGGAGCATCAAAGTAGCAGCAATAAACTGAAGTTAAAATATAAATAATTTTTATCCTCCCAAACCCCATAACAATAGGTTAAACAGCTGTTAATTCTATTCTGCGCAAATCAGCGCAACACAATAAAACAATTAATTTGATTGCATTGATCATCATGCTTTAAAAACAAAAATTTTTCTTTTACAAAAAAACAGGCTCCCTTGAAATAATCTTTTTCGCATACTAGATGGGAATTAAATAGATTCATTAATCAAAAATCGTTTAGACATAAATACTATTCTTTGACTTTGACTATAACTTTGACGGTCAATAAAATATCTCCCTTTCTCCTCTCTAATCTTAGATTTAGATTGTCGCCTTGATTTGAAACATTCATAAGGAAGTATGGAAATTGCACAAATAACTATTTTTTACGATAGTATACGAAAAGTTCATTTTCATAGAGACCCCTGTAAAAGCGGATTCTTTTTATACTGGAAAATCATTTTCGCTAAATAACAAATAATAGTTGGGATGATATTTTCATGTAATTTTACAAAGACCGTAAATCAAAGCAACTATGAATAGAATACTAATTTTGAATGTTATGTTGTCGTTTTCTAATTTGTAAAAATTATCGTTTTTTTTTTCTATACAATAAAACGGTCTACGCGAGATAATAGTACATTATTTAATTAGGAGCTAAAGTGATACTTTTTGTGTTGAGTCTATAGTTTGACAATTATAGACGAAACACAAAAAGTCACTTTAGCTCCGAATTAAATACACTATTTTTTCGGCAAACGTTTAAATTTTTTATAAATATGAAATTAATACATCAAACTTTTTATAAATATGAATTTGTATCGTCATAGTTACTTCCAAAAAAGAGAAAAAACCATTTAAATTTGTATGAATAAAATTTTTTTATCAAAGCAGCCTTTTCAAAATTTCATAATATGAGAATCAACTTATTTTTGTTGTCATGGTTATACAATATGTTTGAAAAAATAACAAACTAACAAATAACAAATGCTACTTTACAGCCTCCGTAGTATAAAATAAAAATGGCGTTACTTTTGCTGTCGCTAGACGTTACTTTTGCTGTCAGGCTAAAAAGTAAGACTTTAGCTAACTCCCTAGCGGCAGTAAAGTTAAACTTTACAGCCGTTTGCCGAAAAAAACGTTTTTCTTTAGGAAAATTATCCCACTCAACGCTGACGCATCTCGTGAACAAATATTCACTCACGAAAAACGGTGTCTTCACCTCTAGTACCAAAATATACCATTTTCTTGTTTTTTTTTTTTCATTTTTGTCGCATCTTTCTCACTCCTCAATATTTTTAGCTCTATGTTGAGATGGTTGACTTGCAACCGTCATATTGGTCCGCCATTTTGAATTTTAAGAAAATGCTAAACAACATAAGAAGCTTAATAAACTAAGCTTCAATTTACGCTATAAAGATAATTTTTACGACTGATAAAATTTTGGACACAGCCTTGATTCGTTTGCTGTAGAACGTCACTCCGTATATTCCACCTGTACTGTGGAATTGAGGTTTTGTAATTATTTACGAAATCAGTTATGGTCCTAGGTAAAAATTGATTGATGACCATTAAAAAATCAAAAATAGCCTGAGAAATAGGCATAATATGCATAATGGTACATAATGTAAAACGCATATTGGACGAAGAAGAAAAGCATGTATTAAAAAAACAAATCCTAGTCCCATAGGGTTTAAACCTGAACCTTAAACTATTCAATATGAAGTCAAATTACAGCTGTGTCTTAAGCTTATTGACTCGTGGCCTCTAGAATAATTGACTGTGAACTTTGACCTTTTTAGAAAAATTATCATTACTCAAGCAAGTAGGGAAATAAGTTGAACTCTTACAATTAAGGTATGGTTGGAAATTTTTCAAAGAAAAGCTCCATTTCTCTTTTACCTGTTTTGTTTCGGATGGATTCGAACCTTCCTTATCAATGCCATTTTCGAATCCATTTTGCATTAAATTATCTTTGAGACCGGGTAACTACTAAGGCTAAGAGTAATCAATGCTGTTCTAAGTTTTTCAAAGTACTTTCATATGTTGTGTAATTAATTCAATAGTTTGTAGAGGTTAATATATTTAAACCTAAATATTTAATCTCTACAAACTTAACGATCACCTATTTTGCCTGTAACTCTACTGTAATATATAAAAGTTACAGCGCCGTAACGATCAATTAATTTATTAATTAATTGATTCGAAAATAAATAACCAAACCTCGAAAAAAATTCAATTTTAGTTCAAGGTATTTTTTTGACAAATTTTGGTTTCCGATCGGATAAAAGAATTAATAAAATCACTCGTTATCGAACACTCTACATGTGATCATTAACTTTCCTCTCTTATATTTAAAAGTTTAATACTGTTAAAATACTTTATTTAAATTTGCATAATTAAGTTCAAAGTTAATTACAATTTGTATTTTAAAAACTGTGTATATAACATAATTGTGAATATATATAGGATTATCCTAATAACTATACCTAAACTATTTGAGTTATACATTTGTGTCATCGACCTGTAGTAACTACTAATAACCTTCAAATATCATTGGTGACTCCGGTGACGGTTTTTACCGTGAATAGCAGAATATTCAAGCACAGTTATTGGACAGCCTGGCACATTCTTGTGCCAGGTTAAAAGGTACGTAGCGCTGCATAAAATTGATACAAATATATATCGTGTTAATAACATTTGTTTCTTTCGCTGTTTTTCGCATAACCACATGTAAAATACAAAAGTATTTTAGTGTAGTATCAATACGAAAAGTTATTGAAGAAAAAAACATTCAAGATAAATCATTATTTTTCTTAAACGAATATTTTGCATCATCAACATTTTGTATTTAATAAAAAGGATTTATTTTGAAACAAATATTCGTCACATTCATCATTCAGTTCTTTTTGTTCATCTTTTAAATAAAGAAGAATTTATCCTACATCAAATACATAAAATCAAAAACTTATTTAAAAACAACCAAATCATCAAGCATTCAAAGAAATCATCGAAGAGATATTTTAATTATTGGATTTTTATTGTCTTGATAATTGCCGCTATCATTTATCATACACCGTTGGACCAGCAATTAAAACAGATATTTATTTTTTTATTACTATAATATACATACAATAGAAATTTTTTTTTTGAATTTATTTAATTTTAATTTTTTTGAAATTCATTCAATATTTTTATCTCATTTCAAATTTAAATTTAATTTTTCATTTCTTTTGTCTTTATTGATTATTATTATTATTATCGTCGCTTTAATAATGAAATGACGTATACGCAAAAGTATAGTTTCGAGATATTTGAGTTTAAAGTTTGATGTGCGCATGCATTTGCATGGACGTTAATTTATAATTTATTAATTCTTACCCCCAGTCATAAAATAATTCGAAAAAGTAAAAACGCCAATTCAAAGATACCCTTATGGGGAATGCAGCGCACCTATAATATAAAAACAACGTATAAATAGCATACGTTGTTTCATTATTAAGGCGACGTTATCATTTTTGATTTTGATTTTATTTTTTTGCTTTGGAATTGCAAAATCATTTACTCTTGTTATAATAACCAAATATAAAACGAATAATATATTATATACATATGCAAGTATACATATTCTTAAAAATTATAATTCATAAGGAAAGCTAATAATCGCACGGTAACGCGCGTTAACTAAAACCGCGGTGGTTTTAGTAAAGATACCATTAACCATTTTCTTTTACAATTTATTCTTTTTATCTACTATTTACGTATTACAACAGTATTAACAGTGCAATCGGTTTTAAAAAAATCAATTCAATTCTCGTTTAAACGGCAATCAATCTTTGTTAAAAATATTTTTACAATTTAATTGTTTTAACACGATTACAAAATGTTGGACGACGAAAACATGAGCCCGGCTCAAGAAAAAAAACCAGAGGCCCCATTAGAACTCGGTGCCTCGTCCCTAACAAAACTACAGCCATTATGGGCACGGCAACCACAAACCTGGTTTCAGGTTGCGGAAACGACGTTCGAGATCCAAAATGTAAAATCGGATAAACAAAAGTATCTCCACGTACTACAGGCGCTAACTCCTGAGCTATGTGAAATGATTTCAGATGTCATGGTTTCACCGCCGGAGAATAATAAATATGAAGCGCTTAAACAAACATTGTTAGAGCGATTAACACCTTCTGATGAGAGACGCCTGGAAACACTCCTTCGTGGACAACAGCTCGGTGACCAAACACCTTCAGAGGCACTGCGTCTCATCAAACAATTGGCCGGATCCAATTTTGCGGAAAAAATTATACGATCACTCTGGGTGCGTAAACTGCCAGAAGTCATCCGAATTCCATTGGCGGCTCTCTCGGAAACAACGACAACAGAAGCGATGGCAAAGATGGCGGACAAAATGTTCGAAGCGATGGCCCTCCGCACAGTTGAAAACCAAGTGCACGAAGTTCGACCATCCCGTTCAACAATGCGCTCTAACAACCAAACGCCATCTTCAAATCAAGCAACATTTGAAGAGCGTTTAATTAGGATTGAAAAACAACTAGAACAACTTACAAGGTTGCGCCAATCATCTTCAAGGAGTCGATACTTTCCTTCTGGTGCTGAATTTCGTGGCAGATCACCAGCCCGATTTCGACCACGGTCGAGATCACGAAGTATCTCGAGAAATAGAACTGGTCCGTGTTACTACCACCAAACCTTTGGATCGGAAGCCCGTAAGTGCAGAGCCCCATGCACGTTTGGACAATCACAATCCAAAACTGTTATGGAGATAGATCAAAAAACCAATCAAAAAAACGGGTAAATATCGAGGTCGAGACGGCTGTAGTCGACACCAAACAGTCCAGCCGTCTATTCATACACGACAGATTGAATCGGCAGACCTTTCTAATTGATACTGGAGCAGACCTTTCGGTGCTCCCAGTCAATAACAATCGATTAATAACAAATAGCCCTAAATCGACGGATCTAGTTTTATCAGCTGCCAATGGCTCAACAATAAATACCTACGGAACAAAACTCCTACAGGTAGACATCGGATTAAAACGAACATTCACACACGCTTTCGTACTAGCGCAAGTGAATCGTCCAATCATTGGCGCTGATTTTTTAAGTAAATTTGGCCTTTTAGTCGATCTGAAACGAAAACGGCTGATTGATACAGCTACCCAGCTGTCAATCCATGCCACAATGGTTAGTGTTGATACGCCAACACCCATCCATTATACGATCGACAACGATTACGGCCTGCTACTAAAGAAGTTTCCTTCCCTAACAGCAGAGCCGAACTACAACTTACCGGTCAAACATAACGTGGTACATCATATTGTTACCACCGGTCACTTGCCTGTGTCAAGACCACGCAGACTAGATCCAATTCGTCAAAAAGCTGCGTTCACAGAATTTCAACATATGGTTGAACTTGGAATTTGTCGCATTTCTTCCTCTTCTGTATCTTGTCCGCTTCACATGGTTCGAAACAAAGATCTCGACTGGAGACCATGTGGAGATTATCGCAGGTTAAACGCGGTCACGATTCCTGATCGCTATCCGATACCGCACATACAAAATTTTTCGATGAATTTGTATGCTTGCAAAATTTTCTCTAAAATTGACCTTGTTAGAGCCTATCATCTCATTCCTGTCGCGAATGAAGATATACACAAAACGGCAATTACCACTCCATTTGGCCTCTTTGAATTCACTCGAATGCCATTCGGTTTACGTAATGCTGCACAAACGTTTCAGCGTTTCATAAATGAAATCGTTCGAGATTTAGACTTCGTATTCGTCTACATCGACGATATCTTAATGGCATCGAAAAATGAGGAACAACACAAACTTCATCTGGAACAACTCTTCCAGAAACTTAGCGAGTTTGGTGTTCATATAAAGAGCTCAAAATGCGTTTTTGGCGTAAACACTCTTGAATTCCTCAGCCACACGATAACACCTAATGGTATTCTGCCTTCTCAAGAACGAATTAATGCCATTACGGAACTCCCAGCACCAACGTCAATCAAACGTATTCAGCAATTCGTCGGTATGATAAACTATTATCATCGATTCATACCGAAACTAGCTGAAACACTTGCTCCAATTCATTCACACTTGGCCGCTTTACTAAAGAAGCCCAAGACTCCGAAAAATTTTACTTGGCCAAACGAATGTCAACTCGCATTCACCAAGCTAAAAACTGAATTGGGCAATATCACGTTGTTAGTGCATCCACATAACGATTCTGCATACAGTATCACTACGGATGCATCGAACATTGCTGTCGGAGCAGTGTTGCAACAACGTAATAATGATTGTTGGGAACCACTGGGATTTTTCTCAAAGAAACTTTCAGACGCTGAAACTAAATACTCTGCATTCGATCGAGAGCTACTCGCAATTTACCTAGCTATAAAACACTTCAGGTATTTTCTCGAAGGTCGCGAATTCACAATTTACACCGACCATAAGCCTCTCACTCGTGCAATACAATCTAAAACGGAACGAAATCCAAGGCAATCTCGCCATTTAGATTTTATTAGTCAATTTACTACCGATATCCAGCATGTGCAAGGTAAAGACAACACAGTCGCGGATGCATTATCTCGTGCATCCGACAACGAAACTGCATCAGTTGAGACTCACTTCAACTACGATGCTATCATCGCTGCACAAAAAGCAGACTTAGAACTTCAGAATTTATTTTCTGGTTCCGTATGTCACGCTAGTTCATCAATGAAACTAGAGCTTTTTAAACTTCCAGGATTCGAAATAGTCTGCGAAACATCAACGGGTAACAATCGCCCATACATCGCAGAACCATTACGTAAAACAATCTTCAACACTTTACACAACTTGTCACATCCTGGTGTTAACGGTACACGTAAATTGATTACAGCTCGATATTTTTGGCCCAGTATAAATAAAGATATTAATCACTGGACAAAATCTTGTTTAGCTTGCCAACGCTCTAAGGTCCAACGACACACAAAAAGTCCTACTGGATAATTTGAAGTTCCACAATCTCGTTTCGAACACATCCATATAGATATTGTAGGACCGCTTCCTCCTTCTAATGGATGTTCTTACATTTTAACTTGCGTTGATCGATTCACTCGATGGCCAGAAGCTTATACTATGTCTGACATGTCTGCTGCTACCATAGCCTCGACATTTGTCAACAATTACGTATCACGATTCGGTGTTCCACTGCACATCACAACTGATCAGGGAACACAATTCGAGTCAAAACTATTCTCCGAATTAACGAAACTTTTGGGCTCACATCGGATACGTACAACTGCCTACCATCCACAAGCGAATGGAATGGTAGAACGTTTTCATCGACAACTTAAAGCTGCTCTTATGGCCAGAGGCAACACTACTCAGTGGAGCTCCGAAATACCAATAATTCTTCTAGGTATTCGAGCCACAGTGAAAGAAGATCTGAAGTGCTCACCCGCAGAACTTGTCTACGGACAAACACTGAAACTGCCCGGTGAGCTCTTCGTTGAAAATCCTCTTTCACAGCTGCCTACTCATGATACAGTCATTGATCAACTTCGAAATACAATGCACAAATTAATTCCAACAGCTACACGACAAACTAAACAAAACGACATATTTGTTCCAAAGTCGCTAGAAAACTGCGACTACGTTTTCGTTAGAGTTGATAGGATACGCACAGGTTTACAAACCCCATATGAAGGCCCATTCAGAATCATACGACGTCTCCGTAAACAGTTCGTCATCGAGATTAAAGGCAAACAACAATCTGTATCGATCGACAGATTGAAGCCAGCGTATGGTATCTTGTGTTCAGCTGATCGTTCACCAGCTTCTCGAACACACAAGGCTGTTCACTTCGAACGAACAGCAAATTAAGCGGGGGTTTTCATCTACGAGCGGGGTACTGTAGAGGTTAATATATTTAAACCTAAATATTTAATCTCTACAAACTTAACGATCACCTATTTTGCCTGTAACTCTACTGTAATATATAAAAGTTACAGCGCCGTAACGATCAATTAATTTATTAATTAATTGATTCGAAAATAAATAACCAAACCTCGAAAAAAATTCAATTTTAGTTCAAGGTATTTTTTTGACAAATTTTGGTTTCCGATCGGATAAAAGAATTAATAAAATCACTCGTTATCGAACACTCTACATGTGATCATTAACTTTCCTCTCTTATATTTAAAAGTTTAATACTGTTAAAATACTTTATTTAAATTTGCATAATTAAGTTCAAAGTTAATTACAATTTGTATTTTAAAAACTGTGTATATAACATAATTGTGAATATATATAGGATTATCCTAATAACTATACCTAAACTATTTGAGTTATACATTTGTGTCATCGACCTGTAGTAACTACTAATAACCTTCAAATATCAAGTTATTGCTGTGGGTCACTTATGGGCTTAACAGATATTTAGCCAGATAACAAGGCAAAAAAGTAACAAAAACATCATTTTCAAATGACCTTGGCGCTCAAAGCAATGAGTTAGCTACCAAATTATTAATGCTAACATCTACCTAGTATCAAGTACAATTCATATTAAAAAAATGTTCTGGGTCACTCATGGTTTTATGAAGAAAAATGATCATATAATTTATACGATTTACCCGTGATCTTAAACTTTGACCTCTATTCAAAGCAAACGCGCAAGATTTAAGAGGTGGTAAGCTGCACTTTTTGTTATCACACTACTACTAACATATCCTGAAAATTTTAGAGAAATCGAAGGTATCAACCATCACCCCCTCATACAAAGTGTTCAACTTAAAAAAAATGACTCTTAATGACAATATTACTTAAAATAGTTATTTATGTACCAAGGGTGTAAAGTTATACATTGAAGCCCGAGTGAGAATTTGTGGCCCGAGACGTTAGTCGAGGGCAACAACTCGCTAGGACTGAAATTAACTTTACACCTGTGGTACATACAACATTTTTTATACTTTCTATAAGACGGCGTAAAAGTAGAACTCCCGAGAGTTGGTCCTGGGGAACCAAAACCTGTTTTTATAATTGCCATGAAAGGCTACGACCTTATATAGTAGACTAGGTTAATATTTGACCTAGTTTTAGTTTCCTGTATTGGAATTAGAATGTAGGTTATTGGTTTATTGTGGTTTGTTGTTGTTGTGTGTGTCCCAAGCCGGTTGCTTAAGGCCTTGGAAGGTCGTCAGGTAAACTAGGTTAGTATTTGACCTAGTTCTGGTTATCTGTATTGGTAATTTCTCGATTTAAAGTGTAGGTTAGTGGTTTATTGTTGTTTGTTGTTATTGTGGGTTTATTGTTGTTGCTAAAGGCCTAGGAAGCATGTCAGATAGACTAGGTTAGTTCAAATGTGAGTTCAAATTTAAAATTAAAACAATAAAATAATGGTACAAATGACAGATAAAACAATTTGTCACGTGTTTTTATTCATTTTTCTTTTTACATTTTTGTTTTAAAACTAAAATAAAACTATTACATGATTTTATGTACATTAATTTTTATTGGGTTAACCAACCCTTATTAATTTATTAAAAACTTTTTCTCTATGAGGTTTTTTTAGAACTGCAGAGATAATAGGTTCAATATTTTTTATTCGTCTATGAAATCTATCTCGATCTCGTGCATATTCTTCATATTTTCCCTGTCGAGCTACTCTATATGCATAATCCCACACATACATAACGTAAAGATCTAATTTATTGTTAAAGGTAACTTTTTTTGTTTTTAACATTATAGTACTTTTTCCTTCCGAAGATGCATATAAATGTTAAGACAGTTTTTTACAGCACATCTTAAATGATTATTTGAAAGATGTATCGGACACATTGATTTAAAATTTTCAATCTTTAATAACGACGGTATGGCAAGATTTTCTATTTTAAAACTCTCAATATACTTTTCAAGGAAAAATTTTTTTTGTTCGCCTTTTACATAAATTTTTTCAGCTTGTTCTAAATAGTATTTAATAATTGATTTTATATCCACATAGTCAATGCATCCGCCATTCCAATTAAGTCCATTTATTTTATTGCCGCAATATCGGTTGCTATATTGTGCTGCTTGACCTAGTTCTTCTTCGTGGTAAGGTGGTTTGAAATGATAAACGATAGGAATCAAACTTCCTTTTTCAAGTAGAGCGAGTTCTTTGACAAAATATTGTTTATCGTTTCCTCTTAGAAATTGGAGATCAACTATGAAAACACGTTTGGCCATTGTGAGACTATATAAGAGACTGTCTGTCCAATTTTCCAAGATTAATTTTATACTCGACCTCTGTTTTGTATACATATAGATTTGTATAGTTAGATAGATACTCTTCGGCAAACCATGTTTTTTCATCCGTTTACTATGATGGTTGCCGGGCCGTCTTGTTGTGGGAAATCGACTTTTATTTTTAATTTAATAAAACAAAAAAACAAATATATTCAACCTCCAATTGAGAAGATTATTTGGTGTAACCCCGATAAAGAAGCCGCCCCGAAAAATATCAAAGGACTTGAACATTATAATACTATTCCAGATTTTTGTGATAATCAAGATCCACTGTTAATTATAGTAGATGATATGATGTTAAATTCTCACGACAAGATTGTGTGCGAATTATTTACTAGAGGTTCGCACCATAGAAATTTATCTGTAATATTTGTAACTCAAAACGTTTTTCACCAGGGAAAATTTTCAAGAGATATTTCATTAAATTGTAAATATTTAGTGCTTTTCAAAAACCCTAGAGATAAATCCCAAATACTGCCTTTAGCTCGTCAAATATACCCAAAACAGGTCAACGAATTTGAGAAAGTATATAATGAAGTAACTACCTTACCATATGGTTACATTTTAATAGACCTTACTCAAGATATTAATGATATATTTAGATTAAGAAGTGACATATTTGGAAAAAATTTTTGTTTTTGTACAAAAGAGCAATTGGAGCAATTTGGTGAGGAATATGAAACGATTACAAACCAACCGTCATATATTGCACCTGTTAAAAAATTCTAAGAGAAAATTTCAAAAAGTTATAATAAAACAATGTGAGCCGAATGTAATTAAAACGATCTGTGAAATTGCGTTAAATATTTTAAAAGGTAACTGTCATTTAAATAAAAGAGCAACCAATCAACTAAAAAAGTATAAAAAGGACTTGAGATCACTCATTTGCCGTAAGAAGTCGCTCACTAGTAAAAGAAAAATTATAATTCAACGTGGTGGATTTTTACCTGCTCTTCTCGGTGCAGTTTTATCAGGGGTGATTGGTCATTTTATAAAATGAATAATACAACATTTAACAAAATGATAATATTAAAACCTGAAATATATGAAAAACTAAAGCAAAATTCAGACGTTGAACTCAACCAGTTGGATAAAAAGATGAAAAACATTTTATTAAACAAAAATTTGTCCGATATTCAGAAGTGGTATTTGTATCGTCAGAACCTATTTAAAATTAGAAACAAAAAAAGATTGTTATCTAAAATTGAAGAGAAAAAAATTAAAATCATGGAACCTAAAAGTACCCAAACACGTTTCCGTACAAAACCCATATTTAGAGCGACAGACACTCAAACAGATGTTGTCGGTAAAAGAAATTTTGAAATGCAGTTTCCTGAAGAAGAAATATATGAGAATGAAGATGATGAAGTATTTGATAAACGCGTCCAGGAAAATATTTTTAAAGAAACAACACAGTCTGACAGTGAACTTGATGAAGACGTTCAAGACAAAATTTTCGCAAAAGCACTATCTGCCACATCAATTGGTGAGCGTTTAAGAAAACGAAAATTAACTCCAAATCAAAATTATCAAACATTTGAAACCGAGTCTGGAGACGTTATAACGGTTCCTCTTGACAGTCCACCCGAAAAGAAAGAAAAGCATATAAATAGCGAGAAATTTACAACACCTACAAAACGAATTTTACGACCAGCTAAAGCGGGTGACAGTCAAACAAAAATTAATTTTCCAAAACGTAAGAAAACATGGGCGATATACACCTACACTGAAAAAAAAATTGAAGTAATGACAACCTCATCTCGAAGTTGGCAGTTGATTATTCATGCAAAGAAAAATTATTTGCAAACAATTTCACTGTGATTGGGACAACTACACGATAACATTTTCCTAACAACAGAATGAGGTTTATTTAAAATATAAATTGTTATATCCAATTTAACAGTAGTTGAATAAAGATAATAACTATTTACCTGAAAAAAATTTTCTTTGGCCTTATATCATGAATTTTTCATTTTAAAGTTTAAGTATTTGAGATTAATTGAACTATATTTTATTTTCACATAAATATTTCGTGTGATTGTTTCAACTTCATCGATTTATAATTGTGGAGTTGTTGAAGCAATTTCGTAGTTTGATTCGCCATATGTGACCGCACGGTGAGGTTGAGACAATTGCATTTCGATTGGAAATAGGACATGTTTTTTTCAGTGTAAAAGATGAATTTTATGTTACTTTACTCAGTGATAACTCAATGAATTACTATCCTGATAATACTTTATCAGCTTTTACAAATAATTTACATAAACCAATCAACGGTACAAACTGGAAAGTTGGTCTGTCGGAGATTTACTTAAACGATTTTCAACCAAATAAATACGGAAAAAACTGGCACATTGGTACAAAAGTTTTTATAGGAGGTAATTCCGAACACTTGGTTGGAATTGGGACGACGTACATTCCACATAACACGGATGAATATTTGCGTGACTGTGAGATGTTTAAGAACGATAAACACAAAAAATGCATTTGAAGTAATGGAAAAAGAAATTTTAAATATACAATATTTTGCTGTTGAGAAAAATTTTTTTGATAATATTTCTATTCTAATCTGTGATAAATATAGTAGCAAAATTAATTTTGCAACAAGTAGTATTCCTACAAAAATTGTATTACATTTTAAAAAAGTATATAAATAAAGGGGGGATTCTATTAAACAATTTAGTGTTTTATGAAAAGCATTATGGAAGGAGTATATTACAGATACTATTTGAGTCAAACGGGGAAAGGCATTGAGGATATTGGTCCGTTGGTACATTCGACTGTACCATATCAACGAGGACGTGGCCTAGGTAGTTTTTTTGGGGGACTTTTTAAGTATTTGAAACCAATATTTTCTTCGGGGGCTGATTTACTAAAAAGGCAGGTTGTAAACTCTGGTATAAGTGCTTTATCAGATATTGTATCCGGTGCAAATATTAAGGAAGTTCTGCAAGATCGCGGTAAAGAGATTGTCAAAAGTGTAAGACGCGGGGCAGTTCAAAAACTCAATGAAATGTATGGGTCGGGAAAAAGGAAAAGAAAAGTTATAAATAAGCCGTCGATCAAAAATTTAAATTATTTTACCTCGAAACGACGTAAAGTTATTAGGCGTAAGAAAGAAAAAGATATTTTTGATTAATTATGGTGGAATGTATGAAATCTGAATTGGATATATTTAAAGCACAACCTATTCAATCAAGTATTCTACGATCCGAAGAGGTTTCTTACAACCCTATAGCCTCATTAGATAAACCATCGGTAATAGAATTTGTTTCATTAGGTCATGGAGATACATATAGGGACTTATCTTCTACATATTTAAGATTGAAAATACGGATTTTGAAAAAAGATGGAGGGTTATGGAATAATGATAAAGGGGCAGACGGAAAAGAACTATCACAGCCAAGTGTAGTTAACAATCTTTTACATTCTCTAATAAAACAATGTAATATTCAATTAAACGGGAAAAATATAACACCATCAGACGGAAATTATCACTATAGAGCATATATTGAATCGCTATTAAATTATGGTAATGATGCTGCTACCACACATTTAGAGTGCTCAGGGTGGACATTAGATAAGGCGAACATAGAAAAATCTAATAATTCTGGATCGAAAGACCGTCAAAAATTGTATAATAATAGCAATGTTGTTGAGCTAATGGGTAAACTACATGTAGATATGTTTAACCAGCCTACCTTACTTATAAACAACGTGGATGTTCGAATTACACTAACACTAGAAAAACCAGAATTCTATTTTTTTTCTGACGATACCGATGAATCTCAATTGAAAATTTTAGAAGCAACATTGTTTATGAGACATGTAACTGTTAATCCGAGTGTTCTATTAGCACATAACGCTGTTTTGGAAAAAAAGAATGCTATATATAGTTATAAACGTGTGGAAGTAAAAACCTATACTCTTCCTATGAATACATCATCCATATCGCTCGACAACGTTTTCATTGGTCAATTGCCGACTACAATCATCTTTTGTATGACCGAAAATATTGGTTATTCAGGAAAAAGATCAAAAAACCCGTACAATTTTAAACATTTTGATATTTCTCAATTTTCGTTGAATGTGAATGGGGTACAGATACCTAATACAGCAATTGAAACTAGTTTCTCTGATGAATATAATTGTTATACCAGAGCCTACAACACACTTTTTCAAGGAACAGGGATATTCCATAATGATAAAGATCATCAGATAACAAAAACAATGTTTAGCAATGGATTTTTTTTACTTGCTTTTGATTTAACCCCCGATGCATCAGGGAATGAAATGTGCCAAGGTCTACTTAATCAAGGAACTGTTAGAATTGAAGCAAAGTTATCAAAACCATTGCCGTCCACATTAACTGCAATTGTTTATGGGGAATTTGATGCAAACATTCAAATCGATAAAAATCGAAATATATTCACAAACCTATAAATAGGATGAAAAAGCGTGAGTCTAAATATTTTACATCATGTCTTCATCCTGTGCACTTGTCGATGTTACATTTTGTTGTAACGACAAAAACAGTTTGTTTGTGAAAGAAATTAGTATAGTAGGATTTAAAGAGCCTTGTAAGAAGTTCGTAAAAAAGTTTACTTACAAGTTTCCAACAAAAGAGCTAACAAATCAAAATATTGAAAATTATTCTTTTGGAACTGTGACTAACGAAAATATAACTAAAGAGTTTAAACAAATATTAGAAAGTTTTGATATAATCATTACCAACAAACTAATTAAAAAAGAGTTTTTAGTAAATTATGTAAAGGAAGCGAGCAAAGTTTATGATCTGAGTCAATTTATTTTATGAACACTTTAGAAATAACTAGCATTTTAAAATGTAACCAGCGTACAAACAAAAAAAATTTAAGGGGGTATTCGCTCTGGATAGAATTCCAAAAGTAAAAGAAAAACCATCTCTTTTAATCGTTAACACGGATAAGGCTAAGGACCCTGGAACACACTGGTTAGCTATTTATATTCCTAAAAAGGGGTGTATAGAATACTTTGATTCTTTTGGGCAGAAACCAACTAAACCTGAAATTTTAAGATATTTGAAGAATCATTGTTTAATTTTTAATGATAAACAGTTGCAAAGTAATTTTACAGATGTATGCGGGCAATATTGTTGTGTTTACGTTTGGTTTAGATGTTTTGGTTTAAGTATGAAAAGTTTTTTGAACCAATTCAGTAAAGTAAATCATATTGAAAATGACAGGTTGATTTTAAAACTATTTCATAAAATATTTGGAAAATACAACTTTTTACAGTCTTGTAACCCGAGAGTTAGAGGAAAGTTAAAAGAAATGGAAATTCGACATGAAAACACGATGTCTTTATTATTAAACTATACATACTTTCTTAATAAAAACCAGACCTTTAGAATTTCTGTTGGTTTTACGGGGGAATCATTTGAAGCCACAACCATATTCCATCGTAATGGAAAAGAAGTAATTGTTCTGAAATATCGTGATTGGTGTGAATTTTACCATCTATACAAAAAGCTGCTGTGCAGTCGAACAATAAAAAATACCAAATTATGTTTACAAGCAGGAATTCAAGCTATTCGTAGTCAAACTCTTAGTGTCAACAGAGAAGAGGCCGATATATTTAACAACCTTGTTGATTTTCTTCAAGCTGTAATGATTCACTATAAAAATTCCGAACAAAATGTAAGAGCGTATGTTGAAAAATACATAAAAACCTGTGAAGAAAAACAAGTGGAAAAGTTGCATGAAGAAATTAACATCCCAAAGCAACGGATCAATGTGCAGTGTAATTTTTCTAGATTATTTTTCGAGATACCTGTAATATTAAACAATAAACTACGCAAAATTGTACGAAAATAAAAACAATTGCCTTTTATTTATTTTATTTTTATTTTTATTTTTATCTATCTATAATGTTACTAAAAAACCATTCGAAATATCCTTCTTGCTCGACTTCGATATTTTGTTCTTCGTTAACCTGCAGATCATCTGTTTGAGAGTCAAACCAGTTTTGACCGTCCTGCCATTCCTCTTCTTCCTCCTCTTCAAGTAATTGCGGTGGTGATGGTGGTGGTGGTATAAATTCTTGAAAAGACGAGGTCACCTCGTTAACCTGCAGATCATCTGTTTGAGAGTCAAACCAGTTTTGACCGTCCTGCCATTCCTCTTCTTCCTCCTCTTCAAGTAATTGCGGTGGTGATGGTGGTGGTGGTATAAATTCTTGAAAAGACGAGGTCACCTCGTCAACATCAACATCATAATCATTCGTGGTTGAACTAATTTGGTTTTCTTGTGTAATTTTATTTAAAAAATAATTTTCATTACTTTCGTTGGTAAACGGAAACAAAGTCGAATCAGCTTCCATATTAAAAGTTGATTTCTGTAGGGAGACTGAGGATTTCTACAAAAATTTAGCTATTATGTACAACTTTTCAGAATCAGTTGCCTCTATATATAGAAAGAGAAACTAAATATTGTGTATGGGGATGTCACGAGCACAAATTGTTTCAGAGCTACACAGGCCACTTAGAAAAAATTTTCGTAGGAGAAAGTTCATTCAAAAGGGTTTGAATGATACTTGGCAAATTGATTTAGTCGAAATGATTCCTTATGCCAAATTTAATAAAGGTTTCAAATATTTATTGACGGTGATTGATACTTTTTCCAAATACGCTTATGCTGAACCTGTCAAACGTAAAACTGCTGAAGATGTTTTACGAGCACTTGAAAATATTATCAAGCAAGCAAAGGATTCCCCAAAAAATATTCATTCAGACCAAGGCAAAGAGTTTTTCAACAGACAGTTTAAACAATATATGTTGAAAAATAAAATTAATCATTATCATACATTCTCAGAGCTTAAGGCATCTATCGTGGAACGTTTTAATCGAACTTTGAAAAGCATGATGTGGAAAAATTTCAGTTTACAGGGGAATTACAAATGGATCTCAATTTTACAATCATTGTTAAAAAACTATAATTCAACACCGCATAGAACAATCAAATTACCCCCAGAAAATGTTTCAAAGAAAAATGAAAAATCAATACTTAGAACTCTATACATGCATCCAAAAATTTTTCAAAAAGCTAAATTTAAGATAGGAGATAATGTAAGAGTCAGTAAAAATAAAGGAAACTTTGAAAAAGGCTATCAACCAAACTGGTCAACAGAAATTTTTAAAGTGGTTAAAGTTAAAAATACATATCCGATTACGTATAACTTAGCCGATTATACCAGCACTCCAATTTCCGGTGGATTTTATGAAACAGAACTAACACCTGTAAAATTTTCTGATACCTATCTTGTCGAGCAGGTTTTAAAAAGAAAAGGGAATAAAGTTTACGTCAAATGGTTAGGATTTGATAAATCACACAATTCCTGGGTAGATAAAAACAATATAATTTAGAACTTCTGAAAACATTTTGCTAAATTAAGTATTAATAAATTTGTATAAAATAATTCCTCGTTTTTTACTGGAAATAAATAAGTTTTCGTTTACTTGAAATTATTAAAGAAAAACTCACTAAAACTTTTGTTTTACGTCGGGAAAAATATGAAAAAAAAAACCCGACCTTTATTTTATGTTTACATAAGCTACAAAATTGCTTAAAACTAAAAAACTGAATATTTGTTACTCCGACTAAAATTGACTTCTGTTTTACCTTTATGTTGTGTAATAATCGTAGTTTACACAAATTTAGACCTTTTGTATCCAAACGGTACGGAACTATGGTCTTTCAGAAATCGACGTTTTTCTGATTTCGGTTGGTATCTTTTTGTTTCAGTTACTGCATGAACCTCATGATCTTTAGTTCTTTTAATATTTTGTGAAACCACAGCGATATTTTCCCAATCTTGCGGATGAAGAACAGCATGTTTAATCGTTTCAAAATTATAAACTGATGATCAAACGCTTGTCCGTTATGAGCAACGACAATTATTTCTCGGAATTCTGCGCTTAATTTCAAAATGTGATTCATCATTTTTTCGATTATATAATTTTCTTCAAAAATTATTTGTCTAAATTTACACTTTTGACAAAAAACTAGAGATTCATCGTCAATACAGATGTCACATCTTTGCTGTAAAACACACAAATTAGGGATATGCTGTCTTAGTTGTGTATCAATATTTTTTTCCTGTCTTGTCTCTAAATCGTAGAATACATAAATGCAGTTTTCAAAATTTTTCTGTTTTTTATCTTGCTGAATGAAGCAAAGATGATCCGAAGGTACATGTTGATGACAAATTTTACAAAAATATTCATTACAAAAATGCTGTCTTTCTGTTTTGTAAACGTGCAAACAATTTAAACATTTTTTTATTATATCACAAATACTTTTTGAGTTAGATGATGAGGCTCGGTGAAAATCAAAACATTTTTCCCCTCTAAATGTTCTATTACAGATATTACATTTAACATTTATACTATTCTTTGGACATGGTGTTGAATTACAGCAACATGGGCAAGTTTTTAAACATTTGTGTTCATGTTTGTGCCAAAATGGAACGTGACAACTTCCACAATAATATTCTGTACAAAAAGCAGCAGTGAGTGATCCAATCACATTAAAATGATTTTCATGGTATAACAAATTTAGGTTTTTTACATCTTTTGTGGTATTTCCCTCAAATATCACAATTCGACCCCTAGTGTTATATTGATAGACAACAATTTTGTAATTTGTCAAATAATTTTGAAATTTTTTTAATTCATGTATTCCACACCCCTGATGTGGAATAATTACACCTGCTTTTTGGATTAACTCTTTAGCTTTAATCGCTTGAATTTTTCCGACATCTTTTAAAATATGTCTATAATTGACCTCTTTATCAATTTTTGCAATGCAGACAACTAGGGCACGGGGTAAACATAAGTTATCTTTATTTTTTATTGTTATTATACCACGGCGTTGTTTGCATTCTTCAGCAAAATTGTAAAATTGTTTTTTCCTACCTTTACCATAAGGTAAATTGATATATGTTGCGGTCAAACAAAATTTGTCTGTTTAACCCTGTAAAGTAAAAGTGAAAAAAGTAAAAAAAATGTTCAGCATTTTCATTTAAAAGTACTCACCCTCGGAATTGCTTTGAAAAACCTTTGAAATCACATCCCAAATATGCTGAAACGTCAGTCCACCTGCTGTTTGAAAGTTTATCCATGCAGGGCCACGATGCTCGAAGCTTTCACCACAAAATGTCATTCCAATTTTGTCGCTTGGGCTAACTTCTTTTGTAATATATTTGACAATATCGTGGAGTGCCCCTTTAATCCAAGTAATTGGATCAATATAGCTTGGTACAGGTTTTATCGAAAATTTAATTTCGCGTCTGCGCAAGTTAAACTTCTGCATATTTTTCCCCGTTTCGGAATCGATTAAAAATCGCTCTTCTTCCACTTCTTCCCCAGAAGTTATAAACCTTTTCATTAGAAGTTTTTTGCCATGTTTTAATGTTGAATCACAAAACTAATACAATATAAATTTTCTAACAGGGTAGGCTTTTATACTTAGTTTGACATCGTTGTTTTTGTAAAACTTCAATACTCTAAATCAGAGGTAAAGCAAATTTCCATCAAGGTAATTTTAAACTTTCAAATAAATTATCATGAAAAAACAAAATTAAGAATATTTTTCAA
Organism: Diogma glabrata; assembly: GCA_963693315.1. NCBI lineage: Eukaryota > Metazoa > Arthropoda > Insecta > Diptera > Cylindrotomidae > Diogma > Diogma glabrata. Next base: position 75,285,959 of record OY856188.1, read on the forward strand.
TTTGTTTTGATAGATAAAGAAAAATAAAGAAATAATTCATATTAAATGTTTCAATGTTTCTTTTGTTTATTTTTTCCTTTTTACGTATTGATTAATTTATAAGATAAATTTTATCATTTGAAAAATTAAGTAAACAGTAAATGGAGAAACAACAAACTCAACAATTATCTTTTAATTTATATGAATTTTCAAAATGAATTTTCAATATGTTTTGAAGAATAAGAATAAGAAAATAATATATATAAAGCAATAAATTTCAAGTTTTCTTTTGTTTATTTTTTCTGTCGCGTTTTAGATAAAGAATAATAAAATAATATATATAAAGCAATAAATTTCAAGTTTTCTTTTTTATTTTTTCTGTCGCGTTTTAGATAAAGAAAAATAAAGAAATAGTTCTTATTAAATGTTTCAATGTTTCTTGTGAATAATTTTCTTTTGTTTATTTTTCCTTTTTTGCGTCTTGATTAATTTATAAGATAAATTTTATCATTTGAAAAATTAAGTGAACAATAAATGGAGAAACTAGCAGCAATTATCTTTTAATTTATCTGAATTTTCTAAATGAATTTTCAATATGTTTTGAAGATAAATAAAAGAAGAATAAAGTAATAATATATATAAAGCCATAAATTTCAAGTGGTCTTTGATTTATTTTTTCTGTCGCGTTTTAGATAAAGAATAATAAAGAAATAATTCGTATTAAATGTTTCAAACTCTTGTTCCCCCACTAACTTTTAAGCATCGTAAATTGGTATAAATATCAAGCAGTTGTAATCAACAATTGTAGTCTAACATAGTAATTTGCTAAACATGGAAAGTTCAACAGACAGTTTTTTAAACGAATACCTGGTAACTTCCGATTGTCAAGCGGCTCCACCTCTCAAAAGAAAGCGCTTACACCATCAAATACAACAACAACAACAGCAGCAACAACAGCAACAAATACTACAACAACAACAACATCAACTGGCTAGAAAACAAATTTTTCTGGCAAAATGTTCAAGCGCAGCAAAGGAGAAATCAAAACCATTTATGAAGATAGCAGAATTGCAGGAAAACCACGCATACAAATTATGCACAATTCGAAAAATCGACACTAAATTTGGGAAAAAGTGGATTTTCGAAACCGAAGATGTATTATTATTCGCACCAAATAAATTCAATGAATTATTTAACGAGGAAGATTATACAGCATTAGTTATGGAGGAAAATTTCTACCTCATAAAAACCCCTCAAAACGGTTTAACACTCTTAGAAGGTGAAAATAAAAACATTAATTAAATTTTATTTAAGTTTTAATTTTAAGACAAAAAATAAAACAAGCAATAAAATTTTAGTTTTAGAGCAAAAAATGTAAAAAGAAAAATGAATAAAAACACGTGACAAATTGTTTTATCTGTCATTTGTACCATTATTTTATTGTTTTAATTTTAAATTTGAACTCACATTTGAACTAACCTAGTCTATCTGACATGCTTCCTAGGCCTTTAGCAACAACAATAAACCCACAATAACAACAAACAACAATAAACCACTAACCTACACTTTAAATCGAGAAATTACCAATACAGATAACCAGAACTAGGTCAAATACTAACCTAGTTTACCTGACGACCTTCCAAGGCCTTTAGCAACCGGCTTGGGACACACACAACAACAACAAACCACAATAAACCAATAACCTACATTCTAATTCCAATACAGGAAACTAAAACTAGGTCAAATATTAACCTAGTCTACTATATAAGGTCGTAGCCTTTCATGGCAATTATAAAAACAGGTTTTGGTTCCCCAGGACCAACTCTCGGGAGTTCTACTCGTAAAGTAACAAAAAAGGACGCACAGTAATATTAAGAGGGCGTATAGTAATAATCAGAGGGCGTAAAGTAATAGAGGCCGAAAAAGACATGTTTTGCGCAAATCTAAGTAAGTGTAAAATAGTTTATTATTCATAGAAAGTACAATAAATAATTTGTTTCCAAAAATGTGTATACTAGATCACACATAAAAAATCAAAAGAAAATGGAAAGATTTTAAATCTACAGAATATGTTAAGAACTAAAACAATAAAGAAAAAATTAATTTATAAATAAATTGTATAAAATATTAGAATTAAATAATAGTTTTTCATAGATTGCTTCTTAATGACTTCTTAATGGCATTATAGATTTTAAATTCTTCCATTGAATCCATAAGAGGATCTTTGTTACATATATGTAACACTTTAAAATTATTGTCAAAACTTGTGTATGAATGATTTCTATTGATAAGGTGTTGAGCAAAAATTGATTTTATATAACAGATGATTTTGCTTTTAGGCAAATGTTCCGAAAATCTGGTGATGAATTTTCTACCTGTTTGGCCAATATATATTTTATTCAAAATTTATTTTATATTGAAAAACTGAAAAAACTACAAATTTTTAAATAATTCTAAGCTTGATTCCAAAAATTGAATCTCTAAAATTTATTTGTTTGAGAATAGCAAAATTTGCATCACAATATATTGGGAAATTTAGCACAAACATTGTTTAATACAAATTTTACTCAAATTGGTCAAATTCGACATCATTTTTACCTTAAAAATTAGATGAGGTTGCCAAAATTTTAGGAATGAGAATAACAATGGTTGAAAACAAGACATTGTAGAGTAGCACTAACGCATCACAAAGACATTAGTCATTATAAAATTAGTGATAATGGAAATACATATAATGTCTCAGTGCTTAAAATATTTTATTTTAAAATTACATTAATCTCAAACGATCCTTTAAATGAGGTTCTTCGAATCAGTCATTTTTATATCCGATTCATATCAACTTAATCCACTTTTCAAACATTTATTTTAAATGGCAAACATAAAAAATAAAATTAAACTTTGACGACAGTCTAAACAAATCTTTAACGTTACGAAATACTAAAAATACCAATCATTGAGCTTCTAAATTACATCAATAAATTTTACACCAAAAACCCCCCATTATCCTATCGTTTCCCATAAAATTGATATTGAATTTATGATAATCCATTTCAAATCACGATTAATGTTAAATTCCATAAAATATGTTCAAAATATTCAAACTAAAATATTCTACTCCTTTTTTACTTTTTGTTATTACCAATTTAATCAGGATATTATATTAAAAAGATCAAACTTCGCTATCCAAGGGAACATGTTTATGGTAGATAAATTAAAAAATTTTATCTCAAGTTTACGTAGATGTATTATCAGATGAATCATAAAACTAACAACAAAAATAAATCTCTTACCTTAAATGTCCCTTTTTCATTGATACAATTTTGTGAACAAGCTCCTATATCTTCACACTCATTGATATCCTCACATGTTTTATTATTATTCAATTTATATCTAAAAGGAAGGAAAAAAATGATTTCGATTGATAACTTGATAACTGCTAAAATGAATATCTTATCGTACAACAAATACCCATTTTTGAACCTATCGTAACTTACCCTGTTTTACAATCACAATAATATCCAATTGGTGTATCTACACATGTATGTGAACATCCGCCATTATCTTTCGTACATTCATTTTTACTACATTTATCAGCAGGCTCATCTTGAAATTCAGGACAATCTGGTTTTGAGTCACAAACCTTTGAAAGAGGTATACACATGCCACCACCACAATCAAACTCTTTTTTAGGATCACATTTTACGGGTTGTTTGGAAACTGAAAATATACAATAAAATAGTAAGTTTTTCAATTAATTTGAGGTATTCATGTATAAAACTATTTAATTTAATGGTTATGTTCACGTTTTGAGGGTTATACCTATGGATTAAGTTTTTCACTGAAGAATGTACGCTATTATACTTTGGTTTTATTGTAGTTTTTAATTACATTTTTTGTGTTTAATGATTTACACGAATGAATAATATTAAAAGTTAATTTTTCACGAATCGTTAGGATCGAAGTTTTAAAATCACATAAAAAATCCAACCCCAACCTTTTATAATTTTGAGCTACAAAAAAAAAAGTTTTCCGTAGATTATTCGAAATAACTTCAGACCCATCCTTGCGATTTGAAATTTTCTTTAAACGATTTGTCTAATTGCTAGAAAAACTGATTAAACTTTTTGGATATAGGTGCATTAATGTTCAGGCACTAATGAAATAATCTTCGAAAATCATCTTTTTACAATTGATGGACAATCGAATCGAGACGCCGATTATGTGAAGCCGACCATTTACGATTTTTCGGAAAGTTCTGTAATCGTTAGTATAAACAGAACTAATATGTGTTTTTTTCCTGGTTTTTACACAGGGTAGCTTAAAAATTAATTAAGAAATTTAGAGAAGGAAAGTTTAAAGTTTTGCTGAAATGGGTTAAAGTAATCAAAAACGTCACTAACTACTAACGATTACTGATTTTGGGAGAACTCAAATGAACCCGTTGAATCACAATCTTTAAATGATAGAGTTACGAGCGTATCATAATCAGAATCCCCTTAATTAAATTATGAACAACATTTAATGTATTTATTACGTTTATTTTTCAAATATCTAAGTGTACACAACTCTTTGTGACACACTGTAACTCTTAAGCGGTATATTGTAAAATTATTTAATTGTACACATAATTATCTTTTTATCAATTTTGACATCAAGCATTCAACAACTAAATATTATGAAACTAAATAATTATAAATATAAAACGAAAATAAATTTACACATCTAAACATTAGTGGTTTTACTTTTTCTGATTGGCGATAGTACATGAAATCAACATTTGGTCCTTCGAGCCTGATAATTTGGATTCAGCTGCCGATTGATTGAGGAATTTTCAAGTTTGTACCTAAAACTTGTCATGTGGAAAATTCTTCCGGAACTTAATTAGTTATCCAGTTCCGCTATAGTATTATCATCGACATCGGTTGAATATTGTCATTCATCGAATATTATCATTCATCAATAAATATTTATCTGAATTTTCTATATAGAAGCTTACGAGGACATTCAATCGTTTCCACTCATTAATTATTTTAATGTTATTTCAATGTTTTTTTTAATGTTAACAATCATGTGATCTGCAACGGATGAAATGACTAAATTTTTTTGGCTTGATTTTGGTGTTCCTTATATCTAACACTTAATTTCCTTTTTCTTTGTCCAATATTTTTGTTACTACATTTTACTATTGCTGTTAATACATATTTTTGATTCATATATTAGTGTATAATATTGTGTGGTGAATTAATTATTCTGTGGTTCTTTCGATAATTTTGTATTTAAACATTAGTACATTTGCAATATTTGAATAAAACGTGTGAATTTGCTCTTTTCGAACTTTAAATGGAGTGTTTGGTTAAACGTAGATACTAGATGCAGAGTAAAAGGACAAATTACTTGATTAATTAATTTTGCTAATACTGTTACTGAACGATGGTTTAAAGACTAGCGTTAATAAATTAAACGAATATATTATAAATAATTCGTAGATTTAGAAAACCAAATTTTCACAATTGATGTTAAAGTTAAATCTGATATAAAAACAGTTCTTGAAGATTTTTTATAAAATATTGTCGATTCTGCAAAAGGTAATGCTCTCAAAAACAAATCCTTCAACATTTTCCTTAAATGTGATTCGTCTAAATAAGTCAACTTCAATCGCTTAGCTGCAGACTATAAGCTTCCTCGGTTAAGTTTGCCAACTTTCAGCGGTAAACCCAGAGAATGAAACTCGATTTTTGATATTTTTCGTTATACAGTCGACTATAAAATGAACCTGTCTCCCGCTCAAAAATTTCAATAATTTAAGGACAGCTACGAGGTCCAGCAGAACAGCTATTACGTCATTTTAGAGTTGCAGATTCTTCATACAACCAGGCGTTTCAGCGCTATGATAGAAAGAGACACATAGTCAATGATTTCATCGAACTGTACTTGTCTCAGCCTTCAATCGCCTCTGTTTCTTCTGAAGCAGTTGGCCGCATGTATGATGCATGTGATGAAGTCATACGTAGATTAAAGGCATTAGGAAAAAATGGTGGAACAAGAAACTGTTGGCTGCTATATATAGCTGGAAATAAACTTGATGAAATAACATATCAACTTATGTGGCAAAAAACAGCTGAAATAGATTTTCCAACGTTTTATGAATTTCTGAAAATTCTCAGTAGACGTTTGGATTCCCTAAAAGGTCTTAAATAACAAACTTCTTAAAATCAACCAAGGCGTTCGCCATCTAAATCGTTATCAACAAAGCCTTTCACGTTCAAACTCTCCCTAATTGTTCTCTTTGCTGTGGATTGAACCATAAGCTCTCTGATTGTCCTAAATTCATTCAAATGGACCGAAGCAAACGTAGACACTATATTAGGGAAGCCGATAGATGCTACAATTGTCTTCATGACTCTCAGTCTGTATTTAAATGTAGAACCAAAACGAACTGTCACCACTGTATGTGAAAAAACATCATACTCTAGTTCATCAAACCCCTCACTCCAATCCTTCACCAACACCAAAGGCCGCACTCGCAGCCACACCATGTTCTTCAGCTACCATCCAGAGTGCGAAGACAACATGTTGCTATTAGTTATCAACCAAACCAAAGGCATTAATAAATGAGCCGATGCCTACGGACATCATAAATGACAATGCAATAATACCAACAGCTCAAGTTAAGGCCCAAAATAAATTTGGCATGTGGCAAAATTGCCACGTGCTTCTTGATTCAGCTAGATCTTACTATTTCGACACTGAATCTTGCATCCATCGCCTTGGATAGCAAAGAACTAATACGCGACTTAATATCGAAACGCTTAACGGATCAAAGGCTGGCTGCTCTAAAGGCGTAACAACCATGCGAATTCAGTTCAATTCAATTCAATTGACTATACTAATAGAGGGATTTGACAGCTTATATTCTACCAAAAATCACGTCAAACCTACCACCCTATCGGTTGTGATCAATTTTTGGTGTTTTTTGCAGAAGGGCAGATTATTCAAAGTGAGGTCAACATTTCAAATTCAGATGGATCGTAGGAGGAATTTATAGAGATTCAGCCAAAATACTAAAAGTTCAACTACACTAGTTTCTCACCATATATGGGTAATAGATATTGATAGGACTATCAGAAGATTCTGGGAAATTGAAGAAGTTCCAGTTCTACCTACTTCTATATTATCAAAAGATGAGGAACTATGCTTAGAAAGTTTTAAGTCGCGATGCATTAGAGATGACGACGACAGGTTTAGAGTAGCGCTTCCATTCAAGGCTTACATACCAATGCTAATCGAGTCTCTTTGCCAAACACTGAAAAGCCCTGGCTGATCTGAAGAATTCTATCCTTCTACCCATAGAATGTTGTTTTATGATGCCCGGTTAAATGTTATTTGGTCTTAGTGCGAGACCATGAGACTATCTGGGTTTTCTTTTGTTTGTTTCTCAATGTCTATGTAGAATCGGTGAATTTAAGAACCGTACTGTCTGAGCCAATGGTAGTTTTGGGGATAAACACGATGATAAATAATTTCTTTGGGTCTACATTCACGATTTTCAACTTTCCATGAGAAGATGGTCAGGAAGGTTGTCCTGTTACGACGATGTTTTCCAAGCATTGAAACGCTTGTTGTTTGTGGACGAGGGAGGTAACCATTACGAGCTCCACCCATATTGTTGAAGATGCTATAGTTAGGTTTTGAACAGAGTAAAGCTTGACATTAGTTTACCAACGATTTAAAACGTCTAAGATTGTGGTTATTTCTTGTCAATCGGGGCAACGGGGTTTAGGCAATCCGTAAATGTCACATTTGTGTTATTATTGGCCTTGTTCAAGCTAACTTTAATACATCATTTCTGATTCCTAGTTATCCGTGCTGTATGTAGTCAGGCAGATAAATACGGCTAGATAACGAATTGTATGTTGAAAAATTATAAAATAAAATCCCGTTAAAACAAATGATCTTGTTTGTTTGTTCGTGTAAGCATTTATGTTTTTATTTTGTTTTGTGATTGTGAACTGCACTATGTGTCATATCGTCAACGTTCAGTAAAGCAACGGAACAAAACGAAATCGAACGTTAATGTTGTTTCTTAGGTTATTCAAAAAACGGAAACTTCTAGAGGATATCAGTGGTTTTTTACTTAAAAAAAAATAATAGAATAATGATTATGTGTTTGTGTTGTTGTTGATAATGGCGGTGTTACCAAAACGACGAAGAAATTCTAAAGTAGTGAGAATAAATTGAAAATACATATTTATTTAGTACTTTTACTTTTCCCTTTACTTTCCAATGTGGGAATATATAATATTAAATTCAAGTTCAGCACATCTTGGTTTAGTTAATTGGCGCTTCGAAGGTTAAGGGTCATACATTTGTCTGATTCTCAACACCTATTTAAGAGATTGTGTAACATACTATAAAGTAAAATGAGCGGCCAAAGCATATCAAGGTGCTGAGGAGTGTGATCTTCTATCATCATAGCGTGGGTCATTAATGTATTTTGATATTTTTTTATCTAAAAAAAATAAAGTGTAGTATTGGCGTGAATGTGATGACCTTGGCTTCTTTGATGATAGGGTCGTCAGAGTCCCGTTTGTTCATTTTTTCCCTTGGTCTAGCTTTATATTCAGAATGCGTGCATATCAGTTAATTTGTGCTTAAAAAGATGGAATGCTTCTTTCGGATTCACGTGACTTAAGCTAGTTGGAAAGCAAAATCTCTAGGCGCGCAGTCCATCCCGTAATTCCTTTTGTTATCCTTAACAATGAGTCCAGTCTCCATTACAAATTGGTTAAGTTCTCCACCTATAAACCAAGAGAGTTTTGTCAGTAACAGGATAGGCTAAATTCTTCAATCTACTAATACAATTCAGTAGCAGCATGTACCAAGTAAAAAAACCAGCTGACTGTGCACCCAGAGATATTCTCCCGGCAGAACTCGTAATGCACGCAGCCATTCATTCAATTCTAGTGAATTATAATCTATCTTTTCAACCCATTTATCAAAAATGACAGTTGCCGCAAATTTCAAGATTTGGTTTAGAGGTATAATCTGCAATAACTAAGTTATTAATGACATAATAGATAACCTAAACATTCCGTGAATTATTTATGCGGCATAAGCTCCTGTCTTCTTTCTTAATAACGATAAAATCTAAACTCAAAACCATTGACTCAGAACAAAAGTTTTTCTATAACTTTTTAACAAAACACAAGTAACAAGAAAACAGACAAGTATGCTCGTTAGTTGCAAGACATTCTTGTAAATTTTAAGTTTTAGTCTTACGTTTTCTTTTATATTATGTTACGGTTATTTTCTTTTTCCATTTTTCTCTATAGATTTTTATCATCATAAATATTTTCTTGTTATTTGTTTTTTTTTATTTTTATCTTACAAATTATTTTCTTAGAAATACGAATAATAATAAAAATGTTCCTAAGAGCAACAATGTTGTTGTTTATCTAATTTTCTTCATTTTATTTTTGTTACGTTGGTGTTTTCATCGCAAGTGGCAAATATAAATTTTCATTTTCTTGTTTGATGATATATCGCAAAGAATTAGTTTTTCAATATTTGTTTTTGTATAATTTTTGTATTTTTCGTTATGTTTTTGGATTAATAAAGATTTTGTGGTTTAAGATGTGGTGGTGTGATTAAATTGATTATAAATGGTATGAAGGGAAATTTTGATTTAGCAATGAAAAGAAAATAATTGCAAACCGGTAAACCGTATAAAAATTAGTTATATTGTTTGGGAAACATATTTCTATATTATCATAGCAGGAAATATTTACTTTCATCAATATAAGTTTGGTCCTTCGAGCCGGAATTTCTAAACATTTTAAAATCAATCTATTTAATCTAAGTCAATCGTTTTCAACATTCTTATAGATAGTGATATTTCTTAAATTAAGTTTACGCCTATAGATTCGAAAATAAATCGATTTTAAAATAAGTTTTTTGATAAAATTGAACTAGATTTTCATTTTCCATTATCAAGTTCTAAGGCAATTCGCCTCTCTTAGCATTGAAATTCTCAAATGAATCATAAATAAATCAACTCTTTAAGTCTCGTTAAATTCCTTCAAATCAATTGACTTAAAAAAGAAAATTCTACAATTCAAATCACAAAAATAGAACATTTTCCGATTCCTTTCATACATAAAATAATCGAAGCAAAATAAAATATTTAAATTATCTATTTCCTTTACGGTTTTCAGTTTTCACATACAGAAGAGGTGTACAAGAAAAATGGTAGTACTATTTTTTGTATTTCGCGTATATGAAAAATTCAATAAAACTGATTTCGTCGGGATGATTTTTATAAGTAACTTGCCTAATATTAGTCTAACCTTTTAACCTAAGCGAATAACTTTTTAACTTTCCCTCAAACATCTTTATATCTCCCTTGAACAAATCTTAGCTAAACAAAAATTTAGAAAATTGTTCAAGAAAATATAAAAATTTATAAGGAAAACTTTGGTAATTTTTGTTTTTATTGTTTTTCAGAAAATTTATTTGTGAAGTATGAAAAGCTACTTAAATCACATTAACTTTTTTTTTTACATCCTTAGTTGTCTTGTTTATGTAAAAAAAAAACGGAAAATAAATGGCAGAAAAGTTTCTTGTACGAAATAATTTAAGGTAAATTGTAATAAAAAACTTACCATCAGTACAATTTAGCTCATCACTTTTATCAGCACATTCTGGTTTTCCAGAACAATGTAGATGCCCTGGAATGCATGTTTGATCTTTACACTGAAATTGATCAGCACGACAGGTTACGTTTTGGCATATTGGTGGCATTTCATCATCACCATTCGGACAATCTTTTTCTCCATCACAAATCCAGCTACGATGGATACAAGTAACACGATCCTTACATTGATATTCTAATGCTAGGCATGGTGACACTGGACGTGTAGGTTTTGTGGTGCAATTCTGAAAGTAAAACGAGAAAACATTTTTTAAATCTTAAAACAGAAGAAGTATGAAATGGTTGCAAATACGACCATAGTCTGAAATGTTAGGCTTTCATGTTGGTTGTGTAGTCTGGGGGTTAATCAATCGGACTCCTTATCAGAGGGTCTAGGTTTGACTGACTCATTAAACCAATCCAGTCCTAACTTTTCCTGTTTTTGTGTGAGTCTTTGCATTAAAAACCCATGATAAAATTCATTCGAGTCAATGAAATGGTCTGTTGCCCATGTTGACGCCAAGATCCATAGTAGAGAAAAACCAGTGAAAGCAAGACCATGGTAGGGAAAAAAAAAATTTACATAGATGAAAAAGGTAATGAAAATAATTCCAATATGCGACTACAGAGATATTTCTCATGGAAAAGTGGCAAGTCCAAATACTTTGCCTTGGAAATTAAATTAGGTAAATAAGAGTGTTGGCAATAATAAAATAAAATAGGACGGTGTAAACCTGTGAAATAAAACTATCGAAAACTAAGAAACATGAACAGAACAAAACAATTAAATAATTGTACAAAATTTGGGGTCAATAGGTCAAATAGTTTCTGAGATATCTTGTCTACATACCGACAGACGCACAGACACGGACGTGAAAGGAATCGCATTACTTATCAACAGCTTACGATAAATACTAACCGGTATTTTCGGTGTATTACTAGACAACTGATATTTAGACACAGGCATATCGATGTACGGACTTCAAATTTGGCGCAGCCACCAAAGTGCCACTGTGGAGTAGAAAAGTCCACCATTTCTAAAACGCAAGGCAAATTTAACTGAATCAATTATTTCTGTACGTCTAAGGGCTACTGAACTAAATTGCGTGTGATTCAATCAGATACCACTTTACAGCATAAAAATCTGTAATTCATAAATGTGCAACGAAAGCAAGATGTACAATTTAGATATTAAACAAATTTCAATAGAAAATGAACTATATTTAGTTTGGAACATCTGGTTAAGAATAAAAAAATAAACTTACCCTTTCATCGGAGCCATCCGGACAATCTAATTCACCATCGCATCTCCATTTAGCTGCAATACAAAAATCTTCTGAAGTACAGGCGAACTCTTTTTCAGGTACACATGTTTTTGGTGAACATTTAACCTCATCCGTATTATCACCACAATCGTCATCACGATCGCAGACCCAACGTTTTTGTATACATCTTCCATTACCACATGTAAACTCATCTGAACGACAAGTTTGATCTACAAGACGGCAACAGAAAAAAAAATAATTATTTTCGTGTTTTATGAAAATTTAAGATGTTTCATAAAAAGATGATTTAATATGAAAAAAAGCGTTAGAAAACTAATTTTTTTTTGTTACCATTTGACTGGTACACGTAAAATGAAAAATTTGTTATTTTTTATTATATGACACGTAAGAATGAGCGTAAAAATAAAAACGAAATAAAAGCTTTTCTTTTATATTGTGAAAGAGTACTTGTACTATTAATATTATAATTTATATTATAAAACATTATGATTTATTTTTTTCATGTTAAGTGTTATTGTGTAAAAAAACCATATTATATGTATGTTATGTAACTGAACACATTTTTAAATTTTGATTTTTCGGTTTGTTGTTGTTGTTATACGGAAAATGAAATCACTTGAAAAAAAATGCTATGTAGAAAGAAAGCTGTTGATGTACTTGAATTATTTTGTTATTGAGGTTTAATTTTTATTCGCTAGAGTAAGTTTTTTCAGATGCTATTATGATAATATACGAAATTTATTCAACAATCTGGAAAATGCGAGTGTAATAAACTTTATACTATTCGAAAAAAACATTTATAATGAAATTTTTTGAATTGTATGGGATAGATAAATTTGTATTTGAAACACTAAAACGAAAGCGGACAAGAGGCACGGACACAGTTGATGGGATGTTTGTCATCAAAAAGAAAAATTATAAGGAAAAAAAATATAAGTAAAACTGGTATGTAAGTTTTGCATCCAAATTTTTGGCAACTTTACATGGGATAGAGCCGCAACTTAACATAAGTACTAGGCAACCAGGTCATTCGGTTTTGGGATGAAATTATAAAAGTTGTTTGTTTGATTTTTTAGTAAGGATAGAGAGTAGATTTTGTTTGCCTAGCTTTTATGAACTTGACACTTCTGTGTTTGATATAATTTAACTAATAGATTAAGCCCTTATTCATCAAAAGTTTTAAATCAACTTAAATCAAAACTTGTGTTTCCATCGATTCTAGTCCTCGTGTCCCTTCTTATTATAAGTTTGGCCGGTTGCAATTGCCTACAGATCCTGAAAAATTTATTTGTTTAATTCTATATTGATTTATAAATCCCACCGCTATTATCACCCGCTGTAAAAAATTCAACGAGCAAAATGTTTTAATAATTATTATTAGTTAACTCTGGAAACGATGAATTTTATCGCCAAAAAATTATATGGATACACCCCTCTCCGACAGCATATAATGCAGGTGGAAGGAAGCTTACGTGTCGCCTGAGTGAATATCCACCACACAATTTCAGTGTCAGCTGTGCTGGCATGGACATTTTCTTTAAACAGTTAGGGCTCACACTGAAACAGGAGCCCTGGATTCACAAAAACTGGGTAAGAGGCTTCGGAAACAGCGAGGCAAAGTTTTGTGTTTACAACAAGCGAACTACCCTCAATTCGGAAGCCCAGGAACATAAGATGGAACCAATTTGAGGATAACCTTAAAGAAGGTTTGCAGCCAGTAACAGTTAAAGGGACATTTAAACACTATGCCGCGCTAGAATAAGGTGGGAGGGAGCGGAGGTAAATATAACAATCATCAAGGCATTCGAAGTCAGTTGTCTAATTACTAAGATAAAAGAGCAGAGGTTTGCGTTTTCTTGTAGCAAGGAAATGTCAAAATTAAGAACAGAAGTAGACAGGCTCTTCAACAGAGCGAAACAAGCCGGAAACTAGACAAATTGTACTAGAGTGTTTACAATAAGGAAATCGAGAGGGCCAAGAGATGGTGCTGAAATTAAAACTACGCTAAGAAGAAGGCTGAGAATTTCCATCCCGTATCTCAAAATTTAAATTTTTATCACTTCGAGAAATCGCGAATCTCGAGAATTTCTCAATTTTTCTCGAGAACTCCAGATTTTTTAATCAAATTGAAATATTAATTGTTAAACGATTTTCTTAAAAATTAAGTTTTAATTTTTTTGAAATAAGTAGGTATAAATTCCATTACCTGAACAAATGAACAAAATTTGAGTAGGGTGTAGTGTGTCATTTATAAAATTATAATTTCTAAAGTTATAATTTCCCCTCCAGCCACTTTTTGTTTTTAAGAAATATTTAAATAGGATTTTCTCGTCAACAAAAAGGCAAAGAAAAAGGATGAATTTGCGTTCCGCCATCTTTGAAAATTAGAATTTTAAAAAATTAAAACTGAAAAATTTTATAACAAATAAGTAAATAATTTTATCCATCAAAAAACACGTTCGACATTCTAAATTTTATTGTAACTAATGATGCAAAAGAAAAGTGTTGCGGGAGGATATCATTGATGCCAAAATATGAATTTACATGTAGAGTACATTGTTCTTAAATTTTTGTTCATAAAATTGGAGAATCAGCACACCGAATCGAACGATGAGTTCTTATCCAGCCTAAAAAAAAACTAACAGATCTTAGATCTGGCCATTTATTATCTAGCTTTAAATATTTGCACGAGCTGATAAACCGGAAGCCTATTTCAAAACACATATTTGTCAAGTGACAATATTCTCAATTTAACCAAAATGCTTCACAACTTTGTATAAAAATGATATCCCATAACATAAATTTATGTATCATATAGGTTTGTGTCTTAGTTACGAAATTATAACATTATATACAGCGTTGCCACTCAAAAAAATTAAAATGAATCCAATTTTATAAAAAAATGTATCCAAATGTATCCACTTTTTTGGAAAAATGAAACATGATTATTTGATATTGCTAAAGGACTAATTACAATATATGTTTAGTACAATTCAGCATCCTGATCACATTAATTTATAATATAACAACAAAAAAATCACATTAATTCAAATTTTTATCTGATGATTTTTATATGCGTTTTATTTGATGAATAAATTTCATATAAATTTTTTACACAGTTTTTGTCACCTCCAAAAATTCCTCCTTTTGCAGTTTATTATATGCTAAAAATGATTGTACTGCATATCTCAATCTTATTTCAGGCAATTGTATATGGTTTTCTTCATTTTCAAAACCTAGCTCATTTACATTCCTCAGATTTAAGAAACGATAAGGGTCTATAAAATTGTATAAAATGATTTTTAAATCGACTTTTAAATTATTAAAAAATTAAATGTTTAAAATTAGTTACACTGCTCGCCAATTTCTGATACTTTTTCTTTCACAAAAAGAGAATAGACGAACAATATAACAAATTTCATAAACATTTTCAAAGTTTTTGGAAATCCAACACAGCTAAAGGCATATTAATAAAATGTATCCATTCTAGGAGTTTTGAGATTTTTTTGTATCCAGTATCCATTTAATAAATTTTTCAAATAATGTATCCAAATGGATACAAATGTATCCAAGTGGCAACGCTGATTATATATAACACATTTTTAGTATAAAATTGCAAGAAAATAGTGAAATAAAACAATCAAAGAGGTCGTTTTAAACAAATTTTTTGACAACTAATTTTTTTAATTTTTGAATATACAAAATAAAATAAAAATATATTTAATAAATAAATATAATTCTATGATTTATATAAAAATATAATTATTTGATATTATTAAAAACTTAGTTTTGCATTATCGCCATTATAAAGTAATTTTTTCGTCAATTGATGAATTTAAAAACTCAACACACAAAATAAAATTGCGATTTTCACAGTAGTTATCTTGTTCTTGTCAGGGGCCCTATTCCCGAACCAGGGCCGGTGCAAGACATTTTTGCGCTCTGTTCAAACATGAGAAATGCGCCCCAGGAATTAAGAGTTATCTCAAAATTGTTGTGGCTTATCTTATCGTATTTTAAAATTTGTTGCATACCATTTATAATATTTGATTTTAAATTTGTTCTTCCTCAATTGAATTAAAATACTTTGTTTATTATTAAATATCTACATATTTTAGACTAGGCCCATCTTCAGGATCATAAAACTATCAAAAATATTAAAATTATTACTGTTAGATTTATTATCACGAAGATGGCCCAAGCCCGTAATTTGTATATCTGTGCGTTCTTCATCCATGACAGTTGACATATTTCGTTTTGTATTTTAAAATAAAATGATGGCTTTTATTCGAAATTCTACTTTAAGATATTCAAATTAAACAAAATTTATAAAAACTAAAGTTTAAATTAATATTCAGGATTTTGTGAGCAATTAAACTCAAGTAACTATGGAATTAATTTGAATTTTTCCAATTCAAAGGTATGGTTGGAAATATCTCAGAAAAAAACTCAGTTTTTCTCTTTTACGTGTTCGGTTGGGATTCGAACTCGTAACCTCATCAGTGCCAAACTGACGAGTTCAATTCCTTTGGCAGACACGTTTAACCACTACGCCACCAAGGCGATGATATTTCTAAGTTGAAACTTCATCATCAGTTATCTTACTTAAGTTGAATTTCTCAATCGTCAGTTAAACATAGTTTTTTTATGGAAATTTTATTCATTTTGAATGAAGATTTTTTGCATTGAATTTTCTTGACAGTACTATTGTGTGAATTCATAGAATGTGTAATATTTCTATTATAGTCAACATTCTAAGTCACGAATGTATAGTCATTATTGATTGTTTCCAATCAATTCGAAAATCAATGATCGACACTTGGTCAATTATTGTCATATATGCGCGCTTGCATATTTGCCAACATTTTGGGGAATTTTATTTATTCAGGATTTTGTGAGCAACTAAACTGAAGTAACTATGGAATTAATTTGAATTTTGCCAATTCAAAGGTATGGCTGGAAATATCTTAGGAAAAACTCAGTTTTTCTCTTTTATGTGTTTCGGTTGGGATTCGAACTCGTAACCTTTCAAATTAAGTGCCAAACTTACACATTCTATGAATTCACACAAATGTGCTGTCAAGAAAATTCAATGCAAAAAATCTGCATTCAAAATGAATAAAATTTCCATAAAAAAACTATGTTTAACTGACGATTGAGAAATTCAACTTAAGTAAGATAACTGATGATGAAGTTTCAACTTAGAAATATCATCGCCTTGGTGGCGTAGTGGCTAAACGTGTCTGCCAAAGGAATTGAACTCGTCAGTTTGGCACTGATGAGGTTACGAGTTCGAATCCCAACCGAAACACGTAAAAGAGAAAAACTGAGTTTTTTTCTGAGATATTTCCAACCATGCCTTTGAATTGGAAAAATTCAAATTAATTCCATAGTTACTTGAGTTTAATTGCTCACAAAATCCTGAATATTAATTTAAACTTTAGTTTTTATAAATTTTGTTTAATTTGAATATCTTAAAGTAGAATTTCGAATAAAAGCCATCATTTTATTTTAAAATACAAAACGATGCTCACAAAACCCTGAATAAATAAAATTCCCCAAAATGTTGGCAAATATGCAAGAGCGCATATATGACAATAATTGACCAAGTGTCGATCATTGATTTTCGCATTGATTGGAAAACAATCAATAATGACTGTACACTCGTGACTTAGAATGTTGACTATAATAGAAATATTACACATTCTATGAATTCACACAATATTACTGTCAAGAAAATTCAATGAAAAAAATCTTCGTTTAAATTAATGTTTTACAAAACAATTACATATTAGTATTTGTGCAGTAGTTTATTCATAAAAATGAAGTGTTGCATTAAAATATGTACAAATAATCTTAAATAAACTGATATTTGATCATCGAATTCCATATCAATGATTAGAATATTTTTACTGATACTATGCATAAAAAGGGTTTAGAATGGTGTTTTAACAAAAATATAAAGTATTTGCTTTACAAAAACTGTTATTTTCTAGGTTAATTTTATATATTATTACCCTACGTAAATGTCATTTTCTTAATCCATCGTTGTCGAACCAAATTTCAAACGCTATCCCAGCCGAATGTAAGGTGTTCTTAAAGTAATTCAATATGATTAAAATTTGTGTTGTATGGACAATTAAAAATATTTATATATGGAAATATAAGGAAATATTTTATTCAAACATATTAGGCTTGTAAATTTATATGTAACATTTATTATTTCTTTTATTTGTTTTGAAAATATAAATATGCAAATTGTAAACAGTACCGCCCATCTAGAATGCAAACACTATACTAAAAATTAGATGCTGCATTCAAAATGTCTAGTTACTCTTCCATAGATATTTATTCAATGACTTAACAAAAAAGTAGCACTTCAGCTCCTAATTAAATAATATACTATTTGCCTTCAAATGGTTTTCTTTAATTTTGTTTTTATTGCATGGACCTAATTTTTACTATTTCATTCATTACTTTTTAAATTTATCAATTACCAAAAAAAATTGTCTAGTTTTCTTTTCCATAGAATTTTAATATTTATTATCCATACTCAACATAAAAAAATATACACATTCAAAATATCATATATACACAATCATAAACATCCTATAACTGATTTTGTTATTCTAATTTCAAAACTGTGCACACGTTTAATGTATCTGTGAATAGCTTTATTCAAAATTTCGTTAATACTTGTAAAAAATAATATTTTGGTGCACAGAATTTCAAAACTGTTCAGACTTTTCATTGTATATGTGCATTATATTTCAAAACATTGCAGCAATCAATAGTATGGGTAATATTTTGTGAACAAAAATTAAAAATGAACAGTAGCAGTACTAATACTTTTGTGTGTTTCGTTTCCTTATTTGTAATTTGTGTGTATTGAGATTTAAAGTTGAAAAGAGAATACATGTTTTATATGTTTAAATTTGTATACATATATGGAGAAATGAATGAAAGCAAATATTTGAAACACTGGACAAAAAGAAAGAAATTTGATGTTCATAAAATATTATTTTAAACGGTTTAATTCAATTTAAATTGTTAATTGATGTTGGTTTTTGCGCCCTTATTTTCGTGATAAATTGAGCGCCCTGTTTTACTGTGCACTTTTGTACAACGCAGGACCGGCCCTGTCCCGAACACATATTTGTCAATCGACAATATTGTCAATTTCACCAAAATGCTTAACAGGGGCCCTATTCCCGAACACATAAATGCCATCACAATATTGTAAATTCACACAATATTGTGAATTTCGTATTATGTAACACCAATTTGGTGAAAATTCAACGTAATATTGTGAATTTGATAATATAGTAACTGTCAAAATCACAATTTTGCTTTATGTTTTGTGTGTTGACTTTTTTATACAAATTTCATCGATTGGCGTAAAAATTAATTTACAACGCAAAATTATTTCTTTAATAATATTAAATAATCATATTTTTATATAAATATCATCAAAACATATTTATTTATTACATATATTTTTATTTTATTTTGCATCTTTTAAGATTAAAAAAGTTAGTTGTCAAAAGTATGAATCTAGTACCAAAAATCTGTTATAATTTTGTAAAAATTTGTTATAATTTGTTTGACACAAATATGAGTTACAGAATACCATTTTTAAACAAAGTTGTTAAGCATTTTGGTGAAACTGACAATATTGTCGATTGACAAATATGTGTTCGGGAATAGGGCCCCTGTAACTCATATTTGTGTATCCTATACACAAACCAATTATAACAAATTTTTACAAAATTATAACAGATTTTTGGTACTAGATTCGTACTTTTGACAGCTAACTTTTTTAATCTTAAAACATGCAAAATAAATTTATATTTAATAAATAAATATGTTTTAATGATATTTATATAAAAATATGATTATTTAATATTATTAAAGACTTAATTTTGCGTTAAAATAATATTTACGCCAATCTATGAAATTTGTATAAAAAAGTTTACACACAAAACATAAAACAAAATTGTGATTTTGACAGTAACTATATTGTTCTTGTCAGATTCACAATATTGTGTTGTGTTGAATTTTCACCAAATTGGTGTTACATAATACGAAATTCACAATATTGTGTGAATTTACAATATTGTGATGACATTTATGTGTTCGGGAATAGGGCCCCAGATTCACAAGATTTTTACACCACTTTGGTATTTCGGAATACGAATTTCACAATATTGTGTAAATGTAGAATGTTATGATTACATAATACATTCATGTGTTCGGGAATAGGGCATCAATTGTTTTGGGTATGCGGATGACATTGTCATTTTCGCTAGAGGTAAGTTTGGGGAGATACTCATTGGTATTGCACAGAGGGAACTGAATCTGGTAGACACATGATGACATCTGTGGTACTAAAACTCAATCTGAGTAAAACCATGTTGGTACTGTTCATCAAGAAAAATTTAAAATGAAATCCATCATGATGTGGTCAGTGGTGCTTCGTGATTGAATCTTCAAAGGAGACAAAATATCTGGGAATAGTTCTTGATAGCAAATTCCTATGAAGAAACCAATTTAAAACAATTGTGAACAAAGCAATAAGAATTTTGATGGTTTGCAAAAACCTTGCGGGGTCGCATGGAACAGAAGACCTCAGTTCAACTCTGGAAAGACGGGTCAGTGAACAAGAAAATGGAGGGTATAGGAGGGTACAGGAAAGGGAAAGATCATCGAGAAATATATATTACCGTTGAGCAACATAAGGTTTGGTTTAAGGTTTGGTAGCTATGATCCAGTTGATTTGTCTAAGTGATGAGATTTTATGAGTAAGATGATTCTTGAGGATGTAGATGATGCAGTTTTAAATATTATTCCTTAAACGTCATATATCAAAAATACTAGATGGAGTGTCCTTATTAATATTGTTTAGGACAGGATTTAATTCTTTTATTTGTAAAACAATTTTCTTAAAGTTGATGCTGTTAATCTTGGAACCAGAATTTAGTTTTATTAATGAGATTTACATGGATAAATTTGGAGATAACCTTTTATTCGTTTAATCATCAAATAGTTAAATTGGCGTGTTTAGCATTTATTTTAAATTTAAGAGCAATTTTAGGCAAGTGCAAGTGGCTTAACCACTTTTAATTTGGATTATATTATAGATAGCCTTTGAAAAATAAAAAATACAACTTCTTAAATTTTTTTTTCGCTTACAGGTCTAGAATTTTTTCGACCCTTGAATTTTTGTAAGTTTATTATGTAGTGTTCATTTTGGACGAGCGATTGTAGACAAACTGCTTAACCGATTTTCATAAGTGATAAGTCGTTTTAATAGGTATTGGAAAGAAGCATTTTACACTATTAACAAGGACCCGTGGTCGAAAAAAAAAATCTACGAGAAGTTGTATTTTGTATTTATTACTCTATAAAGCCTTAATCTATAAACAAAATATAAACCAAATTAAAAGAGGTCAAAGGGCTCGTTTTCATCGAGTGAGATTTCACTTAAATGATATCGTCTAATTGTATCTTATGGAATTGATTGGATTGTTCAATAAAAAAAGTGCAGTACTGTGCTCTAGGCTGGATAGGAACAACCTGAGAATACTGACTATAGTTTTCTTACAGGACACTGGAGATTAATAAAATGTCTCAAGAATTGAGACCTAATTTCTGAGCAAATTCCACGCCCTGATTTTTGAGTAATTTCCAGTAACTTATGATTTGTATTTTATCTGGTAACGAGGTCAAGAATTTATACAGATAAAGAATTTTAACTACATCACACAATTTATTTCGTAACTCAAACGAATCCAAACAAACAATAGCGAAATTATTTCCACGAAAATTTTTAACACACCGATTTATATCGCCTCGTGTATTATCCATTCACCAAACAAACGGTTAAAACCAAAAGTTCAACAAACAAGATACAAAAAAAAAAATTCAGCAAAGAAGTTAGAAGTTCATTTCATTTTCCATCAATTTATCTGTAGTTGGTGTTTATAATCTCATTTATTTACTTGATGATATAATATTTTGACCATATCCAAAAAACAAACAACCGAAAAATGTTGAGGGAAAATAAATGGAAAACATGAAACCGTTTATCTATTTGATATTTGAAAAATTATTTTTTTTATTGTGGTTCTATTGTTCATTGTTTATTCCTATGTTCGGTTATCCTCTCTGAATTCCAATAATATAATCAACAATTTTTTTTTTTGGTTATAAATATTTTGTGTTGGTCTTCAATGGTTCGCGGAACATTAATCACAAGGAAATTGTGGTATTATAAATACATAAAAATGTCTCAGGAATAATATTTTAGAAAAGGAATTTCTGTTTTTATTTTTTTCTAATAAATATTTTATATAAGGAAAAAGAATTTTAGGATTAATGTTAGTTGGTTAGTTGGGTTATAATTAATTGGGTAAAGAGGGTTTACAAATTGCTGAGATAGCAGATGTTGGAATTTCGTGTAGTGGATAAAATACTTAAAATCATATCTTGTAATGGAAATATTTCAACTGGAATTTTTTTTGTTGTCTTTATGTTCATTAATAATATTTTTAATGTAGGAAGTGAAATATTATATACACATGAAAAACAACAATAATCAACAACTATTACAATAATCAACAGTTCTGAAATTTTCCCAAGCAACAACAACATATAAAAATATTTATGCTAAAATGATAGCTCCACGCTAGTTCCGAAATTAATTTTTGAATTCAACCTTGTCGCCAACAATGATTCTGATGATCTACAAAACGTGATATATTACAAATTTTTAGTGTCTATGCCAATTACTATTCGATGTAATACATGTCTTACGGTGTGGGTAGGCATGTGGTTAGACAGGCTGACCAAGACTTGTTAAGACCCGGATAAAAGGCATGAACACAACAGGTTAACACAACAGACTAATCCTTGAAATTTCTATCACAAAACGAACTCCATAAAAATCAAACAATACAATTCTAATGAAATCTGTTATGTGATGTTTCTATTCATCGTAAATCCATTCAAACGGATTCAATGTATTCCATCTCCTCCTAAAAAATGGTAAAAATAACAAAAACAGATTGAGAAATCGATATTAAAAAATCTCCTTCTTTACCCAAAAGATTTACGATCAAAGAAAACACAAATGTAAGCTTCTGTTAAGTAGACACACTCTACAAAACTAACTTTAAAGTTTAATTTAAACAAACATTGTATCAACTAACTTGCAATACAAAAAAGTGAAGGAACATCTAAAATGATCTAATCACTCAATCTAACAAAGAAATTTTATTCAAAGAAAAAAAGATTTTCTTTTTAGTTTTTCATTTACGAGAAATGAGAAAGAAAACTTTTCGGGTAAAATTTTTTATATATATTGTTTTGTTAAAGAATACAAATTGGGTCAACTGAATATTAAAAAGATTAATGAAATTGATAACTTTTCTTCGTTTTTATTCTTGTTGTTCTTATAATCAGATAAAGTTTTCAAGATTATGTTGATATTTTTGAGGATTAAAATGACTTTAGTATTTATTTTAATGGAGACTTACTAACGGAATAGATTGATGGGTTTCGTGCAGACTTGAAAAACGATTTCGGTTGGACTTCATGTTATACATTCCGGCTTTCAACAATTAAAATATTGTTAATTGTTACAATTGAGATTGCGTGTTCGCTTTTCGAATTATATATGAAATAAAACAAAATTTGATATTAGATGAGATTAATCACAAAGAATTTTGTTAGCCCAATATTTATTTCATTTGAAAATTATGATATTTTATTATAGTTGCCAGTTAGATTACTTTCAATGATAGGAATATGAAAACTACGGTGTAGAAAACAGCAAGATGAAAAAAAAAGATGATGGAGATTGTTAACAGCAAAATCCGTTCTAGTGACAAGATGCATCGTTCAATCTTCGATTAATTTCAACGGATGTTGATTTTGATTGTTGATTTTGGACTTTCGTACATTCAAAGAAATGATCAAATAAGTTTTTAATTGGTGTAGAAATCTATAAACAATCTACAACATAATTTTCTAATATCGGTACGTGACCGCATAAATACCATTCCCATACTACTATTAAGTCAAATCAAGTTTATATTTTGTACAAGTTATCATGCATGTTTAACTCCTACTCGTTTTTTTTTGTTCAACCATTTATATGTGTGCCTATTGATAGTACGCTAGACTCCGAACTCGGATGAACCGCGTTCGAATCCTCATTTATGTCAAAGTGTTTTTAATCAAAATTATTAACGACCATCAACCACCGGTTTTCCAATTAACCGATAGTCAACTAATATAGTTAAAAGATTGGAAAAACTATGGACTGATCACCCATATAAAACTAATCTTCAAGTGAAACTCGACCATTAAATTGAGTGAATTGATGAAATTAATACAGGTGAGGGGGACACTTGTTGACAGCCTACGTTCCTACATAACGGCACAAAAAAAATCATATGTGTTCTCGTAAGTTTATCGATTATTGTCACGAAAATTTAAGTTAACGATTGTTTTGTCCATAAGCCAGTGAATGAATAAATTGCAGGCACTTCAAACAAATTTTGAAGCCAACAGCTATTATGGAATAAAATGGGTCGTTTAAAAAGAATCCGGAATTCAAAATCGGTTACTGCAAAATGAAACAAGTTATTGGAAATTTGTGCATCTTTGATGAAATCTTTTAAGGAGATACAATCACAACAAACTTCTTGTTCCGATTTAGAAACATCAGTTAGAGAATACTTTGCAGAAATTCATGGCGTAGATACATCAAACGAACTACGTGAACTTGATATTGAACCAGGTGAATCCACTTCGACAGAAGCACTGCGTCTTTCTACTGTACCAAACAATGGTGATATTTCAACTGTCTGAGGAAATTCTCAGTTGTAATTTCCCAAGGGCGGTGATAATTCGAAATAATTTTTTGCCAAAAATTTCGAAAGCAAGTATATTGATAAAAACACGACGCCGTAGGCCGAGGGCTTTTATCAATACTACTTGCTTGAGGAATTTTAAAAAAAATTATGAGAATTTATCAATGAACGAGGGGAATTCGTTTAGAAAATGCTTTGCCATTTTTCATTTATTTATATATTTTTTATGAATTATACGTTGGCCTACTTTGATATCAGTTAATTATTTCAAAATTAGACTGATAATTTTTAATATCCCAGTAGGCCAGACGTATAAATATTTGTTATTAGTATAATTCAAATGTTATTGGTGAAATTGAATGATGTCATTACATTTTAGAGAATTTCATTGGTTTAAATTAAAATAAAACTAAGGCAAACAAATTTTCTTACTAATTCCCCTGTCGAACAAGATCAATCTTCCGGCACAACAGAAGAAGATCAGATTAGCATAATCTTAGACAAATTAATACAAAAATTAAGTTTCGATCACGAAAATATTAAGAATGCTTTAACAATCAAGCCATCCTGGATGAATCCAATCCTAGATATTATTCTTGTACTACTACAACAAAACAGTTTTTAGGACGTCTCCCTAAGAAGTGCTTAGAGATTTACTGGAATTTACTTTTTGAGCTGATGGAAAAGATAAGATTCACGTAGAACGTTTCTTATGTCGAGTTGAGAGTATGACTAGCTCAAATGGAATGAGTAATGAACGATTAGTTTATATGTATTTTTATTTATGCAAATAATACAGAATCTTAGTCGTAGAAAAAATCTTGTATGGAATTCGGGCATAAAGTATCTTTTTTGCTTTCGAGTGATTGTTGCTCGAGGCGTTAGCCGGAAAAGACATACTTTACGCCCTTAATACATAAATAGCTATTATTTCTTATAAAAATATTTTTGTTTTGCTTATTATTTTGTTTTATTATTTTATTTTTGACTGAATTATTTATTATCTCCATTTGAAACAAACGTGAAATAAACTTGAATAGATTTTGTTCAAATTGTTGATTTTTAAACTCTGGTAAACATTTTGTATAAATTAGTATATATTGTTTTTTTTAAAACCGGTTTGAAACCGGAACCCGGGTTTATTTAAGGAAAACCCGAAAACCCGGTTTTTAAATATCACCCCAAATTTGCAATCACTATTCACAATTAAGTAAAGGTCTCATTTTGACAAGAATATTGATTTTGCATAGAAATTTTTTTTTAATATTTTTACTGGAATAAATTCCACAATTTATTGTTTTAAATGTATTTGGACATGTGTCTATGTGTATTGAAATTAATTTTTTTTACTTTTTTATTTTTTATTTTCTATCTTTTATTTATTTTTTATTTTTTTTTTTATTTTCATTTATTTTTTTTATATTATTATTTTATTTACATTATAATTTTATTTTATATATTTATATTTTGATTATATTTTATTATATTATTATTATTATTTATTATTATTAGTATTATTATTATTTATTACTATTATTATTATTTATTATTATATATTACTATTATTATTATTATTTATTATTATTATTTATTATTATTTATTATTTATTATTATCATTTATTATTATTATTTAAATTTATTATTTATTTATTATATTTTTTTTATTTTATTTATTATATTTTTATTATATTTTTATTTTATTATTTTTATTATTTTTTCATTTTATTTTATTATTTTTATTTTATAAATTATATTATATTTATATTATAATTATATTATATATTATAATTAAATAAATTATTTTATAATTATAATTATATTTATTTTATTTTTTTTATTTTTTATTTATTTTATTTTTTATTTTTTTATTTTTTCGTTACTTTTTCAGTATAGTATATCAGTAGATTAAAGGAATTGTAATTCTTAATTTCTAAATTTGTTTCAGCAAAATAGGACTAGTCGTTCTCGAGTTATGTCAAAAAAGACCCCCAAACGTGACAATTTCCCCTATATGATACTTACTAACTTCAAATCGATATATATATATATATATATATATATATATATATATATATATATATATATATATATATATATATATATATATATATATATATATATATATATATATATATATATTTATATATATATATATATATATATATATATATATATATATATATATATATATATATATATATATATATATATCGATTCCTAGACGTGCCCCAGCGAAACGCCGGGACACATATAACTTTTTTTTGACAGATAAAACTTTTCCCGGTAGTCAGAACCCCAGCGGATTTGGGCTGTCGCACAGTGTTATCAAATAAAATACAATTCTCTAGAATGAAAAATAGGCAATTCTGATGACATTTGTTGTTGACGTGCAACTCGGGGCAGACCCAGTTTTTAAATGTCAACATGTTTTGACTTTTTATTAATATAAAAATAATTAGCCTGTAAAGCAAAGTATATTTGGAATCAAAAATATTTAAAAACACCTACATTCTCAACACCAAGACAAAAAATTATAGCTAAAAGGGTAGGGTACCCTTTTTTTAAAAAAGTTCTATGTTTTTATTTTTTTATCAGCAATTGAACCTGAGTTTTTAACATGCGAACTGTGAACTGTGACATCTTGTTAACCAATCAGAGAAGAGAATTTTATATTCACCACAAAATTCTTATTTTTGATATAATAATAACACCATACACAGTTCGTATGTTAAAATCTAGGTTCATGCTGGGTTTTAACATATTGTGAACTGTGAACTGTGAATGGAGTTTTTAACCAATCAAAAATAAGAGTTTTGTTGTGAATATAAAATTCTCTTCTGTGATTGGTTAATAAAAAATTTCAAAGACCGCAGTGTGCATATTTTTATATTTATATTTCCATTTAATTTTTTGTTTTCGGTAAGAAACACCTACATTTTAGTAGCTGTTGACCAGTTTTCAAGTTTCCGATCGTCTAAAACTGATGTTAAACTTCTGAGGCAGGGAATCTTTCAATGGTTTGGGGCTAGGGCGTTCATTTTATGTGACAATTGCATTCAATCCACGTTGTTAGAATGTATAAATGTAACGAAAAACATACTTTTACTGCTAAGTATACTCCTTAGGTAAATCTGTCGGAACGGCCGTAAATAGATCCATATTATCCTTAATCTCTTATGTTGATAGTAATCACAAAGGATGAGTTTTTCATTTAAATGAAATTGCGGTGGCCCTACGCAACGTTGTCCATGTATCGAATGGTTATACCTCTCATTTTCTTGTGTTTGGTCTGCGTATTATTCTTCATGCGTCGAAGTATGAAAACTTTTAACAAGTAGCACAATTGGGGACTAATTTTCTGTGTCCTAGTTTATTCAAAACCTTCGCAATGCTCATACTTGACCCAGCAAAACCTAGAATTTACGCAATCGACCCACGCAATTTGAAATACACCAAATAATGTGGTGAAAGTAAAGAAGGAGAAAAAATTTTAATTAATTGTTGTAGTAAATAATATTTGTTCGTAATTTTTGTCATAATCAAATATGGCACAAATTTTTTGGTAAAACTTGCTCGTAAATTTTTAAAAGTGAGAATCAAGAATCACGTTGGCGGAGTTGAAGATCTTGTGGGACGTATTAAGGACATAAGCTTAATGCTTAAATCAAAATTGAAGCCTTGCAATAAAATTCCAGGCATGAGAATTCTTCGGGTCTGGAACATCCCCACGATGTAACATTCGACCGGTGCTCGAAGTTTCAAACTTTGGAGTATTAAAATTGTTTAAAGAGAACTTTTTACTTTCAATCAACTTTGGTAACCCTTAATAAAAAAAACGAGGACAAAAATTAAATTAAATAATAATTTATGAGTAAATAATATGTTAAATTGAATGGAATGTTGATGTGTTTTTATATATTGTGATCCTACTAATGAGTCAATAAATAAACTAGATCATATTCGAAAAAGAATTTATTTTAATTTAAGCTTTTTATGTAATTGTAGGCTTGATTATTACTTAATACTCAAATTCTATTTTCTTTTAAAAATGGTTATTTTCTATGCACAGATGTAAGATAATTTGTCCTAAATTGCGTAATCTCAGGTAAGTGATTAGTGGTGCTAGTTGTCGGTAGTCGTCTTCAATCAATTTCTCATTTTGTTTCATGCGGTCATATTAGATCTATTTAAACTTTTCCCAACATTTTGCCACACCCAGCCATGAGTTTTAACTTAATTAGAGCCAGAGATAGAGGATTTTACGCAGATGATGTCGCAATTTATGTATCGGGTTAGTTCTCGACTACGTTACAGAAGCGAAAGCAAACTTCATTTGCCATAACATTGACATTGGTCAAAAACTGTGGTACTTGCAGAAAATGCAAAATACTTAGGTAAAGTTAAAATTATACGAATGGAGGATGAAGTTATTAAGGATTAGATTAGTACAAACAATATTTTAACTTATGTTTATTATTGAACCTTAAATCATAATTTAATGTAAACTCAATCAAATATTTAAAATTGAATCAAAAATATTAGGTCGTACATCCATCATTCATAAAACTTAAAAGCTCATAAAAAAAATTCTCAAAACACTTTAAAATATAAGAACTAAATCTAAAAAATTATGGAACTTTATGAAACTTTTTGCAATCCATACAATTTTCGAAATATATGTTTATGTAAATTTTTTGTATTTTATACTTCGCTAGAGTTGTAACCTAATTTTTGGTTTATATTTAGCGTTGACATTTTTTGGTTTATCTAGTCGGCTAGCCCTGATGGGAATGATAAACTTTTTTAAAGTTTAAAATTTTCTCATTGGTTCGAAACTAGATCGGTCGAAAATTGTATGGATTGCAAAAAGTTTCATAATTTGCACCATAATTTTTTAGATTCAGTTCTTGATGGGATATTTCCCATCGGGGTGATGTTATATCACAAATAATTTACTGAATTAACACTTAAAAATATTATTCCAAATTTTGAATACAACATTGAAATAAATTTCTTTTAAAATGTCTTTTTAGGAATTTTGTTGTTGTTATGATTCTTACTTTAAATATTCCATCTTATAGGTTAAACGTGAAATGTTCACATTTTCGACAACTCTTTCTTCCATAATCGTGTTTTGTTTTTTTTTTAAATATTTTTTCTAAGTTAAGCTTTTCTCTTACTGTTTTCAACGTGCTATTGAAATTCATGTATTTTCATATGTGAACTGAAAATGTGCTTCTGAGTTTGATTTTTTTGAATTTTTGTTTTTGAGCCGACGAATTATAATATAAATTTAGAGAGATAATCTTTTATTGTTGGAAAGAACAGTTGTGACAGCATTTGCGATAACAGCAGAAAACTCCATCTTTGAAAAAAATAAATGAAAACAATATTAAATATATTCGTATCTTTATTGAAACAGAATTCGCATTTTAGTATTCCTATTTCTCACTTCTGTTACGTATGATATTTCTACAAAAAAAAACCAAATACAGAAAATTTTTAAAATAATTTTCCTTCATTCTACAGGAACTAAAATAAAAAGAAAAATAGAAAAACAAATTTCTTATCATAATTCATTGCGAAACGAAATTATCATTAAAATTTATTGAATTATATTTGAAAGTCTATATTCTATAAACTAAATGCGGTACCTACTAATAAAAAACAAAATCGAAACTAAAAATATAAAAAAATTATAACATATAGACCCATTCCCTATCTCCTTACTCTTATCATCTTTTATTTTATCTTCCTTAAAACATGGGCTAGCAAAAATATATGAATCTCACGGTACACGGTATTTTTGTATAATAAAAAATAATTTGTAGAATATAAAAAACAATTGGCACGTTCAATGCGGAAATGTTTTTCTTTTTCTTTTTACTATTATTATTATTTATTTGTTTATTTTCCATTTTTTTTTTTTATATTTTCTTTTTATATCTCTAATTTTGATGTAATGACACACAAATGAGTCGTTTAGTTTACAACAAAAAGTTATGATGGGGAGGAGTCGGAAAACATTTTTATTTTAGCTGCTTTTTTCGAAGATTTTTGCGATTGGTGAGGGTGGGTTGTAATAATAATAATTATGCGTATTTATATTATTTTTGTTTTATGAATTATGATAGATATATTGATATAAATTTGAGATCATTTTTTTATATCTAAAACATTTAGGTTTAATGCTTTGTACTATACGATTTACATGCAACAAATAACTTTAAGGTTCAACGAAGATAGCATAGTGATAAAAATGTGAGAAAACCAAGAAGTTAATACAGACCAATATGGAAGGAGAAAATAAATAAGATAACTAGGGAAACAATTATTTTAATAAATCTAGTGTTAATTCTTCTGGTCTTCTTGGGTAAACATCGTTTGTTTTCTTGATGTGTGGGTGAAAATTCATTAGGAAGTTTTGCACCCTATTTAATATATTTATGCTTTGGTGGTGTTAAGGAGCAGGGATAATAATTTAAAGAAAAATGTTAGCATGTATTGTTTACTCATGCCTTAATTTCAACAAAGATTTCGTTAGAATTTATAGTCTACCATAGAAGAAAAGCTATAAAAAGTATGCGTGTATGCGTATAGGCAGTTTCTAATAAACAATTAGAGCATAAACTGATGAAGTGATGATGTTAAAATTTCTATGATGGTAGAAACTAGGTAATTTAAGAGAACTTTATCTCTGCTATTGATGATGTTGCAACTGTTCTAAATCACATGATATGAATTGACAATACATAAAATTATGATATTAAAATGGTTTTTTATCTTTAATAATAAAATAGTTAACAGGTACGTGGACGTAAAGGTGCGATAAAGCAAGAGAAAAGATAGACACATATAACAAGTATCCCCTTTTTATTAACAGTGTTTCTATAATTGATCACCTCCTGACGACAAGAAGGTGAAATAGGCCGGTCTGTAAACAGTTCTTAATTTTTCGAAAATAGGCTCCTGCAATTGGAACCTGACTCATAAAATATAATCTGTTGTCTGCTGTTCCTTCCAGTTAAATAAAAAATCGTCTGAATAGGAAAAGTAGTTGTCATTTATTTTCCGTACCCCATCAAACCTCGGAAAAGATCTCGTTTATTGAAACATTGTTATGCCCAACAAATTTTGTTGTTTACATTTTTATTTGCATCGAAATTAAACAGACAATTAAGACAATAAATGTACTAACTTTTTTAGATCAAACAACTTAAGAAAGTTCTTTATTACCTATTAAATAGATTATGCTGTTTCACAGTAGGAATGGGAAATAAGAGAGATAATTGAAATCAATATTTTTATGTACATATATTTTGCTCTCTAAATATTTGTGAGTATTGCATTGTGTTTACTATTAAGTTTGTTTTCATTTTTCCATTTCATTTTCATATGCGACAAATGTAGTTTTTTTATGTTTCTCATATCTTTCATTACAGACTGTTGCCTTTTTATTTTGATATAGATTATTTGCATTATGAAATGGATTTTTATAGTTTGGGTC